>JAULUF010000003.1:5172500-5645000 GCA_031834385.1 Semotilus atromaculatus
CAGGTAATCCCTCTGAAGGGCCTAGCAGTTTTCAAAGCTGCCATCTTTATGCCAACGCTGAATTTTTTTAAAGAGGATTAATTCTTGGGTAAATATTGGCTCCAGAACAGGAACCAGTTGGCTGTTCGTTTGATGTCAATCGAGGTGCCACATCATTTTGATGTACACTAGACCAACACTTCCTTTGCAGCCGAGAGTAAAAATAAAAACACTTTGTAGTATACAGCTCAGGACCTCTCCCACCAGATTTCTCCTTCCAAAATGTCTCAATACGTGAAAATATGCTAGTCTGACACATCTGGATGGATGAAAGCTTTTAATCGCAAGGTCGGCGTCCTCTTGTTTGTCAACTTCATTCTGTCATAAAAGTTTAAATATCACTCTGACCTGCAGTGGCTATAGTTTTATTAGTGGAGGTTTCTCACAACGCTGTGCCAATCAATAGTTAATTAAAGTCCAACAGACTGAACAGAAGACTGAGAGTCTGAGTCTGTTGGCTGAACAGGATGCTGCTGGCAAGATATTTCAGGCCTCTGTTCAATACGGCTTGCTTCTTCTATCACTAAGTGAACTATTGAGTAGTCTCATAATTGCTAGATGTTGTTTTGCTTTGGTCAGTGTTGCAGTCTTTTATCTGAGACTTCAAGTCTTTTGGAGAGGACATGATAGACCATTGGTATTTTTCTATGAATACTTGATGGTTGGATCAGTAGTATTCCCGAATGTCCCGAAAAGCATGTTATTGTATTTCCAAGTTCGAGTAAGACATTTTTAAGGGTTAAATTATATATTTTTAAATAGCCAAAATTGTTTCATTCAAAAGTTCTCAAACTGGACTAACTGCCTCTGAGGAAAGGAAAAAAGACAATGTTTTTTGTACATTATTGCTTACTTACAGAAAATAAATGCTTGTGCTGCAAATTTTTTTGGGGGGGAAACAATAAAAAAATGTCAGGATTTGTTCGTTGATGAAAAGTTAAGAAGAACAAACTTTAGATTAAAACTGATTTTCTTTTGCAACAATATAATCAAGTTAATGCGCCTTAGTTTAAATTAATTAAAATATATCTCTTTTTTAAATCGTGCTGAACCCAAACTTTTGAACTGACTTGTACATGAAGTAAAGTTTTATTTATAAAGCAACTTAACAGTGTTTACAAAGTGATTTACAGAAGATAAATACACACGCACATGCACACACGCGCACACACACACACACACACACACACACACACACACACACACACACACACACACACACACACACACACACACAGCTTTGTTTATGTGATTTATGAGGACATTCCATAGGCGTAATGGTTTTTATACTATACAAACTATATATTCTATCCCCTTACACTGCCCCTATCCCTAAACCTACCCATCACAGGAGACATGCTGCATTTTTGCATTTTTAATAAAACATTGTTTTTTATGTTTTTTTTAAGCTATTTGAAATATGTGGACTCATAAATCACGTGTAAGTTGTAATACCAGTGTAATATGCATGTCATTATACACATTTGTGTCCTCATATATCACATAAACAAGAGCACACACAAACACACACACACACACACACACACACACACTAATTGAGAACCCAATACAAAACATACAGCTGTATTTATGTTTTATGAAGGAGGTTCCTTTCAAAGGAATCATCATTTTTGGGGGGTCTTTGTCATCAAAAAGTTAGACAATGCCTGCTTTAGTTTATTCCATACCCATGATGTGTGATTTGCAACTTGCCATTGTCACGGTTTTGTACTGTTTGTATTCTGTTTTGAATTAGTTTTCATTGTGATCAGTTCATGTTTGGCTGTGTGCTATTCATTCGACCCAGGCTACGTCTACACGTGAATGCATTCATGATCACCATCGCCAAATGAAAATGTAAACATAGGTCGCACTTTTGGACACAGGTGCAAGTTCTGTCGCATACTGTGACGTCGGCTGCCTAAAACTCAGTTATTCTCAGTTTACATGCATACGTGCAAATTAAGTTTTCCAAAATCTCCACTCTGGCCAGAGTTTTTAGAAAGAATCTTTTTCAGGGGCGAATTCTCGATTTGCGTGTAAACAAAGGGCACAAATGAAGGGAAATGTCTATGTTTTTCAAAATAAACGGGACCCCAGTTTCCCAGTGTTTCTGATTGTTGTATTCCTTTCACCTGTTGTTCAATCAATTAACTCGTTAATCCCTGTGTATTTAAAGTCCCCATGAAATCAAAATTGAAGGTTTTTGGCTTTTATTATGAATATGTTAGCCTTACTGTTATCTATAAGCTATGTGCTCCAAAACAAAATTCGCATTTAGAAGATATATGAGTTCAAAACAGTCACTTACATTCTTGCAACCACCTGTGACATCCATAGAGTGGCACAGGTATGACACCATAACCCGGAAGTCTAATTAGCTGCTGGTTCCTTCAAGATTTTCCTATGGGGTTGTATAATGGGGGGCTATCAATTTATGAGCAAAATAAAGCCTGTGGTAAACATAACTTGACGATACAGCATCTAATTCCATGCAGATCTTCATATCCTTTCAGACACATGCAATACACCTTTATCTTTGTACCGTAGAATGTTTCAATATAAAGCTCCATGGGACTGGAATAATCTTCCGCTTTCCTTGAGATCTATAACTTCTTTTTGCTTTTTCAGATCATCCCTATCTCTATATCTTAAAACAACTTGTTTTTGTTTTAACTTTTAAGTTAACTTTTCATTTGTTTATCTGGTAAAATGTCATCTTTTCTTATTTATTTAGTTATGTGTTATTATTTTCTCTGTAACTTATTCAATTTACTGTAACTTATTCAACTTATTCAGACTTTGGTAAGTGTGAGAGGTCATTGTGAGTTGGTGAGAGAGCTTGTGTAGGAATGAGTTTCATATGTGTGTATGCAATGTATGTTATTGTTATGTAATGTTTTTGCTTATGATTTGTTTTTTGTATCCTGTATTTGTGTTTATAAGACCTTCTTGAAAATGAGATGTTGCATCCCAAGAGGCTATCCTTAATAAATTAATTCAAATTCAAATAATGCTTTGATGTTTTGTTCTTCAACGTACACTGCACACACTCACATTCCAAGCTGTCAGTTGTGTTGGGTGTGTGTATTTTACGTTGTAGGACAAAAACGTCAAATTACACAAGCTTTATTTAACAAATAAATTGAAAACCCCTATTATAAAACCCAATAGGAACATTTCGAAGGAACCAGTGGCGAATTAGTCTTCCAGGTTCTGACGTCATACCTGCACCTCTCTATTGTTAGTCAGTCACAGAAATGTCCCATTCTATAGAATGGACACTCTATAGAGGACATTTAATTGAACAATAATCTGTGTAGTGCAGGATGGATGAGTCATTAATATTTTTGCTTCATTTTCCCAAAAGGATTAAAAAAAAAAGCTAAACCTGCAAGAAGTCATCTTTTAGGACTACACTAGCATACAGTTGACCTCAAAGCTAACACAAAAGTCAAATCCATAAAAACCATCTTACTGACTCAGCACGTCAAATCTCACTTGTTGCAGTTTTACTCCAAACATTCAAACCCCCCTACAGCATCACACTAAACTGTCTAACCCCCTACTGTCTGTCTAGCTCCCTCCCACCTGGGCTGTCTTGCACCACCTCACAGTTTCTTATTATTACTCTCATCGCTGGCCTGTCGCCAACCAGCAGGCAGCTGAATCTCGACTCTAGCTGATTTCTTGTTTTCCTGTTATCACAATGGCCCATATTCACAAAGCCTCTTAAAACACCAGCTGTTCTTGGCTCACTTCAGACTTTTGTTAAATAGCGGCTGAGATTAGTAGTGACAGGCTGATACCTGATCTTGGACCATCGCAACTAGCATGAGATACTTTATAAAAACACATGGAGAGCGCTCAGTAGGGTTCTTTTGAGAGTCATTAGTATTGTAGGGGAAACTTTAGAGGTAAAATAAGGAAAGGTAGATAGGACAAAAACAAACAATAGCCTTGAAGCCACAAAACACAAAGCCATAAAACTGTCAATATGTAGCACAATGTTTTTCCAGAAACCATGGAGTGTAAATCATCTGAGAATGAACTTGATGTAGAGAACTCCATGCATGGTAACTGTTCCGAGCGTTTGGGGCAGATTTCTTCCAGCTTGACATTTTTGCTGGTCTCAGCATGCTAGCATTTCATCAGTCATTGAGTGTCATAAAATGTTTAGCTCAGCTAAGGACACAAAAATGTGCGTATGCTCGGCGATGCCGGTGCAAATTTTTTTTCCTTTTCTGTCTACCCTTTTTCTCTTTCTCTGATGTGTGCCATTGAGTAAGCATGCAATGTTCCTGTCAATCCTTGCTTAAGCTATGGATGAAAAGTTTAAACTTTAGAGAAAATAGTCATTTTGTAGTTTTAAATTTCAGGTCTTGAGCAATTCAGCGTTCAAGGTGAGATCTGCTCTGTAGCAATGCATTAGTGGTTAAGGGGAGGCACTGGATTTGGGGCAGAGACGGGTACCTTTCAAAACCTTGAGAAAAAAGTCACGCTTTCAGTACAAACATTCAAAGTACTTAAATAATCGTTCAGGTTATTGAACTGTTGCCGAGTGTAAGTTTGCTTGACAAAGAAACAGAGTAATTTTAGTATAATTTATATACTATTATAGTTAGTAATTTTAGTGATTCAACTTAAACTTATTTCAATTAGTTGCCATGGAAAGATTTTTAAATGTTGTTTAAAGGTTTTTATCTAATATTTATATTTTATTTCAGCATTATTTCAATGAACAAAAATGTTTTTAAAAGTTTTAGTTTTAATTAAAGGGTTAGTTCTCCCAAAAATAAAAATTCTGTCATCATTACCCATGTCGTTCCGAAGACTATTGTTCATCTTTGAAACACAAATGATGATATTTTTAATTAAATCTTAGAGATTTCTGTCCTCCACTGACTGTCCACAAAACTACCACGTTGATGCTTCAAGAAGTTCATAAAGAGATCAAACTAATCCATATGAACTGAGCAGTTTAGTCCAAATTTTCTAAAGAGACACGTTCACTTTACATGATGAACATATTTAATTTAGGCTTTTATTCACATATAAACATTCACCAACTCACACATCAGTTGTGGTAAACGGAAGCTCAAGCATGTTCGCTTGAAGTTCGAGAACCAGTGAATTTTATTCTTGTGTTACACAGCACGTTTGAGCCTCAAGCTAGAACCAATGAGGTTTGTACTCACGCTGCAATCAGGCTCCATTGAGCCTCTGGTTATGTTTGCTGATCAATATTTATATGTGAATAAAGACCTAAATTCAATATGTTCATCATATAAAGTGACAGAATTCTCTCAGATTTCATTTAAAATATCTTCATTTGTGTTTCAAAGATGAACTTAAGGGTCTTAAGGGTTTGGAACGACATGAGGGTGAGCTACTGATTATCACCAATTTCTTTCATTTTTGGGTGAACTAGCCCTTTAGCAATAATAAGGACAAATGTCAGTGATCTAAGTACAGTCAACAATGAGAGTGATCTTGTGATTGACACACATACATGCAGTTAGTTGTGTAAAGTTTGCCCCAACACAACATAAAAAGAAGTAAAGAGTCTTTAAATGTGCACATGATGACAACCGTCATGTTAAAAAGCAAATTAATTCATGTAAAAATAGTACAGATACATATTTCAACTGGTGTCACATCCTAGGGAACTATTCAGGGATTAAATGAAATTCATATATTTTCAGAACTCTCTGACAGAATCTGTTCGTTTATCTCTTTCATTTTTTTAATCCATATACAACATTCTGCACTCAGGTAAATGCCTTAGCCATTTCTTTAATTTTAGCTCCACAGAGAGTTCCATCTTTTTCATGTCCTATGTGTCTTGACTTGATCTTGTGTCTCTGTCTTCTCTGAGGGGGCATAGGCCATGAATTATTAAATCAGCAGCTGTTATTTCCATATTAGCATAATTTTACAATCCAATGAATGCACTTACATTCTATTCAATGCATTTTTAATCTACCATATTTCCAACCACATGGCTTGATAGCCCTGAAATCAATTTAACCCTGTTTAAATCATATTTTGACTGATAGATCACTTCTTATTCTTTAAAATCATTGCTGTCAAGTCATTTTACTTTCATAATTTGTTTTTGCAAGTTACATCCTTATACTGCATACCTTCACTCTAGGGGTCTAACAACTAAAAATCAAGTCAGGAATCTTGGTGTGTCTCTAGAATCAGACCTTAGTTTCAGTAGTCATGTCAAAGCAATAACTAAATCAGCATATTATCATCTGAAAAATATTGCAAGAATTAGATGCTTTGTTTCCAGTCAAGACTTAGAGAAACTAGTGCATGCTTTCATCACCAGCAGGGTGGATTACTGTATTGGACTCCTCACTGGCCTTCCCAAAAAGACCATAAGACAGTTGCAGCTCATACAGAACGCTGCTGCCAGGATTCTGAGCAGAACAAGAAAATATGAACACATCACACCAGTCCTCAGGTCTTTACACTGGCTCCCAGTTACATTTAGGATTGACTTTAAAGTATTATTACTGGTATATAAATCATTCAATGGCCTAGGACCTCAATATATTGCAGATATGCTCACTGAATATAAACCCAACAGATCACTCAGATCATTAGGATCACGTCAGCTAGAAATACCAAGGGTTCACTCTAAACAAGGAGAGTCTGCTTTTAGCTACTATGCCAGCCGCAGCTGGAACCAGCTTCCAGAAGAGATCAGATGTGCTCCTACAGTAGTCACATTCAAATCCAGACTGAAAACACATCTGTTTAGCTATGCATTTGCTGAATGAGCACTGTGCCACTGTATGTGTCCGACTGTTTGAACTGTATTTTAGTTATTTTTTTATTCTAAACTGTTTTAATTATTCTTATTTCTGTTGATTGTTTTAATTTCTTTATTCTAAACTGTTTTAATTATTCATATTTCTTTTGATTATTTTAAATTTCTTCAATGTAAAGCACTTTGAATTACCACTGTGTATGAAATGTGCTATATAAATAAACTTGCCTTGCCTTGCCTATACTCCAGTTGGTGGCAACAACTCAGCAAACAACAGTTGTCATTTCACCATTTCGGTTAACTATAGACCCAGTATAGTCGGGCTATGAGTAACCCACTTCTAGACAAAATAATCTTAGATTGGGTTACATTTTTGCCTAAATAACTTGCAATATGTATGATATTGCATTATGCAAGCATATTCAACAGTGATTTCAAGGTGTTTGGTTTCATTTCTTTGACATGTTTTATGAGTAGCCTGTGAGTCTATTCAAGGGCTGTGTTTGGACTGCTATATATTAGACGTCTTTTAAACACAAAATTGCTTGCTGGAAAGTGACTAGTCTTCATGAGTCACTCAATCATTCACTAAACCAATTCATTCAAAAACAGATTCATTAAGGAAAAAATATGAGTGAATCATTGATTCATTCCCTCAATCGGTTCATTTAAAAACACTGATTCATTCAGGAGTGAATCATTGAATCAGTCACTCCATCGATTTGTTAGATAATACTGATTTGTTTAGGAACAAAACCAGTGACATTTTATATAACACTACTTTGTATCAACTTCTTGTTTATTAATTTGTTGTAAAAAAGCAATATTAAATTTGCATGTTGGTGGTCTGATCATTGCTATGTTTGGAAGTTTGGATCAATTTATTGATGATTTGATCATTGAGTCTCAACTAATTTTTATTCAAGTTATTTCGTTATTTTGTTCATTTGTCACACGACAGACGAAACGAATGAATCGTTTATGAATGTCCCATCGGAACAACAGCAACCTTGCTCATTTGATATTGCTTATGTTGATTTAAACTATATTATTTATCTATTTATTGGACTGACTTTAATGCTCTCCAGCATTTTGGGACTTTTTCATTTAATGTGTTGAGTAGTGGTGAAATGTGCTTGTCAAATGAGTGAAGTTTAGGTTTGAGAAGTAGTGGTGAACACCTAGAAAGATGAAACAGCTCACGCCACACAAGCTGGTCTTGGCTTTCAAATTAAGAAACAGAAGACAAGGCAATTAAATCAAGTTTGATCCCAGAAAAGGCTGTGGATGCTTGCCGTAAGCTTTCCCATTACACTAATCCTAACCAGGAAACTCAATGCGGATAAGACACCCCTATGACACTCTGTAAACTCTTTCGTCTATAGGGCCTGAAAGCAAGTTGAATTACCAATCACCCAGAATGGATGAGAGCCTGAATCTACAGCTCTTTTTGAAAGCCACACAAAGGGATTACCTCCCCCAGCGCCTGTAGATCTGGCAGGGTGGCTGGATGTGTGTGTGTTTTTTTTGTTTTGCTCTGTGTGCAGGAAAACTGAACCCCTAAGAACAGATGAATAGAGGGATGGCCGCCCCAGAATCACTTGATAGCAACACATAAATCACAAATTCACGATCGCTGTACCTGATTGGAGGGCCAGACTCCCTATCCGACAGGGTAGGAAGTCATACCCGTGAGCAGCACAGACATTTCCTTTCTCAGTTTATCTTCACATGTCTGACTCCGGCTCTAATATTAGACAGCTCACAGATCCATCAGTGCTGCTCCACGTGCTGCCTTTTAAATCACAGGCTAGCAGAGATAATGCAGTGTACAGTTCAAATGACTGTGTTTGTGTGAATGACTGTGCCGCTATCAAATTTTGTTCATTTAATATCTAAAAGTTAAAACCTTTTGGAGAAGAAAGACATACACTGAATTTTTGTTGTGCGATATTTATAAAAAACTCTTTTTGTTGTCGTTTTAAAACAGCAAAAATAATTGTGCATAAGTGAAGCAGGTTTCAAGGGGTCTGAAAAATGAGTTTTGTACCCTGCTTTGTCCAAGCACTCAAAAATCAAGGACTGAATGGTAACACACAGTATGGCTAAGCAAAACAAGTTGATCTGCACTTGGGATTAGTTTGTGGAGTTTTGCTCATGCTCTCCAAGGCTAAGCAGTACTGGTAGAAAAATAGAAGAGATTGGAAAATTTGCTCATTTCCTCTTACGTGAAGATTTTATACTCTCCTGGGGCAGATTCATTGAACGTCCAGGAACAAGATTCTTCTTAACTACTAATCTTCAGATTTCATAACTTTTCAAAATCTTCTAGAAAAAACATATTTTGAGAAATTTCTCATTGTCCATAATGGAAGTCAATGGTCACCAACATTGTTTGGTTACCAACAATGTTCAAAATATCTTCTTTTGTGTTCCACAGAAGTTTTTTTTATGACCACCTAAGAGTTATTTATCCCGATAATTGTTTTCTTAAGTGTGTGTGTGTGTGTGTGTGTGTGTGTGTGTGTTTGTGCGTGCGTGCGTGTGCGTGTGTGTGGGGAGGGGGGGGGGGGGTTGTGTGTGTGTGTGATCCCTGAAGAGAGTTGTTTCTCACTCAATAAAATTGTCAAAACTCTTCAGAAGTGTTTGGTTTTGATTGACATCGGTTTTCTGAAAAGAAGTTTGAAAAGGCATTTGGTCGTTATTTAGGTTTGTATTATAACCCTGAAAATATTGTCAATACTTTACTCATCTTTTTCAATTTCTTTGTGTGACTCCACATTTATGATTTTACTTTAGCTTTTGTTTTGGTCCTCCATTGGTGATTCATGAAGGAACAAAATGCACTGTATAGTTTGTGTGTGTGTGTGTGTTTGTGGAAATTCTTTATTAAAGTAATCTTTTAATCTTGCACTTTGTTTATGGTTAGAAAAACTGTGTTTTGTACATGTATTGTACTTAGAAAGATGTGTTCACTCAAACCGTTATATAATCAATATTTCATTTTCTTCTTCTTTTTTTTTTTTTTTTGTTGCATTATTTAGCGAAAGCATATGACTGGTTGAGCAGTAAAATCAAAAATTGTATTAGTGGTATAGTTTAATAATCTTCAATTACTTTGAGACTTAAAGACTTAAATTCAAATTTAACATTTGGAATTAAACCTTAAATGGTTGGAATTAAACCTTTCCCAGTATTTTTCTATATCAAGGCAAGCCTGGTTGTGGAGCACAGGCTTTGAGAAGATACACAAACATCAGAAAGTAGGTGACCCACTGCAACTTGGTGACCTCACACATCCTATCATCGACCCCTTTGGTGGGTGCTGGCGTTCGGTCAGCCATAACGCTATCAGCCCCACTGAGCAGGGGAGTGCAGTGATCCATGGTGCCGATGAGCTACTCGGATACCTACTTAACTCTCAGAGTTAATGGGTCTCAGAGAGGAAGAGCTGGAGCACAGATGGGGCAGAGTTATTTCTTAACACTGCTTCCCTCAGAACTCAAGCTGAATGACAATCAGCTCTGGTTATTAGAAGCCTCTCTGAGCCGGCAAGCTCTTCTGACAGTCATTAAAGCAGTTAGCTAGTTTTCTGGGGTTTTGAATTCTTTCAGTATTTCCTGCCTGTGAAACGCACCCCAGTTAGCAGGTTTAATTTAGCTTGATTTTGTTGAAAGTTTTTGATGTGGTGTTATCATTGGAGTGGTGTTATCATTGGAGGCAATGTGTGCAACAAAAACCAGGAACATGGTTAGAAAGCGTTTGGTCTGTCAGAGCAAACACATCAAGAGTATGATGTTGCGTTCAAGTCATGTTGAATTTGACTATTACAGAATGAGATGATTGATATTAATGCATATGTACACCTCTGTAGTGAAACTTAGTTTAAACCCAGACTTTGCAAGTTGGAGAAAATGATTAAAAAATCATGGTGGGAATTCTGTGGCATTGATCATAATAAGTT
Source organism: Semotilus atromaculatus (assembly GCA_031834385.1). NCBI lineage: Eukaryota > Metazoa > Chordata > Actinopteri > Cypriniformes > Leuciscidae > Semotilus > Semotilus atromaculatus. Next base: position 5,183,288 of record JAULUF010000003.1, read on the forward strand.
GTAATTGTGAATTTTGAATATAAACAGTTTAAATGCATTTTGTGTACTGTTGATGGAGAATAATGATTAAATTGAAAATTTTGGTGAGCCATATCCATATGCAAAATTGCCATCCTAGGTGTATATGACATTCTTCTTTCATGCGAATGCAATCAGAGTTATATTAAAAAAATGCCCTGGTTCTTCCAAGCTTTATAATGGCAGTGCTCGGCTGTATATTTTTGATGTCCATCAAAGTGCATCCATCCATGAAAAAAGTGCTCCACATGGCTCTGGGGGGTTAATAAAGGCCTTCTGAAGTGAAGTGATGCATTCGTGTAAAAATAATATCCATATTTAAAGCTTTATCGACTAAAATAACTAGCTTCTTATTCAAGTCCTTATTCTTCTTAAACAAGTTCTTATTCTTACCCTTAATGCAGGTGATTTCTATAAATGAATATAAATATATATACATACATATATATAAATTAAATGTTTTTTAAAGCATCTCATTTATTTGAGATCTACTTAGACATTAGAATGGTTTGATTTATTATGCCTTGTTCGACTTGTTTCAAAGGATTCCATCGCTTTTGTTTTACCTTATAGCGTAGGGATGTATTAAAATCTAAATCTTCAAACACGACAGCCAGTGCAGCCCAGGAAAGATCTAGTGATGGTAGCATGGTTGGGATTTCCATTAAACTTTTTTTTTTTTTCTCATTTAAGAGGCTGTATATTACAGCAACTGTCTCTCGCTGTGCTCATACTGTGATGAAAGGGATAATTGGTTGCCAAACTGCTCATTTTATGGAGAAATCTGTTCAGTCTCTTAGTCCTGAAAAAAAACGCAGCCAACATTTCCACTTTGGCAGTCACACTACGGCAGAAAAGCATTCCTACAGCTGGACGGTAATAATTGTTTTGCCATCAAAATGTTGACAAAGCTTTCAGCTCTAACGGCGTTCTCTTACTGTGCTCTTGTGCAGCAATTCCTCAGCACAATTTCCAAATTATTTTGTGTAAAGGAAAGAGAACATCTATCTAGTCTTTGTGCCCCTCAACAAACAATTATTGCAGAAAACACACACTATATTGTGTCATACCCCGTACTTCATTACAGTGTCAGCTGTGAAGTTATGGACTCCATTAAAGCTCCTGCCTCTTATAAAGTATTTGTGGGATTTCAATGTTCCCTTTGACAAATGAATTCAGTCATGCACTTCCTCTGCTTCATCAGTTATCTTTAGTGTGATTGTTTCTAGCGTATATATTTGGCCTTTATATGGATTTGGTCTTTCTTAACAGCTTCCACTCCTCTTTGAAAGCTTTCTAGATGTTGGAACATGGGTGTAGGGATATGCTTTATTATTTTATTTTAGCCATGTTCGACTAAGGATTCCATCACTTTACCTAAGCGTCTGAACTTAATGTGAAAATGAACAGAAATTCTGTCTTTTAATCATTGCTTTATTATTTGGTTTGTAATTTGCCATGGGACAGCTGCAACTTTGTTGCATTCATTTTAACAATCAAGCATTAAAACTTAGATTGTGACATGTCAAAATTTGGATATATACAGTACAGTACTGTTGAAAAGTTTGGTGTTGATAAGATTTTTTAAAAATATTTTTGAAATAAGTCTCTTATGCTTACCAAGGCTGCATTTATTCGATAAAATATACACTAGTAATATTGTGAAATATTATAACAATTTAAAAGAACTGTTTTCTATTTTTTAATATAGGCCTATTTAAAAGTGTTTTTTTCCCATCATGGCAAAGCTGAATTTTCAGCATCATTACTCCAGTCTTCAGTGTCACATGATTCTTCAAAGATCATTCTACTATGCTAATAAGCTGCTCAAGAAACATTTATTATTATCATCAATATTGAAACCAGTTGTGCTTCTTAATTTTTTTCATGAATTGAAAAATCAAAAGAACAGCATTAATTTTAAACAACATTATATTATTGTGCTACATTATAAATGCCTTTACTGTCACTCTTGAGTATACGAGTCCTTGCTGAATGTATTTTTAATCACTGATTAAATTCTTTCAGGTGCAGCAAACATTGTGTTTCTTTACGTTTTTTGCTTTGTTCACAGAGGCTGATCATGCTGGAACAGAAAAATACGCTATTCTACAGAAAATGTTTGCGTAAGAAGATTGCATGCTGGTTGTATGCACCTGCTAGGCTGCGGAAAGAGGCAAACGTGTTAATTGGAACAAGATTTCTTGGCCATTTTTAACAAATAACACACTGCGAGACCTTGAGCTCGGTAGCGGTTTTGCTTCGAGTGTCACGGCTCAGCAAAACTTCCATTAGCGAACAGCTAATTGACTGAAGAATATTTTTAAACATACTGAAGTTCAACTTGGGGAAAAAAAGAAGCCATTGCTCCAGGCAAGTATCTCGTGTGGATTCAACAATAAAACGCTCATTTGCGAAAAAGGAACAAGCAGGAGTGCAAAAAAGCTGCATCAAAAGCTGCTTTGTAACATAGGTACAGACCTCGGAGATAACGGTCTCGTCAGAAAGTTATGCCCTGGGGTGAAAGGAATCTAGACTCTATGCATGTATAGCAAACGGCTGATGATTCCAAACACAGAACCTGCGGATTAGTCTAGATACCCCTTTCAACCCGTGCCTGCCAGAAAGGCCATCACTTGAGAGCTGCTTATGACAAAGTCTGCGCGCGTTTGAGCCTGGTAGCACTGAGTCTCATCAGTGGGAATTATTCTCATCCTGACACGCTGTTGTAGACATGTTTTTGCTAATCAGACGCTAACACAGAGCAGATTTAAGAGGATGTCAGAGCGGCGTTATACACCAGCGCGCGTATGTCTCCCTCTCTGCATCCCGTCTGTCTGTCACTAGCTGTTGTCAAGGCTGAGAGAGTGCTGTTAGGCTGTGTGCTGATGTTATCCTGCCTTTATCTCACAGCTGTCTACGGCCTTCTCTTCCACTGATGGCGGATTGGCAGCAGCGATTGCAGCTGGTTCGCCTGAATATGGTTGGTGGTGTTTGTTTGTGTGTGTGGATGTTTGTGTGCAAAGACCATCTGTAAATCCTTCTTATCCACTCGTCCATGGCTGTATTTAGTTCCTTCTTAGTTGGGTCACTTTTCTATGAGTCTATCCTAAAGAGAAGGCAGCTGCCTCGCCGCCCTGTCAGTTAGTGACGTAACTCAATGTTTATGCATGAATGTTCCTTCTCAAGAAAATTAAGGCACCGTAACTCAAATGATGATCTTAAACTATTTTGAGTATGACTGTGACAAGAACATTATGATTACACTGCTAATCTTTGTTGAAGTAGAATCATATGTTCTTTTAACAAATGTCATAATTGCCTTTTTTGTTCTTTCAACCACCGGATTGCTCCGGATTGCACCGGATTAAAATATATATTTAAATATTTAAGTATTTTGAGAGTGTATGTAGACCGACTTGATAACGTCGCTTGAGGAGCTTCATAGTGAGCTAGCAAGATCTTTTAGCACGTTTTGCTTGTTTCATCTCTCTGATTGGTGGAATCTTCTGTACAGCATCATGCGTAATTGTAGGTAGTTTTTCCACCCCAATCTGCTATTGAACACAAGTATTCTAAAAGTTGAAATAATGCAGGCTAATGGCTTCAAAAGAAGCAAATACTATAGATTAACAACCTTGGTGCTCACAGTTAGTCTTTATAGGTTTAAGTTATCATTAAAAAACAAAAATGAAAGGAAAATGAATGAAGCTTTCACTTCCAGAACCAGACTGTTGCACTCAAAACTCAATTTCACTCAAAAAAACAACCCGATCACACTAAATACGTGTCTATATCACGTAGTGTGTTTATCGTGTTATTTATACGCGAAAATGAGTTTTTACGTGCATATGATACGCATGGGTTGTTAAGGGTAGGTTTAGGAGTGGTGTGGGGTGCGTGTGTATTATACGTTTGGGTAGAATTAGTGGTGTTGGGTGCGTGTGTATTACACACAAAAAAGTGCGTATCAAATGCACGCGAAAACTGCGTATCATATGCACGTAAAAACTCATTTTCACAATAACACGATAAACACACTACGTGATATAGACACGTATTTACGTGAGAATAGGCTGCAAAAAACTCACAAATGCACTCCAAAATCCCCAGTATAGCTAAAATAAATACTTTGTATGTTTTTGTGGGTTAATTATGAATACAAAAACACAAAAATGATGTGGCCTCAATGATTGTGGTCTCGATCTCCAGTATGACAATAGGTTTATTGTAAACCAATGCTTGTTACTTACAATCCTTGCATATTATCTTAATAGATGCTATCTTTGTTGAATCAATGCCCACTGACCTCAAATCCTTTTCTGTTCTTCAAAACTATGTGTGTCTGTGTGTGTGTGTGTGTGTTTCGTGCTGGGTCTGTGTGCTTTCCCATGCATATCTGCACCATTCATTCTGCACTTACTCTTAAATTTAATTACATGTTTAAACAACAAGCTATTGTTGAGTGTTTGTCTCCCTAACAGGCTCCTGATAGTGAAAATGTGCACTTCAGTAGTCGTCTTTGTCTTCCGAGTTGTGGAAAATAAACCAGATAACGCACAAATTAAGTTTTCAGAGCTATTTCCTGTTCTGATTGAGTGGGTTTCTTAATGCATTTCATCACCGTCAAAATGTAAAGGTATTTAAATGAGAAACTTGTTGATTACTTGAAGAATATTGGTGATTTAATCAAGTTTAGTGTCTAAAGAGTTTGTGCATTGAGATGTATCTGTGACGGGCTGATTCTATATAACATTAAGATAAATAGTAACACGATCACATGGTACTTCTCCTCATGCTAATGATTAGCATTAAATCATTTTAATGTCTCTTATGGTTGCCGGTGAATTATAGAGTTGATTTTAAAATATTGTTGTTTGTTTTAAAATGGTCTTGCACCCTCTTACCTAGCCTATATAAACTTTGAACGTTGATAGATGTCTACGGTCCACAAGCAGTTATAATCTGTCCCAGCAACATTCAAGTCGAGAGGGGATTTTGCTTTCGCAGTGGTCGGTCCTATGCTATGGAATAGCCTCCCCTTATTCTTGAGATCCCTGTCCTCTTTACATGAGTTTAAATTTAAGCTAAAGTTTTATCTTTTTGACTGGGCATTTCACTAAATCTCAATTATGGTTTTATTATGTGTTAATTGATTATTTTTATTTGTATTCTTTCATGTTTCCTGGACTTTTACCTTGTAAAGCACATTGGTCAACTTCTGTTGTGTTTATTTGTGCTATATAAGTAAAATGAAATGATATGAAGTTGAAAAATATGATATTTTAGAAACACTCAATATGGCGATCTGAAAAATAGAGTTTTCAGCATGATATGCTAAAGCTAAATCTATGATACCATTGTTGTCAGATTTTATTGGAGATTTGAAAAGTTTTTATAAAAATTATTGCCAAGCACTTTTAAAGATTTTAGGCATTTTGCTTTTAGGTAGATAGCAGCTATACTTGGGAGTCTATTGCATTCATAGACATGCTGGATGTTAAAGATGGCAGCAGGGTGAACAGGCTTGCTTATGTTTTGTAGATTACTAGTCGAAAGGAAATCATTTGATTATGCTTTTTATTTGTTTACTTTACCAGTACATGGAGAGTACTTGGGGATTGTGGATATGTCTTTCACTGGGCTGATTCGAATTCTATTTTCAAAAAAGTGTCCCACTATATATATACAAATATCCCACTATACAAGCAGATCTCTCATAGTGAGTGGCATGTCCATCCTTTGATGTCATGCTGCGGGTCATTCATAAATCGTAAAGAATAAGCCTTGAGCTTCAGCTGGGGTATTTTGTCACCTCTCTGCATGAGGCGGTAATGGATCTGCTGTCAGACCGAGCCTTCGGCTCATCAAAGGGATTCAGGTATCAGTCTAGTTTGCATGTGTTGTTGTGTTCCTGTGGTGTTTGACAGGTGAGAGACACAATGGGTCGCATCCTTCACCTTTGCTGAAGGTGCGCAGATCAAGAGAGCTTGCACACGAGTTTACATTTGCATGTGGTGAGGATGTGCATTAACCTCTCCTGAGTTTCATCTTTGATGCTGAGCTCATTAGTCAGTCACAGATTCCAAATTGAACATGTCATGGTCTTATTCTTTGGCCCATTAGGACATTAATTAAACAAATGATTGTAATGCTTTTCACATTTCAGGGCATGAACATTCATTATTTCTGACAGGTATCTCTGTTTGTCTTTAACAAGGTTATGTAATAAAAAAGAAAAATCTCTCCAAATAGTTTGTGAATGATTTTAAGTGGTCTGATTAAAAAAGGACTTAAAATAAAATATAGGGGCATTGGGCAACATTAAATTTAAATTTATTAAACATTTATCTTATAACAATTAATAAAAACACACTTAAACAATGAATTACCTGATTGTGCTGTTTTTATTCAAATGTATTATAATTATAAATGTTGATCATTTTAAGGTTTTATTTATATTTTTAATTGTGTTCAAATTAATTAATTTATATTAATAATTTTATTACTGATGTATTATTGTTTATTATTATATTTTATATGTTTCCTTTTTTAGAGATCACTTTCATATACACATTTATACTGTAGTAGTTGTCCTTTGCATACTTTTTTAGCCAGGTTGATAAGAAATCAGTTAGCATATGTCATTTGCATTATAATGGCTCTCTGAAGAAGATTTTCTTTATCTTTTTCTATTCCGCAAAAGCTGGTCTCAGCACAACTTTAACTAAAGCAACAACATAGAAAAGTGAACTATTTATAATCAACCTGTGATGGAGCACATAATGTGCGTGCCATAAATAAACTATTTTCCTTTCATAACATGTCAGAACTACTTAGCATCACTTTAGCGAGACAGTTCATTATCTACATCTTCTAGGTATATTGCATTTGTTTCATGTACAATTATACAGAAATGAGTGCGATTAACACAGTCTTTATTTTCTCAGTCTTCATTAGTGATCTGGTTTGTAGCATACAAACTCGTCATATCACATCATGATTTTGTCTCTGCCATTTGTTGTCAACTTTAACCAAACAGTCTTTGGTGGCCATATATGAGTAGGAAGTTAGTGTGGATGCCCAAAGCTGAACTCCCATTGGGCATCTGCTAAAATCAGTATGCCTACCCACCAAGATGGCCTCAAGGAGACTGGAACTACAACATGAAGCCCGCCGCTAACCTTGAGCAACTGCATACCAATACAGAGAGGAATGAAATGTGCTCTCTGAGCTTTGAATGCGAAACCTCCTGCATCTGTAATCCACCGGCATCTAAATATTGCAGGCTAAACGAGATGGTAGAACAAGAGCATGTTTACCAAAATGTCCCTTAAATTAATTTGCTTATGCCACCATGTGATTTGTAATCTTCAGTCTCTGTTTATTTAGTCTAATGTTAGAGAGACACCAAACGCCTACATTATCAAAGTAACAGCTGCTTTTTATTTCTGAAGTTGCCCTTAAATATTACAGATGAATTTGCTTAGCACATTAAATGAGTTTGCAGATTAATTTAAACTCCCTGTGGTGGTGTGAAGATCAGGTTACCGTCAGTCAGGGTTCATCTCGCCTCCCGCTTTCCAAAAGGATGGATTTGCTCTCCTCCCAGACCTCTTTTTCTTTTTCATTACGGATATCACACCAGCTTTGGAGAGCTCTTGACACTTGGCTGAAATGTAGCCAATCATGAAAGATTCAATGTCTGATATTGAGGAGAATAAGGGTGTTCTAAGGTCGTGCTATTCCTGGAGGATGTGGGCGATGGCGCCCAGGGAGGCAAAGTAACCTGTGATTCACTTTCCTCTGCTGGTGCTTCATGTCCCCAAGGCTGCTCACAGGGATTTTTGGCCCTCAATACAGTTCAGGATCAGCGTTATCTGAGATTTTAGCGAAACCTGCGGCAACCGTGCGAACCTGTGTTACAATATGTCGAAATTATAATTCTCCAACAGAGATCCTTAAGGGTCAAAGTTTTACTCAGGGATGTCCATGGGCTTCTCAGAATTCACAAGGATGCCATATGTTCAGTTTTTACTTGTTGCACTTGGGACCTCAGATTTGTTTTTCGTCCTACAAGTACTGTGATTCCTTGGTAAATTAATAGGTTGTTGCTGCTACCCTTAAATTTTCTGCCGTTTCAGTTCGCACAAGTGAAAGGAGGGCTAAGGTCTGACTCATAAACTGAGTTTTGAGTGACGGCTCACAGGAATAAGTGAAGCAAGGATTTTTAAGCTTCCTCTTTGGTCCTTTGGGCTTATTTTATTCCACAAAAACAGATATCAAGTCAAGCACAGGCAGAAATATCCTCTTCAATGGAGGAAGATTCTGAGACTGCTATATCTATTACCACCCCAGTGGGTAAAAATACCATTTTATGATTGCAATCATCATTTGAAATATCTCAACATTGATTCTTCTGAAGAAGGATTGCAGTAACATACAGCACAGTCTGATTCAAGATGGAATAACTGTTTTCAACCAGTTCTTTTTATTGAATCAGATACGATCGGTGTTGTCTGATTCACGATCAATGACTCTCTTGAACAGGTCCTTTTAATGAATTATAAAAAAGACTCGCAAGAAATGCAATTTAAGTTCACTTGAGTTTATTTTTGTGTTGTATTGATTATTATCTGTTATATCTGTTCAATTGAATGGCATCGTTTTGGCCCTTTAGTTAATATATATATATATATTTTAAATAAAAAAAAATTAAAAACTTTTGAATTATTTTTATTTTACCAAAAAAAAAAAAAAAAATCCTGTTGTTTAGGAGACACAATTGAGATATTAAAGAGATTCTCATTTGAGACTTTTCTTTCCTGCAGGTCCTGCAATAACTCTTATTGATTTATCAGTGTTGTATTGATTGAAGATTCAAATCTAAAATTGATGATGGTGAACAGCCTTAGTTAATCAGGCCTAATAGAATGAATGAATCTTTGTTAATAGGCTTCAGCAGACTGTGTAATTACCTCTGACAGAAACAAGTTCAATGTGTGAAGCAATTAGAGGCCAGGGAAGAGCTGTAGGATGTTTAACACCTTACGTACATGTGCGTGTTCTCTTGCTGTCTTCTACCTTAAACCTTTAAAAAAACTTTCAGATTTTCCCTTTTTCTCTTCATCTTGTTCTGATGGGATGTGTCACTACCTGTGTCCTCTTACAGAGAAAATCTGTCAGACTGACTGACATTTGGAGTGTCAGCTGTGATCTAGCTTCTGAAGCTTTGGCCAGCAGGGCAGATACCTGTGTGAGTTTCATCTCAATGGCACCATGGACACTTCAGCTGTTGGTCTGAACTTATAACAAACATCTCTTTGAGTGAGCTCCATAAGCACAAATACCACGGCATTTCATCACACAGTATTTTATTCCAAGAAATAATGTCGGAGTTAAAGCCTTGAAACTGAGATTGAGTGAGGTTCAGATCTTTTGTGATTTGATTCATGCTGCTGTCGTCTTTCATGTCAGCAGAAAAGAGCAAATGAGAGATTTAATTTCTGTCAGATAGCCAGCTCCTCAGCAGGCAAAGGCCAGAGCTGGTGAGGGATATTTTTGCTGCTCACTGAGAAGCACTGATGACCAAGCGAAAAAAACAGACAGAGGTTTGTAACATTAACTATACTTTTTGTTGCCAAATTCAATAAGGATTTAACATGATTCTCCCAAATGAGCTTTTAGACCTTTTGCAATATTCCATCATTTTATGTCATAATGTTAATTTTTGACTGAAGACAGGAGTGACGTCACAGAACTAAATTACATAAAAAAAAAATATTCAAATAGAAAACAGTTATTTTAAATTGTATTGGTATTTCACAATATTACTGTTTATAGTGTATTTAAAGGTACAATATGTAAGATTTTTGTAATAAGATCCAAAAATCACTTGATTCATGCTGAAATATTTCCTGCAGTTGTGTACTAACAATATCCCAAAAGTTTCCAATGATTTTTAATTTCAGAGAAATTCCAATTTTTAAATAATGGCTCGTCCTGGTCATTGTCGCCTGTCAATGACGTAATATCCACGTTATCCCTGGTATCTGCTTGTACTGCCATAGTAACCATGGCGTACGCCTAGCGGCATGCTCACGCTGTTGTTGTTTCGTTCAAACATTATGGACCATGGCAAGCAGACTTTGGGACAAAAGGAGAACTAAAACGAGGATCAACAATATCAGCATGCTGTTCCCTTTCGAGGGAACTCGCGATGTGTCAATGACGCTTTGGGAACTCCCCTGCGTGATTGCGTCTCTCATTAGCAATCGCAACCTGCTTCATATTCACTCTTCCATAAACATTATTAGATCCATCAGCATGACGACAAGTTCCATAATTCAGCTTATGCGTGCGTCATCAACCTACGCATTTGTTATTGTAAGAGGTTAGCGACCCCCTAGCGGTGAAAAAATTTACATATTGTAGCTTTAAGTAAATAAATGCATCCTTGGTGAGCATAAGAGTCTTCTTTCAAATACATAAAAATTTCTTACCAACCTCAGACGTTTGAATTGCAGTGTATATATTCCAATACTTGACAAGAAAGGCAGTATAAGGAGAATATGGGCCTCTCTTTAAAATTGCTCCTCTCCTTATTACTGCTGCGCAAAAGAAAGTCACACCTTTTAATTAAAAGAGCCAGTTGCCTTATTGCTAACCCACTAGACTAGAGAGAACCTGAAAAAAAAAAAAAAAAAATTTAGTCTGGTTTGTGCTAAAGGAGCAAAAAATATATAATTTTGTCAGATTGAGTTGGTTATTTGGCAAATTGTTATAAGACATGCAAATTTGGCAAACTGTACCTGCATGACTGGATAGCTGCCCGAGTGTAAACAAAATGGCTGCGAAGTGGACTCCTTCAAACAGGACTTTGCCCTCAAATCAGTTCCACTTTAATTTTTATTTTATTTTTAAGTAGATTTTATGTAGTAAGTATTCTAATATCAATGTACTAGAAGTATACTTGTACAGCAGATCTAGAATAAAAAAGCGTCATAGTCCAGCTTATGTAAGTTAAGTGATGGTTAATTTTTGTTGTTAAAAAGTTATTCATATAGTTCATTTATATACAACGCTATCTCACAACCAATTTGTACGAATTCATACGAGTGAGTAAAAGGTGGCTAATTCGTTTGTTGAGGATCAGTGCCGATGGCTGTCGTGTCGATGAGGTCTTCACAGGGAGAGTCTGTAGTTGACACGATCTCTGTTGACTCTTCAGAGATTCGTTGTGGTCACAATATGGCTAGGATCCAGCTGACTACATCATGCGTTGTGGTCGTGTCTAAAATTCAGTTAGTGGCGGGGAAAGAGTGAAGTAGATTTGAAGTAAATTCACACACCAGTGGATTAGCCTACACAAAAATTCAGATACTCCGAATTACGAACATATTTGATTTCTTTACAAATCAATATTTTCAAACAATGTAAGTTCATAAGACAATATGTAAAACTAAGAATGTCAAGCACTTAAGTGCAATTTTAAGTATTTCTGATAAGTACACTGTAAAAAAAAAACGTAAATTTACAGGTAACGGCCTGTATTTTTTACAGAAATTTGCCGTTTTGTCATTATACAGCGAATTCCTGTTATTTTACAGATATTTGCTGTAATTTAAAGGTCCACTATTAAATTTACAGGTAATTGCTTGTATTTTGGTTTTACACCAATTTTACTTTTTTTTTAAGGAAATTGTCTGTATTTTTACAGGGTTATGTGTAATTTTACATAAAATATTCGTAATATTTTATAGATTTTTTCTGTTAAATTAGAAAACACAGAAAAGAAGGTATAACTGCAGAAATCAGCAGTCATTTAACATGTTTTCCTTGAAGATCATTAAGCATGTGGGTGTTAAAGTGAGTTTTAAGGTTAAATAATAGTATTTCCGTACTATATACGGTAAATAACTGTGAAAGATCTAATGGTACATTTACTGTAATTTTACTGTAAAATACATTTAAATTTACAGTTTTTGAAAGTGAAAAAGAACAACTCATTGTATAATTTACAGTGAAAAAACGTAAATTGACATTCCCACAATTTCCTGCGTGACACTTCACATTTGATGTGTTTTTGTTGAAATAACTATGTTTCTTCGTAGTTTTCTTAGTTTTTTTCGAATCAGTTATGTATATTAGGGTTTTATGTTACATTTAATGTTGTTAAACTAATGTTTATGGCATTTTTAAAATATCATGTGTTACCATGATGGTGTTTAATGTTTGTGCGAATGACACTGTGCAGTTTCTATATATTAGTATTAACTCTCTTGTGGAAGAACTGCTTGTAATGAGCTTTGAATGATCATGTGACTCTCACCACCACTGTGGTTGTTGGTTGTCAGTGTATTACAATGGTACAAAACAGATATTAATATTTCAATAGGTCAGTAAATTAACATTATATCAGATAATGAAAGATAATTTTGTGTAGAATAACAGTAATAAACCATAATTATAGGATAAGAAATTACAATTTTTTTACATTTTTTTTCCTGACAGTATTTTTCCGTTTTTTAACAGACATTTTCTGGCGCCCCTGCTGCCAGAAAAGTACAGTTTTTTAACGTTTTTTTTTTTTACAGTGTATATACACAGTATATTTCTGAGAAGTACATAAAAAGTAGACTAAAAGTATGCTTTCCTATTTTTAGTTTTAAAGAAGTATTATTTAGCACACTTGAAACATCTTCTTTTTCATAAGGGGAATGCTTCAATGAAGGACCAGAGTGCCCAGTGCTGCTTAAGTGGGCTCACTTATCTAAATGTCTGAGAGCAGCTGGAAAACTCAGGAAGCCAAATGTTATGAGTGTATTTTATAAGGTTAATTACATGTGAGCCAAATATAGAGGGCTAATTAAGAAATACCAGATTTTTCTACATTTAGAATGTATTTGTATCTGCTGCGAGTAACTTAAGTGCTGTAATGTAAGAAAAATAGGTTGTTCTGGCCTCCATCTTCATTTTAATAAACAAACCAGCCATCCCTCCCAATTAGATGTGCATATTAAAATTATTCCAGAATAATGCCCTGGGAATCCATGCCTAGTTAGTCAACAGGATGTCTGGCACGGTGCACACAGAAGCTAAGTTCGTTAATTTGTTTCATACAATGCTGTATTTGAATCTGCCGGAGGGAAATATGATCTTATTTCTACTTGTTTCTGATGGCAGGCCAGAATTATTGCTTTTCTGCTTGAGGGATGCCTGGGGCTGTATCAAGTAAATGCAAAGATTTTATCCCCCTTTTCTCTGTAGATTCATACTGAGTTTTTCATTACTATGGGTGTGATCTCTGCCAGGAGGCAAAGGAGAGGAGGGGAAGGTGGTCAGCAGTGTGTCATTACAGAAAATAGTGTGGCCAAGTGGCATTGGCAGAAGCACTGCTGACCATAGCTGTCCTGTCTGCTTTTGATGCATTTTTCAGTAAGAAGAATTTTGGTGCATTTTTCAGCAATAACAAAAAAATTTTTTTGTCTGTTTGCTCCATTAAAATTATTCTTGAAGTTAACTTTGATTCGTTCAATTTGTGCAATGGAAGTGTGCTGTTTGGTGTTGGACATGTGAATCATTTTAATTGATCTAATCATTATTTTTTAATGTAGCTGATTAAATTTAGTACTTCAGCATAAATGTTTTTTTTTATTTTATTTCTGGTTGGATGCCAGACAAAAAAAGAGTCAGTTGTCAGTGTTTGGTTAAAAAACTAAAAATGATATAAATGCATTAAGTATGTGCAATTTTGTTTTTTTTTATTTAATCTTGTGTTACAGTTGGATAGGAAGCCCATGTGGTTTCATTCAGTTCACTAAACGTTTCTGAATATCTTGAGTATACAATTTAAAATCAAATGTAGTTGAGACACAAGCAAAATCACATAATCCTAAACAATGAAATCTTGCAATTAGACAACCATTATCCAATTATGGTGAGATTCCTTGTGCTTTTAAAAAGCATCGATAAATGAGAGCGGCTTTTTAATTTCCAAGCTTTATCGCAGGCTGAAGGAGCTGCAATTAAGTCATAATGAGCTGCAGAACTTTCGCTCATTGCTTTGTTCATGCTACCGGAATACTGCAGAATTTGAAATGACACTATTGAATTCTGTAAATAGACAATAATGTCCAATGATAAGTGGTGGTAAACAAACAAATGAAGCTGCTGGGGTACATGCCGTTTTAAAGAATACAATTATTCTGTTATTTATTCAAAGCAAAAATTAGCTCCAGTATGTTTTGTATTCTTGCCTTATCTTTATATTGGAAATACAAATAGTGCAAATCATCAAACAAGGTCAATAAAGGTCCTAACGAAATGCTATGAAGTAATTTTAGTGAGAAATGTCAAATTATGAATTATGGACCTTTCACATTGGCTTTTTTCAACTCATTTTTTAAAATGAACATTAATTCTCTTATTCTTTGACTTCATGCTGTAATCTGCACTTGACCTATAAGCACACAACAGAACTTTTATATTTTTTCCCCCTTTCTTTTTAGTCCACCTCTTTTGTACATTCTGAATAAGTGTATCACCATACAATTGAACAAAATTATTGAAAGAAAATTATGCACTTTAGGACTAGAACAACTTTAGCTAGCAGTACTAATGTTGGTTTATGCATGGACGGGGGTTGGTATGAAGAAACATTTTCACTATACCACAAAAAGACTCTGAAAGCTTTGGAAAAATATATAATCCCAGCCACCTGACGGGTTGTTTAAGTAGTTTGAATTGGTTTCCATGGCGCTGATCAAAGTGGTTCATGATTTAGTTCAGAGTTGCTTGGAACTGTTTAAAAAAAAAAAATTAAGATAAAGGAGAAAAAACCTTGAACCTTTTAAAAAACCACTTGTCCACTACTGCCTTATATTTTAAAAGCAATCAGCAAGGGAACATGGAGACAGTCTAAGCTATCAAATACTCTAGTGTGTATTATGTCATGATGGTTCTTTCTTTTTTATCATTTAGGCTGGGTTATTTTTTCAATATGGTTCAAATTTCACTGTTTTTGACTGTCAGTTGGGAAAACTTATCATTGTGGGGTGGCGTTAATCACATATTTAAAGTGCACACAGTGTACACCAGCACAACAAATGAACACAAGCTGTGATGTCAAATTGGCAAACAATTTACTCTTTTGAGCAGATTCTTTTTAATCTGTCAAAAAAATCACAAAACGGTCTAAACTCACTCTAGAGTTAGCGGTTTTAATCAGATTTAGTCAGTGAATCGTTCAGAGTAATTTTTCACGAGTTTAATGCAAAATGAAGCGAGAACCCTTAATATGATGTATATTAGTTTGTGAGACTTGAGTCTGTTTACTGACTGGTTGTTCAAGCGACAAAATATTCAAAGATACAGTACATATTTTTGTTAAAATTAACTAATATATTATATAATGTTTTATAATATTCCATCTGATATGGAACAAATTTATTCATAATACAACTAAAACAATGGAAGTTTGTTTCCGCCACAGAATAAAAATAAAAAGGTAATTCTGAAATAAATATCAGATTCGTGATACAAACTCGTAATTGCGTGTTATAAAGTCAGAATTGCGAGTTTTATATTTCGCAATTCTGACTTTATAACTGACAATTGCGAGTTTATATCTCACAATTCTGACTTTATAACTTGCAATTGCAAGTTCATATCTCGCAATTACTACTAGAACTTGCAAATGTGATAAAAAGTCACATGAAGTCACATGAATTGTGAGATAAAAATCACTATTATCTTTTAAATTGTTTTATTCCGTGGCAGAAAGAAGCAAAAAAAACAACAACAAAAAAAAACAGTTTGCACAATTTAAATCTTGTGAACAACCATCTTTGAGCAATGTGTTTTTGTTGTTGTTGTTGTTGTTGTTGTTGTTGTTGTTTAGCTTAAATTTTTTTGCTCCTAAACCAGTGACTCACTAGTATTTCTATTTTTATTTTTATTCTGTTGCCCTGAGTTGTTGGGATTTAAAACTGAGACTTTACATGCACATGCCGCAGATGTGTTACAACAAATGCAACGGGTGCAAGATTCTCTCCAAAGGGAATTTATTTGGAGAAAAAACAACTATAGCCCTATTCGCACGGGATTAGTACTATATGGTGACCTCTAGTCATTTGTAATAATTGCGGAGGTTGTCTGTGATCTTAATCCCGTACGAATCGGTCATGTCTGTAATTTGTAAAGTAATAATTCCCCCGCAAATGACCTACCATATTTCGCCGAACACCGAGGTCCTGTGGTAATATTAGTCCCGTGCGAATCGGCATCACTGTGATTTGGCGGATCGTATATCATTTTTTCAAGGTTTTTGTTTCATGCGCGCCTTTTTATCCATCTTTCGCGAAGAATGGAGGCTGCGCTGGAGTGTTTTGATAGTATTTTGGGTTCTGGGTCATAATCGCTATACACCATACAACTATACAATTTGCAGAAAGAGAAAGCTGAAAATCATCAGAAGAGCAAAAACAAAAATAATGATTATATGGAGATGAATGGTATAGCAGCATGCGGTAGGGAACATTCTTCTGTTTATGATATATCATACAGATAGACCTATAATAACGGCAAGACATTTCCAAGCAATAGCCTCGACGTCATCCGGGAGAAAAGTCAGTAAATTTGAGTATAATCACAGGCTTCGGTTATCCCGTGCGAATGCGCCACACGAAATTCAGATGTGGGGGGGGTAATTTCTAAATCACACAAGGTCCCCAGATAGTACTAATCCCGTGCGAATAGGGCTTATGAGAAATGTATTATCCTATGTGACAGGGAGAATGTAAGTATGCAAATTATATGGCATCAATAGCTGTTTTTATACTTCACTGACGTCATTAAGTGTTGTGTCTTCTTAAAAGTGAATCGTCTGAGATAAAGACTCAATCCATTTCTATGCAATAGGGTATGAGAGTATGAGACTTCACAAAGGTTGACTAGCCATCTCTGCTTTGTTGATTTCAAGTGTTATGGCTTCTTTTCTTCAAACATGGCTGATTTAATGCAAATATTAAAGGGAGAGGCAGTCCTGCCAGCTGTCTGACTGTGTCCATACTGTCATGATGTTCCTGTTTTACTATATTTAATCACATCTGAGTGCCACGGAGCTCTTCTGTCTTCCACCCCCTCAGTGTCTGACCCCGAGTCCCCGTCCGCCCACAGTCCTTCTCTGTCCGTGTCTTCCAGGAGGATAACTAGCAACAGCATTGTACTGTCTAACAGCACAGTGACCTTTAGACCCAAGACCGGTGATACCTCACTCCTCTCCAAACAGCAGGCTGGTCAGCGTCAAGTTCGTCCGATGCCCCTTGCCCTTCATTGACTCTACCATTGTCTAGGATGGAACTGGGATAAGTGGCACATCGGTAAAGAATGCTGATTGGCTGGTGCACAAACCCCAGGGGCTTTCATTAATGTAGCGGCAGATGCAGCATCATTAGAGCTCTGTCCTCAGTCATCACGGCCTGAGTAGGAAAAGTAGGACGTGAGAGAGGGGGAGGTAGGTAGAGAGGCAAATATGTCTTATTCTGTGTGATCTCTGAGGCATCTTACTGCAAATGAGGTTCACTTGTGGTTCTACCTGTCTATGTCTCAGTCTGAGTTTACCTTCATTGATTATGTAAACATTTGCAGATCTTCACAGCCATCGACTTCTTTTGAAGAGAAAAGGTAATCATGAAAATTATCTGGTGCGGGATTTGTCACACCGCCGGGGCTCGCCATGAATCAGATTAGATGGTATCCTGCAAAGCTGTCTTTTTTCTCTCTCAATTTCTGAAGATGAAGTGTTTCTCTTCCTGTCCACCTTGTCCTGGTGTCAGTAATATCCATTAGACTGATAGATGGTGGTAGAAAGATGTCTCTTTACCGGCAGACATGGGGACACATCTAGTCTGTCAGAGATGAATGGACCATACACATAGTGAAAGGCTGTTTTTTAGCCAAAGCTAGTCACCCCACAGAAACAGTCCAACGGCATTCCAGAAAAGAGCTAAAATTATTGTCTTTTAGAATTTCTTTATGAAACCGCATGCAATTCCGTATCATATCTGTTGTAGATGGCTAGAATGGTTATGGTAGTTTTTTGACACTCTAATTGTCAAAAAGCCGATCGACCCCCGGAGTCAGCGGTGGTCCAGCAGTAGTGGCGAGGGGACTACGTCCTCCGTTCCCTCCTTCAGCATACGCAACCAGGACGTTCCCTTTCAGTCGAGAACGTCAGACGTAGTCGACGTCGACTGAATGGGGATCTCATTTAAAATGCCACTAGTGCTGCCAGCTTCCAGTGCCTAGACAGAGCCACCTGATCGCCTTGATTTAAGGAGACGGGACCGAGCTTAGGCCAGGGAAGTCACTGCTGTTCCTGCAGGATCACTGGGAAAGCGTTCCCTAAACATGGAAGGAAGGGACGCTGCGGAAGCCACACCCTGCCAAGGAGGTAACATGTGGAAATACACATGTGAACTGGACGGATGACCATGCAGTACAACATATGGAATGTCACTGTGGTGGCTCCAGCCAATAACTCAAACCAGACAGTGACGGCAGAGCGAACTCTGCCAAGGGAAGACACGGACTCGCCGCAGGGAGCCGTACCGTGGAAGAATACACATAAGGGATCGCCGTAGGGATCACAACATATGGACCCAGCCAAACACAGGTTCCACCAGTGCATACGAGTGATAGGCCTGGCTTCGGACGTTCCGCCACGTCCGTAGACGAAGGGTATGGAGGAACTCGACAGGGTTCAGCTAATGAGGAGAACTCTACTGGAGCAAGAATTGCGCACGTATCCAGTCCAAGGAGGGGAATGGCGCAGCAAGCCGACACTTCGAACTGGCTCACGGTGAAACTGGCTTCATAAGAAGGGAGCCCACGGAAAGCAATGGTTCGACTATCAAGTGTCGCCCAGCCCCCAACTCTAGAATATCTGTCAGCGAAGCACGCTGTGTCAATGCTTAGGCGGGAGCACACACTCCTTCAGAGGAGCTCACCACCTAAGTGGACACGTGCCTGCAGTGGCTCAGGGGCGGTCTCTGCAGTACAGAAGCACCAGAGATAAGGCCCAAGAGGATAAAGAGGGGCGCAAGGGAACATTTCCCTTGCTCCCCTCAGGAACATGACGATCAGGACGTGCTTCCCATGCTACTGCATCATGATGTGCGTAAAAAAATAGAGGCAACATCATTTTGAGGGTGGAGGACACAGCCCTCACTCCAACCCATCTTGCAGGAAAGAGAGCACTGAAATGATCGAACGCATTCAGGATCTCCTCACGGAGAGAAGACTCACTTCAACGAATAGGTTCCATTTCTATTTTGGCGTAAGCACAACTTCCTATCAGGGAGTGCTCTTGCAGAAGTGATGGTAATTACCACATAATCTGTAGTAGCTACCTGAACCACCGTGTCCAATTTTAGGGCCGGCCTGAAATCCTTCAGGGGTCCGAACGCGGGCCATCATGCCCCGTCCCTGAGAATGTTTCCAGGGGAAGTCAGGAAGGGCTGTCGAGGGAAGAAATAGGTCTGGTTGGGCCAATAAGGGGCAACTATCAAGACCTGCTCCACTCCTGACCTAGCACAGTACGTGCAAGCGACATGCGCGCACAAGACAGGAGCCTTGCTCAACACTAGGTGTGAAGTATATCACTGAGCTTCAGGAGCATTTCTGCTCAACACCTGAGTGTGATGAACACCTGAGTGATAAAAATCACTGACTTGAGAGGGCACCAAGTGACAGTGAATCACATCAATGAATCACAAGACAGGAGCAGTGCTCAACACTTAGGTTTGACATAAGTCACAAATTTTTAGGAGCATATTTGCTCAACACTGACAAATATCACTGAGCTTGGGCGGAAGCCTATAGCGAAAAGAATAGCAAGCCGAGTCTGATGGAATAGTTCCACCTGGACCGGATTGGAAATTTTTTATGCTTCCACGAACCAGGCCAGGGACCACAGACGTACCCGAGGTGGGTCAGCAAGGTGGAGGACAGGGACCCAGTTCGGAAGGCCCGAAGGCGGCCCGAAGTGGGGTCTGAGTGTGGTGCAGGACCCTCATGCCCCGGAGGGCGAGGTTGGATGCAGTGCGGAGCTCAACTATGAGCGCACAGTCTGGTCTACCCTCGTGCATGTCCATGAGTGCCCTGGCCTGATAGACCTGTAGCAACAACATGGCACACAAAAGAGGCGGCGGCTTGCCCAGAGGCTTTGTAAGTCCTGCCTGTCGGACGAGAACTCACAGGCCTTAGGGGGGGAACAAGGATCCCCCCAAAAGCAGAGCACAGGTGCACCTGTGTCGCGACAGACCGCCCCACTGGAGGGATAGCCTCATAACCCTTCACCACTCCTCCATCAAGGGTAGCGAGGGAGGAAGAACCACTGAGGCAGTTTTCAGCAGTAAAAGGTGCCATCCACGACTTAGTAAGTTCTCCATGCATTTCGGAAAAGAAGGGTACTGGGGCGGCGGGCTGAGAACCAGCACGGTATACGAATCATCCAGCCGAGACTGAACAGGACACGGTGGAGAGTTCCACTCGAGCCTGGCAGCCTCGGCGGCCCGTTTCAGCATAGCTGACAATTTTGGATCCAGCTCGAGCAACATTATACTCCCAGAGGGAGATAATGCAGGCGAGTCATCATCTCCAGAGGCCAGCTCACCCTCCGATGCTGCAATCGGCTTCCTGTCCTCTGGGGGAGCCCGGGGTGAAACGACTGGCCCACCCATTACAGATGGACCAGCACGCTCCACGGGGAACTCCAACGGCTGCCGTGGAAGGGAGGAGTGAGGAGCCCACGGGGAATGGTTACCGGGCGAGACATCCAACACTATCTTCCTATCACTCATCGGGCGGGGCGCGGTAATGGGGACTCACGCTTCGCGGACGAAGGTGTGTCTCGATCTCAATTCCGTGACAGTCATATTCCCGCAATGGGAATATAAACCATCCACAAAAACTGCTTCAGCGTGCTGTAAGCCCAAACACGTGATACAACAATTGTGACCGTCATAGAGGAACAGGGAACGACCGCATTCAGAAACGCACGGGTGGAATGACATCTTGAAAAAGACGCAAACGCACCCGTGTTGCTCTTTCAGGAAATAGGACCCATCACCAGTGCCGGAGCACTCAGGGGAATGACTGCGGCAACACTGAACAGAGAACTGAAACAGTGAAGCACTCACCTTTAAGCCCTCTAACCAGCTGTCAACAAACACAAACAAACAGAAATTTGTTGCTAAAAACAGCAGTTTGAGAGCTCAAACGCTCGTGATCACCGCTGCACTCACGCTGTAAATACCACCAGCACTGGGAGAGTCTTCCAGAAGAACACAGACACACTCGCTCATTGTAAACAACAGCAATCTTCAGAGAAATCAAACGATCGGCTCCGAAGCGAAAGGCAACCAGTGCATGCATCCACTTCCGTATTTATACCCGCACTGCGGGGGCGGAGTGTGTGATGCGAGTCACGCACGCCAATTCCATTTGGCTCGTTCAATAGTAATCGAAGACGATTGGCTCCCTAGCGTGATCCCCATTTAGTCAACGTCGACTACGTCTGACGTTCTCGACTGAAAAGGAACTGAATATATATGGTATAGTTTTATTATGTTTGTAGTTAATCTAATTCTAATCACCTTTATATAGCGCATTATACAATAGAGATTGTTTCAAAGCAGTTTTACAGGGATAAACAGGAAAATAATGATTCAATGACGCAAACAGAGTTTTATTCTGCTGTTAAGCAATTCTACAAAAAAAAAAAATAGTGCCATTGTTCAGCTGAGGTCAATTCAGTGTTGATTCAGTTTCATTCATTAACTTTGCAAAGATGATCAAATATGAAATGTGTTATATTCAATTATTAAACAGCTCTGTAGAAAATGTCATTGTCCAGCTCAATTCAGTTTTCATTAAACAGTCTCAGTACAGTCAAATCAATAATATTGCAGAATTTGAAGTGTCCCCAACTAAGCAAGTCAAAAAGCAACAGTGGTAAGGTGCCCAAACTACATTGGTGACAGAAATGGAGAAAGAAAACCTCGGGAGAAACCAGGCTCAATCGGGGGACCAGTTCTCTTCTGGCCAAACAAACCAACATGGTGTGGTTATGATTCAGCTGCATAACAAGATAAATTGTAGATTGGTATATTCCGAATAAATAATCTTTTATTCTGTACATATGATTAATTTGTACCGGCGGTAATACTGATAGTTTTAATGATAAATGTGAGTTTTAGTGCAGTAGTTGCTCAACTTTGTCCGGTTGTCAAAAACTGCTGTCGTTATATCACACTGTAAATTGCCTACTTTAGGTTGCTTTTTCTACACATTGCTGTCAGTGTGCCTGCACTGTAAGAATCTCCATGGAGTCTGTTGCAATGGGCTCAATTTCATTATAGAGAGAGGTTGTGATAACACATAATTTCGAAGAAGTTAACCTTACCTGTTCTGCGTGTACTTTATGTCTTATCCACGATCACTAATTCACTGATTAATGAACTGAATAATGAGTGTGTTTATTTCTCCATAAAACGTGCGGGCAGTCGTTTTTCGAAAGTGTGAGTCATGTTTAATTGCGGAGCTGCACTGTGTGATGACTGGGCTCCTACTAGGACCGTGATTGGCATATCACTCTCTTAGCTGAAAAGAAAACGAGTGAAGCGGGGAGAGAAAGAACTCTTCTCTGTCGTAAAGGTTGCGTGAAGGGAATGATGATGCACGTTTCCAGCAGCAGTTATTATCAGCCCACCTCTGGCTGTGGCTGTGAGACATCATTATGCCCCTATTGAATTTTACTCAGCAATAAGCTGCCTGCTGCTTCCACTCTCGTTGGACCAGGATGATAGAGTTGCACCGACACCAGGAGAGCAAGTAGCCTAGCTGGTGTCTGTCACCCAAGCCAACTCCCCCAATCACCATCCTATACATTTAACCCAGTGTCCTTTAAAATGGGGCCATAATACTGGTGAGGTATTTGGATGTTTAATACATTTGACAGCCTTTTTCTTCAGAATAATCTTTATTTCTTTACTTTACTTTGCTTTGCTGTAGCTTATAAAGTAGGCTAATTTGTAAATTAAATTGAATCTGCATTTTGCTCTGCATTTTAGGGCGTGTTCACACTTGTTGTTCAGTTCACTTGGTTCGTTTGGTTTGGACCAAAAAAAAAAAAAAAACGTTCACATTGGCATTTTAACCCGGAACCTAAAGGCATAGGGATATGTTCACAACCTGATTGGTCGACCAAAGCCGACCAATCAGGCTTAACCATGTTTGTTTGTTTTTGGTCCAGAGCAAACGAACCAAGCGAACTGAACTACAAGTGTGAACACACCCTCAGCGGTCTCGGACCACTTGTTTGGTGCGCACCAGGGTTCGGATGGCAGCGTTCACAAATTAACTGCACTAACACAGCAATTGCACCAGAATTCGTTTTAATTGAACCAAACATGCCAACTGTGAACACTCTCTTATATGCAAATCGTTAATTTGGAGCATTTACGTTTTCAAAATTGAAGCAAACAACTCTCAGACCCCTGAATCCAATCAAGTGTAAAAACACCCTGAGAAGAATATAGAAATGATGGTGCAATCTTTTTTCCTCTAGCATTGCTTCTCGCCCTCTCTTCTGTAGCTGTGAGTCACACGAATTGCACTAGTTTTAAAAGTCATGTCAAGGGATGTCAGAGTTCCTTCATTAGCCTTTCCATGTCTGAATTTAGCCTTTAATTTCCATAATGAATGAGACCACAGGACTCCCTTTGGTTAAACATCTTCTGATCCACGTGCCCTTACAGACCGCGCCAAATTATTTATAATCTGTTCTGGAGTCACAGAATAGCAATAACCCGTATGCAAATAGCAGACTGCAGACCCGCTGCTCACATTTAGCGTGGCGCGGCCCTCACTGACAGCACCCTTACAATAGGTGAGACAAAAGCATGCGTGTTGATTGATGTGGAGAGTCTTCAGCCGATCTATTGTCCCTGTTTTCATTTATTCAAATGAAAAGATTCATTCCTCAGTTTCCAGGTGACAAGGACAATTCCTCTTCAACCCCCCATCTTAGTTTTCATATGTTTGTGTTTGCTCATAAGATTTAGCAGCAGGGTTTCACAGATCTGTCTGCAGTAAGTTTTATTAGACGTGTGATATGTTTGAGGATGTACACACGGCACGTGATTCTGCAATAAAAAGCACAATGAAGTTGAACACATTGGTATTGAGATGGATTTTTTATTTGATGCACCGTCTTGACACTTTGCTAAAAACATTGATAATATGTAGATATTATCAATATAGTAGGTATTATCAATATTTTCATACAAAATATTGCTATTTTTTAAAAGAAGTCTTTAGAAGTCCTTTATGTAATCGGATAAAACAGAAATGATCCACAAAATATATAAACATGTGCTTGTTTTTTTGCTGGGGCACTTTAATATCTTTAATGAATTAAATATGATTAATATTATTTAATTTCTAATTAATAATATTTGATTTTTAAAAGGTTATAACATTTTAGTTTCTGGTCCAATTCTCAATGTTAACTATGCATATTACTACGATATTGGCTGTTTATTAGTACTTATAAAACAATAATACTGCCTTATTATGCATGACAATATTCTACATCCCTTAATACTGTCTTTCGGAATCACAGATTCTACTTTTTGGAAGTATGACCAAAATAAGAATTATCACTGGAAAATGTCATCTGAAGTAACATTCACTTTTGTTCTGAACAACTAAGGGAAAAAAAGCATAGCAGTAAATCGCGCTGATTAAATCTTAACGATTGCTTATCATATCACGTGCAAATTATACTTTGTTCTCAAATTATAATGTTAACAACATCAGCATTGCATGACTACATTTAATGCCCTTCCAATATTTATCCTTGTTTTTGCATGGGCCTGGTTGCAGTCTCTTTGTTTCTGTAGCCGATCCGAAGTCCGAAGTCTTTTGCATTTTACAACGGGTGAGTCTCAAGTTGTCACTGATGATTGTTGTTTGAACCTTTCTGGATCCGCCATCAAATTGATGTTTAATTATATCAAGTGCTGTGAGAAAAGGCTATAAATCTCCACCTCTCACATCCTCACACTCAATATAGCCTACTAGCCGAGACACCTTCTTTATGTGTCAGATGTGACTTAATGACGCAGACATGCTCGAATTTCCCGTGGAAAACCACCAGTACCACTGGAATTAAAAACATTATTACAAGCTTACCGTTTTGAATCGAGCTAAGGCAAGCAGATAGTTTTGAACACTGGCTAGTTATGTACCTGCTCAAACATATATTTTGGATAATGTTTAACCCAATAAAGTTACAGACTGCAGCTTTAAATAATATTAACAGATACAACCTTTGCTATTAATAATGTATTAGTAAATGTTGAAATTAACATTTAACTAAGATTAATGAAATAATCGAATGTAATTTTCATTGTTAGTTCATGTTAAATAATGTAGTTTAGTAATGACAACAAATGGAACTTTATTGTAAAGTGTTACCTTAATTTCTAATAATAAATTATTTTAGTAAGTGATAATTTTATCTAAACCATTATCAATTTTAAATATTTTTCAATATTTTTCAATATTTCAACTCTTGAGGCCTGCATACTTTATTAGATTTGCTTTTATCTAAACACAGAGGACCTCCAAACTACTCAGTATGTTTACATCATCATTTTCAAATGAACAAACATCTACATCTTGCTCAAGTGTATTTCATTTTAAGATTTAGGTTTTTGTACTTTTATGTTTTTATTTATTTAGATTAGACTTATCCTAAGCATTATTAAAGAGTTTACAATAACATAATGAATGCATTGTAGAAATGTTAGGGATAATTCTGTTCGATTACAAAGTTCTCACACTACACATTTGTCTCACACGTTTGTCTCCACTCCAAAGTTTAAGTGATGTTTATTCACCTAGAAATAATGGCAGATAAAAATGCTTTGCAATGTCATACTTTGTTCTCGTACTAGTAAGAATAACATTCATTACATTTTTACCACAGCACATTTTACTCTTGCTAATCTTTTTTTGTTACTTGAGACATTTGGTTTTTTTTCTGGGAGTGAAAGAGTGAGTCAGCTGGATTGAAAGAGCTTTTCTTTGCTATAATAACTACGAATTTAAGCGTGTCAATATCAGGTTTTATTAATCATTCATTTTGACACTAAAGCTGTCTGCTTCATTATGAGCGAGCAGCAACAAGATTCTTAATATTTCACATTCTAGTTGCTGTGTGAGACTCTGAATTTGATGAGATCAAGGCGCTCATGCATGTGGCAAAACACAAGCAATTAAAACATTTCCAAATCAATCACAAGTGAATAATTCAATTCCCTGGAGTTTAGCGGTGAATTTAGTTAGCTTTTTATAATTTTGACGTTTTGCTCTCCGATGCATGCGTGCAGCCGTATGGATTTTCAATGAATGCTCGGTACATCTGATGCAAACGTCTCTGGATTCTTTCTGTAAAGAGGACTAATTAAAAAGAAGGGCCAGGATCTGCCCTTTCTGGGAGTGAGTGTATGTAGAGAGTCTGTGTGGGTGGGTTTGCAGAGAGAAAGATCCAGTTGATAAATAGCCGTCTCTTCTTCTGTCCCCCCTTCACTGATCATAAACATCCCCTGATTATCCAGCTGACAATGGCCACAAATATTCTTCATTCTCATGATGGATTGGGAGAAGGCGACAGACGGACAGAGAGAGAGAGAGAGAGAGAGAGAGTGAAAGAGAGGCTGGCTGGCTGGCCTGGATTTGCTCCATCTGTGAGAAAATAAAACCAATAGGTCTGGGCACCATATCACCCTTTTTTGTGAAGTTTGAGGGCTTATAGTGCTTAGACCTCTCCACATGATCTTGGCCAAATTGACAGGTCACAATGACCCGAGAGTTGCGGCTTGCATTGGTTTTGTAGCAGGGAAAAGATATGGCGAGTTTACCTGCATTCTCTGTCCATGTAATTAGAGCCCTATTGGGAAAAGCTACTATTATTTATTTGGTTCCAGACTGGCAGCCCTGATTCAGTGGGGAGAACAGCAATCATCTAGTGGCTTCCAATACTTAGTATGCAGGTAATGAAATTTTATGCGAGAGAGCAGAATTCTGCTGCCGAACAGCCCCTTAATTGTGTCTGTTGTGTGAAGAGAGCGGAAAAAGAGCCAGAGATAGAAATGAATGTTGGGCTAAAGAGGGTGCCATAACCTCCTGCAAGAACTGCACTCTCCACAGTAACTCAGGTATTATCTAAAGACTATCCATTAGAAATGTGATTTCTCCACAGTCCAATTCCAGAAGGAGTGTGAATTAAAAACTCTCCAGCAAATTGACAGGATTAAATTAAATTAAATTAAAATTGCCATTGTTTGCTGTCTGTCATGTCATTCCAAACCTATGTGACTTGTATTTCATCCGACAAAAAAATCTGGGACAATATGAGGGTGAGTGATGACAGAATTGTCATTTTTGGGTGGACCATCCCTCTAAATAAACACAATTTCTAGAATATTGATTGTGAATAAATGATTGTGTTGAGTGTCAAATTCTTCTTGAACCTCCAATAATTGAGCTCAGCACATGGTTTGTGACTGAAGTGTTGGTTGTTCTGGTGTATTGGTTTGGTTTCTGTGGAAAGCCGCAACAAATCCTTTAGAGCTAGACTGGCTGGAGAAAGAAGTATTGAAGGTTGTTGTGTTTCAGAGAGTCAGCGCATTTTTACCTTAGCAGGCTACTGCTTTGTTTCAGACCTCTGTGTGGCAACTTTCCCATGACCCAGGTATAATCTCTTAACTAATCTGGTTATAACTGCTACCACACTATGTGATGCTAAGCCACTCTCACAGAGCAATAGAGAGTGAAAATCCAATCCATTCCTTTTTGCTCTATTATGAATCTTCACTCCAGCTCTTTTTTTACATCTAATCCAATAAATCAATCTTGCTGCCTTCCTTTTTTTCCAATTAACAGAACTGGTGAAAGAAAATGAACATAATTAAGCAAAATGGAAATGTATCAATTATACATGCATTTGAAATTTCATTGCTTTCAGAAATAATGCCCATTGTGTTTATACTCAAAAATATAAGTAAATAAAATTATACTAATGGAAAATATGAAAAGAAACAAAGCAAGCGCAATATTAACAGCTATAAAAAAATTGGCTTAACGGGAGTGCTAATCAAGCTAAAGGTGCAAGACTAATTATGAACTAACAAGTCTGGAATTACTGTATTGTTCAAACTCTTAAATTTGGTGAAAGGTCTTTTCTTCTGTATTGTGATGTAAATTCAATTGAAACATTATCAAAGAGCGTTAAGAGTAACGCAAAAGACCATTTGAAATCCGATTTGAGCAGCCAGAGCATCCAGACTAAGACGCATCTGTAAAAAGTCTGGTTGTAATCACATTTCAAACCACCTCTAAATGTGATTTGAATCAGATTTGAAGAAATTTTTTTTTTTATATCATGTGTTTGATCATAAAAACTTTTATTTTGTGTGTGATTTTTACTGGCAGTCAGAACATAGCCTTTGTGTCTTAACCGGTTCCTTCTTGTTTTAAACACTAACAATGACTGTACTTCCTGTCCCCAAAGGAACTTAAGCTTTAAACCATGAGATTTAAATTTTAAACTCCAGCAGCCAGTTCTCTCGGTCAGAAAAAGTGAAATGTAATTACGGTCTGTGGTGGGCGTGTTTGAACAGGTATGTTTACCCTGTCTAAGTCAGATGCCTCCAAAGGTCATTTCCACCTTATACTCTCCCCCTCTCCCTCTTTAATTCTATGTTTGTTTCACTGTCAGTTAAATTAATGCACTCTAATGTGCTTTCAGCTGATGTACCATATGTGGCAGAGAGAGCCGGAGCGTGTGAATAAGGTTCAATGCTTCTAAAGGTCAGCCCTTCTCTCCTGAATGGGAAAGCTCTTTAGTATGACCGCCAAAACTTTGCTTTGACACGTAGCTGCCATTCAGGATGGTGAAGCCCGACATTTACTGCCATAGTACAGTACATAGTACCATCATACTGGGGTGCGTTTCCTGAAAGCATCGTTAGCCAACTATGGTCGCAAGTTGCGTCGTTATCAGCATAGTTCAACGAGTCGGTGTTTCCCAAAACCATCATTCCAATATTTGCAAACAGCATCGCAAAGTTGTGAGGTTGGAACGACAGCTCTCAAGCTGTATTCAGAAGCATATTTTCTAGATTGCATGCCATGTTGACTTAATAAATCCTTATCTTGACCAAAATAAGCAAGCTGACATTCAGTACAATCTACATATTTTATTTAGAATATATACAAATGTCCTTTACGTCTTTTAGTTTGTCAAGAGATTTAAAGCACCGTTATTAGTGACTGCACATGTGCGAACGTGCTCTACTGTAAGAACGAGCCTATGATTGAATCTGGAAATAAAGCAAAATAACTGAGAAAAATTTGAAATAGTCCTCAGATGCCATTCCTGTAATTTATATCAAAACATCTAGCATTAATTCGAGTTTCATTAAAAGAAGTTATACTCCACCACATGAGTGACGTCATAAACCAATGCGGTTTTAGCGACCAATTTGCGACAATATGGTTTCGGGAAACAGTCGTGACCAGCTAGTTGATAGTTACGTCGTTGTACGAGAAACGCACCCCTGTATAGGAGATAGTTTGGCGATAAACCATAAATTACTTTTTTTTTCTAGCAAAACTCATCACTGTGCAACCCAGGCTCATTGGAAAAACTAGCTCATGCGACAATTCTCCTAAATATTACATGGCAATTAAAAAATAAAATGTCTGGTGAGAGGGGCAAAAAGAATAATGCTCTATTGCATTTTTAAATAATGTACTACCTACACTACACTATAGTGTTGTTAACAAAAGCAAATATGAGATGAAAATAAATTTTCTGAAGCAGTCATGCCATTTTTGCTTGCTTCTACTGAGTTCTTTTATTGAGTGTCATGATTTGTGTTTCATGGAAGCTTCGCATCGCAAATGCTTTAACAGGTGAGCTGCCAAGAAAGTTTACTACAGAAGAAAAGCCAAACATATGGTGCTGTTTATGATGCAAACATCAAAATATATTAGTTTACAAATCATGCATTATGGTAAAAGTGGGTAACACTTTTTGATGGTCCCTTTTGAACATTCAGTTGACTATAAGTACAGTAGCTGTGCAACTACATGTCAACTAACTCTTATTAGAGTAGTAGACTTTCTGCTTAATATCTGCAACTCTTTATTTTGATGCTCCTCCAACAGACACTCTGCTGACTATAAGTAACTTTGCAAGTACTTTGCAATGTCAACTTATTCTAACCCTAACCCTACCAGTCTACTACTAACACTCTAATGAGATTTAGTGGACATGTAGGTCCAACGTTACTTGTAGTCAACAGAATGTGTTAAAGGGATCTTCAAATTAAAGTGAAACCCAAATGTGTTCTGAGGTGATAACATAATATTGTACAAGTAACCATGTAAAATTAGGCTTTATTAATCAATAATCTGCCCATATAATCATAATTTATGTGAAAAGGATTAAAGTTTTTGGAGTTTTACTGCCACTAGTGTGCATTTTAGCTTGAAACTGCAGTGAATTATTTTTAGGCACGTTTTTCCAATGTTTCTTATGTTGTTGATGTGGCTCACAGAATTAATTACATTGAAATCTTCATTGTGCCTTTGGTTCTTATAATTGTGTCATGTTATTTGGATATGGCATCAGGCGATTCAGCATGTTTTCTTGCCCACGGAAAAGTGATAGTCATCTCTTTGTGTATCCGTAAGCCTATTGCATTAATCAAATCTGCTGTAATTGTGAACCAGAGTCTGTGTGGTACACTTGAGACTCAAGTTAGTATTGCATTGTTCAGGGTTTGGAGACACAACAATGCAGTGGTATCATTACTAATGGACAGCATTGAGTCTGTCATGTTAAAACATGGGATTTTAATGGAATCCAATTGCAGTTCAATTGCTGTTGTGATTGTAAGACTATGCTCTCTCATATTTTTTTACGTTTTTGACTGAAGCAGAAGCCTGATTATTTGCTGCTTTTTTTGCTTGTGTGCTTGCAGGTCAAAGGCAGATTGAGAATTCACAGTAGTTTCAATTTGAGAAACTGACTCAAAATATGAAGGTTAATACATCAGTGAGAAGACGTAAAGTATATTTAGGCTTATATGACTTTCCTTCACTGTAGGATAGGTATCCCTCTCTGGTGACTAGAGATTGACTGAATGGAGTGCTGTAGGAGAAGAGATTTAGCTGTACCTGAAACCTCCTAATGGTATATTTAATTCTTCAAACAAACCGCTTCAAAAGCAGGGTTAACGCAATACTACTTAAGGCCCCAGGACACATGCCTCCTTCAGGTTAGTGATCCAGATTACCTCATCAGAATATCTTGTCATCAAACATCCATCTCTAGCCTGGTTAAAACCATTCTCAGTTGTAACTGAGTTATGGTCTGGCAAAGCGTCATAGACAAATCATTTCCAGAGGGGCGTCACCAACGGACGTTGCGGATAGACCTAAAACCAATCAGAGCGATGAAGGAGATGAGGTATGCAGGGGTGTGACGGTTACTATATAACCGTGAGACCGACGGTTATAGTTTAACACCGTCATTAGAACTCTATAACCGCCAAAATCGTGTTATTAAAATATCTTGCAGATAAGGTTATATAATATCAGTGTTGGGGAGTAACGGAATACATGTACCGGCGTTATGTATTCAGAATACAAATTATGATAAACTGTAGTCTTAAATATTCATTTTATTTTATTTTTCGTGTTCGCATTTATGAGAAAAAAACAATGTTATGGACGTGACCGCTCTGAAAGCGGCACTAAAAGTTGCTTGAAAACTTTCAAGCAAAACTCTGCTTATGTAATCCGTATGAAATGTGCATTTCTCTCTGCGCGTTCACTACTGCGAAGATCACGAGTCAGCATCGTCAACTTCATCTTTGCAGACGACACTGAAATAAGAAAACACTTCTCCTTGCTAAATTTTACATATTCACAATCATTACTTTTGCCGGTTCTTTGTGACAGATTTTAGGTGCTTTATTGGCAGCGCTTTATTGTTACATGAACGCGTCTCCACCAGAATAGGCCTGTTTAAAAAAAAAATAATTCATTTAAAACTCCATTTAATGGAAAGCACCATTCACTGCTAGTTGTGTTGCTGTTAATTTTAAATAAACGTAGAGCAATCAGTGTCTGCTCGTTTATTCAAACTAAGTTGTCCTATAACAGACAAACGTAGCTAAGCCCCCCCCCCCCCCCCCCCCGGACGACGACGACGACGGTTATGTTACGAACCGTCACATTTGACTCACGTCATAACCGTCATCACCAATTCTGGAACCGGCACACCCCTAGACGTATGCAGAGCGACGGAGAAACATCTCAGAGTGTTGTTCTTTGCTCGGTTTTTAACAAAAAGGAACGTTCAAACGTTCATTGCTTAAAACAGATGCGATAGCTGATTCGAACGAGTGATGTTCGACGGCAGCATCCGTCTTTGTATTGTAGGCTACAAAATCTGCTTCAAAATCCCAGCGCTGTCGTCATCGTGTAAAGCCCGCCCCAACGTTTCTGATTGGTGCCTCGATTTCGACGGACTAGAAATGGGCTTGAATGAGCTCTTTGCCAGACTAACTTTCAGAGCAAATCTAAATTTGCCAGAAGTTGTCTGGGTTTTCCCAGGCTAATCCATCTCTCTCACCATTCTCATTTTGAATGTCATTGTGACTCTATTTGTTTGTGCTTTCCTTCAATCCTAACTAGATTTCATTTGCATTCTCTGAAGGAGACTGGTGTTTGTCTATGCAGAAGTCATCTTACTAGGGTAGTTGCCAGTGTCATTGCTGCATTGCATTATGGCTACTAAGGTGTTTTAATAGATTTTTCTCTGATGACTTTGATGATTTTCTCAGATACTCAATGATTTTTTTCAGCACATTTCTATGTACTTCAGTTACAATGTCCAGTCTCTCGATTTCAACCAAGTCTCATTTTTATGAGCGGATATCGATTCTTAAATCCTTGATTTTTTTTTTTTTTCAGGTAATGTGTGAATAAAACTTCACTAAACATTTGCATCACGCATCTTGTCCAATAAATTGCATTAAGCTTTGTGCTTTGTTACTTTTGATATTATGAAACAAAATCTGAGGTTTCAAATTCCGTCAATGTTATAAAGAAAATGAAAAAAAAAATGAAATCACTCTTTGCACTTTTGGCACTCTTTAATGGGGCATGATAAATTTATGTAGCATCTCAGCTCAAGCTGAGACGCTCAACTGCACCTAAAAAATTCCTGCGGTGCGAATGAGGCGTAGAGCGTGGCGCGGTAGACGCGAATACGCCTCATTCGCACGAAAGGTGCGTATTATTTTATTTAGTGCTTTTTGTGCACTCACGCATTTGACGCGAATTCGCGTCTGCCGCCCAAGTTGAAAAATCTGACCTTCTGCGGCAGTTCGCGCCGCGTTAACCAATCAGCTGTAGACTCTACTTCATACTTTTATAGAGACTTTTATAGAGACAGGAACAAATAGCAACAACTATTCAGACCACTGCCTCATTCTAATGTTTGTGTGTTGGTTTGTTTTTGTCCATCTCAAAAGGTCAAATGGCTCAAAGTCAGTTGGGTCAAGTGGGCTGTCATAGAGCTGCCTGTGTTTTCTTAACCATTTTAGCCATTCTGTGAGTGTAAACACTGATGTTCAGAATGAAGAAAGAATTAAACTGTGGAAGACTTAGGACTGAGAAGCATACTATTCAGGTAGCTTTCATCTGAGTAAGTGGTTGTGATGGATAGCCCAGTGACGCCACAGGTACACATCAATTTTGTTTAAATGACCTTGAGAAGAGAGTCCCAGTATGAAGCAGCCCCAACTGAGAGATTACATTTATTTTCCTCTGAAAAAGACAAGCCTTCTGGCCTCCGTATCCTCCCTTGCCGTCTCATCTGTGAGTTAGGCACACGACTAGCCACTGAACACTGTTCCTGATGAAAAAATGAGGGTGGGGAAAAAACTCGTGACCTGGATATGGGAATGGGTAATCTGGGGGATTACACTGCCTTTGAGAACTCTATCACCTGCTCCGTGACTGAAAGAGTAGACCTATCAATCACACCCCAGACTTTGACCCTTTAGGCTCATTCCCTTGATGGCTCAAAGGACAGACATTGTTGGTGTTTTCAGAGTTGTGTGCAGGCGGGAAGGTGATAAAATTATATTTTGGACCATGTTGAAATACCATAAATGATTTGCTGTGCCCTCAGACTATGGCTGGCAATTGATTATATTTCAATTAAATTCATTTTAATTTAATTAATTACATGATATGCTGATTAAATAATCTAATAAAAAACATTTTAGCCCACAAATGAAGATAATTCAAAATCTTTGCACAATAATTAAAAATTTGGTTGGGAAAAATTTGTTTCAAAATATAGTTTCAAATGTAATTTCAGTGCAATAAGCCTTGATATCTGATTGCGAACAAATGACTCTTGCAACTGAGTTTGCTACTGACTCCCATACTGAACCATTTTATGGATATGTAACAATTTTGAAAATTAAAAATTAAACAAGTTTGTTAATAATAAATTATATTCTAAAAAAAAGAGTCACTGTAGGTCCGTTGTGTGTACTGTAAAGTGGGTGACATTGGAATATTATTTTTTTTCAAACAATCAGAATTATTCATATTTACACTCCTGTTAATTAATTAATTAATATTTTTATTAAGCAAGAATTGTATGCATTAAATGGATCAAAAGTGACAGTAAATACATTTATAACTGAACTTTCTATTTAATAAAGAAAAAAAGATCACAGTTTCCACAAAAATATTAAATAGAACATTAAGCAGTCACTGTTTTCAACATTGATAATAACAGGAAATTATTCTTAAACACCAAATCATGATTTCTGAAGGATCATGTGACACTGAAGACTGGAGTAATGATGCTGAAATTTCAGCTTTGCCAAATTACATTTTAAAATTAAGCGTAGCGTGAGTTCTGGCAGGTCACGTTAGTCAAGCTCGCATTTGCTGATCCACGTCTACCTATAGGAATACGTCGCCTATCACTGTACATATATAAGCTCCTTCAGTATTATCAGAAGCTGTCGCGTTATCAGAAGCTAATTACCCTCCTCCATCCCTAGCTCCTCTCGTCAGTCAGTATTTGGCCTTCTGAGCGCCCTTTGATTCTAAATAAATTCTCGAATTATGTTGTACTATAAAATCTTGAATTAATGATATCTGCAATACATTCATGTTGGTTCTTTTCTGTTTACCCTAAGGGGGGTTATTGCTGCTCTTATCCATGTTAGGCTGCATGGATGCACAGGGAGTTCTTGCCCAGAACAGAACCATACCGCCAATTCTAACTGTATGCTAATTGTCAATCGTGTCCTTTTTCAAAACGATAGAGGTCCTGATAGAAATAAAAGAAATTTAAAAACTTTTTTTTAAAGTACACACATATATATAAACGTACATTATATACTGTAGGCCTATATATATAAATAATAAAAAATGATTGTATGTAAAAATGATTGTATGACAATAATTTTTTTTACATGGACTGCCCTGGACCAGATCATTACAGGCAAACTGAATTAAATGACACTCTAGCAAACTTTTCACAGGACTTCATGTTCTACCTTGCAACACAGCCATTAATATTTCTCGCCGTGTTTTTTATAGTCACGGCTCGAGCACTATTTATTATTTAAATATTTACCGCTTGCCTCAGCCTATGTCATGTGATTCTTCTTGAAATATAGCTAAATGATTACAAATATATAAATAAAACTTGTGATAACTCAATCAGCTTGGGCTTTAGTATCCGCCAGGTCTGGAGTTCTTGGAGAATGCTTATCCAACAGAAAAGCTCTCCTCATGCAATTTTTATGAGAGAATTTCTATAACCACAAATGCAGAGGTGGTAAGATGTTTACGTTCCAACTTTAAAAAACACATTCCTGTTAACTTACAAGACACTTTAATAGTAAACCCATCTTTAGAGGATCTCGTATATTTTAATGTGTCTGTTGCGTGTGCTTACAGTATGTGTCCTCGCTTCATTGAGTCTTTTAAATTTGATGGTGGTTTGTGGTGCTGTTTTATTGCTCTTTATGAGGTAGTGTGACCTCCTGTAAAAGCAGAGCATGTCCTCCATACAGATTCGACCGAGCATTTTAATAAGGCTCAGCTGAGAGAAAATGAAAAAGACAGATACGTCCGTGCACAGTGGCATCATTAGTATCCTGGAGCATCAGTGGCCTTTAGAATAATGAAATTCAGCAGACGTGCAACGGTCTCAATCACAATGCTAATAAAAATACATAGATTCTTTCCTGCATGTCAGTCACGGGAGACAGCAAGAGAGAACAAAAGAGAGAAGACCAGAGGGAGAGCGAGACAGAGAAAACGAGGGAGTGTGCAAGAGAGAGAGAAGTGAGATAGCGGGAAAAGAAAGACAGAGAACCGGTGAATGTAATGGAAGGAGAAAGAATAAAGACAGACTGGCAGAGAACGAGACCTGAAGAGCATCATCTTTTTTATCTGTATATTCTGTCTTGTTATTCCAGTAAAAGTATCTAAACATGGTTAAAACTAGATAAATGTACTTGCATGAGACAATAAGATTTGTTGCCTTTCAAGGGAACTCGAGCTGCGTAGAGACGCTGTGGGAACGCCCCTGCGTGATTGCGTCGTGAAGCACCTGTAGAATTAGTCCAATAGTGTGACGAGACGTCATAGGCGGGTGACGTCATAGACCAGGAAACTATAAAGTACACCTGACAACAGACACACAAGCTTTGAGTTGCTTGTTTGGGAGTGGAGCATGCCCAGTCAGTTCTCGAGGGGGCTGACTGTAAGCATTGAGAGAAGCTGTCCGTGAGGACGCTCCCCTCCCGCCGGGCGTTCTTTGAGGAGGACGGTTCGGTGCGCGCTCCCCAGGGTGCGGGTCCCGTTGCTGACGAGGCACAGCAGCTACACACGTCTTGGGGTTCGCAAATGGATCTGACAGCGGGGTTTGAGACGGGCCCAGCCCTATCTCAGCCTTCACCTGCCAGATCCAGTGCCTTATCTCAGGGAGGCTGCAGTTTCTTCTCCCCGGGCTGAGGCTCCAGTGCTGCGATTATCCAGTTCTGAGGATCTGGATGTCGTCAGCATTGATGCAGGGGATTTTGAGGATTCGCCACCTCATACCCCTGCTTATGAGGAGCTTATGGAGGTTGTGACTCGCGCTGTTGCTAAATTAAATATAGATTGGCCAGCCAAGAAACAAGAACATAAGAAAAGTTCACTAGACCATCTAGCCTCCTCTCTGGGGTTTGCCATTTTTACGAGACCTCCACACTGAGGTGTCGAGGTCGTGGAAGAAACAGGTTTCATATTGTGTTTTTTATTTTATTTTTATTTACTGCAATGTTGTGGGAATTAAACAGCAGGGTTATGTGACGATGCCTCGGGCTGAAGAGACACTCGCTGGGCATCCCGAGGTTACCCCTCGAGTCAGTCCTAGAGCTCCTCCTGTCCGATTTTAGGGAAAAATTGGGTCTATTGGAGACGTCCAATAGAATTTTTGGGTGCGAAAGAACACCACAGAGACAGTACAATCCACATGGGAAAATCTTACAGTAAAACAAGCAGCTGTGCAAAATATGATACACCGTTGTTTTGCCTGATGATACGTTTATTTATGAGAAGTTTATTTATATATAATCTTATTACTCTTTTAATTATTTTTATAACTGTATCAACTGTATGTCTGATTGCACTGTATTTCTCCTTTTGATTCTAAACTGAACTCAAATGGCACTGAGAATTGGGTAAGAAACAAACATAAATTACTTCATGTGGTGTACAGACTGTGGTGGAATAGTGAGTTTGATCGAGGGTGCGGACTGGATTGATTTCATTCCTACAGCTTCCGAACAAATGGGTTTTTGGGTTGCGTACTGATGGAGCAGTGAACCCGAGGATACCCCGTGAGTCAGTCCTAGAGCTCCTCCTGTCCGATTTTAGGGGAAAATTGGGTCCATCGGAGACGTCCAAAATACTTCTTAGGCGCCGAAATAACACCACAGACAGTTTAATCACCATGGGAAAATCTGATACACCGGTGTTTTGCCAGATGAGAAGTTTGTCTATGTATCATCGGTTTACTCATTTTATAACTATCATATATCTCTTTTAATTCACTTTATAACTGTTTTATTTTTAGTGCTTTTATTTTGTGATTTAAAAAAAAAAAATTCTGTAAAGCACTTTGAATTGCCATAGTGTATGAAATGTGCTATATAAATAAACTTGCCTTGCTTTTCCTTAATTATTTTTGTGGAAACCAGATTGAAAAAAAATCAGGATGAATATAAAGTTCAATGGAACCGCATTTATTTGAAATATACATATTTTGTAACATTATAAATGTCTCTACTGTCACTTTTGATCAATTTAATGTTTTTTTGCTGAATATTAATTTATTTTAAAAAAAAATCTTGGCTTGTATATATCTCTTGGTTGTATACATCACTTGTTTTTTTAATGTTTTTTTGCTTCAAGGGATAGTTCACCCAAAAATTACTTTGATAATGTATTTACTACCTTTCCGGGGTTTGAAAGTGGTAGTTGCATAGGCTGTCAATGGAGGACAGACATCTCTCAGATTTCATTAAAAGCATCTTAATTTGTGTTCTGAAAATGAATGAAAGCTTATGGGTTTGGAATGACATGAGGGTATATTAATGACAGAATGTTTGTGTGTACAATCCCTTTAAGTAAATTTAAAAATGTACGTTTTTTTTTCTTCTTTCTGCATTATTATCTCAGGTTCTCACATTCTTAGCTCACAAGGTGCTTGTGTTGAAACATTAGTGGCACAATGACAGTTGGAGGGTCATTCACCTCCTTGTTAGTGGCCGACACTTCGTGTACATCATTGGATAATATATTGGCATGGTCCTTAATAGCAAATGGAAGTTAGATGATTGTGTAACTGCTGCACTGTGTATTCACGGGCCACTTTAGAGTGGACGAAATGCCAATAGAGACAGAGCGCTTGCTGATTCGCTCTAAGTGGGAGCATTTTTCGGCCCCCGATAATTGCAGTCATCAATCATGACTCTATTTTCTAATATATCCCTTCTAAGAAATATCCTCATCAATGCTGTGCATCTGAATGTGCGAGTTTCCTTTCATTCATGTGGCTTTGTCCTGTGTCCAAATGAAAAGGGGCAGAATGCCACGATTAC
Source organism: Semotilus atromaculatus (assembly GCA_031834385.1). Lineage (NCBI taxonomy): Eukaryota > Metazoa > Chordata > Actinopteri > Cypriniformes > Leuciscidae > Semotilus > Semotilus atromaculatus. Next base: position 5,222,647 of record JAULUF010000003.1, read on the forward strand.
AGCTGGCACAGGTTAATGAATGGAAACATTGCGGTGCAGTATCAAGTCCTGTAAATATGAGTGTTTGTGCCATTTCCCTTCATCTCGGCGTGCTGCGTGGTCCTCTCAGGGTGTCTGAATCACTGGTGAGTGAATGATTGCACGGGAAATAAATAGCAGCTTCTCAGTATCATTTTCTCCTTACCAAATTAAAAGTGGAGGATGAGGAGCTCAGAATGGTTCATTTTACAGTCTATCAGAGGGGATGATGGGGCTTTTTCTCCTTCTGCAGGTGCATGCACATGAACGCCCCCAAATCTCATTCATACGGCGCCGCTTAGGAAGCCAGCACAAAAACACTGATGTTCATGATAACGGAAAAGGTGACAATCAGAAAGACAGTGATCACGCACTGTGACATTTCATTTTTGTGGGACAGCACTCAAAGCTTTTCACAGACATCTTGCCAGAGAGTATTAGACAAATACTCTACGCAAACAACAATTAGTCAGACTAATCCTTTTAAAGGGACAAAAATGAAAATTCTGTAATTTACGTTTACTCATGTTATTCCAAACCTATATTATACCAAGGTGAATTTCAAGATACCAATATATGTATATCAATTCACTTTGGTGCGTTAGATTTGTGACTGAAACAATATAATAAGTCTTGAATCAGATCTGTTCAATTAATCTAAGTTGGTCTAGTTAGAATCAAAAGAGTCTGATTACGGAGTTCAATGACTAGATTTAGTCACAATTAATAGGAAGATTTTCAACCTTTTTAACGTGTTCTTTTACAAAGCTATTGTTTGACTTCAAAAGAAAAGTTGTATAGACCCCTATAATTGTATAGACTATGGTACTTTTATGGAACTTTTTCTTGAAAGCTTGAGTAAGGGTGAGTAAAAGGCAATGCGTATTTTCATCTTGAGGAAATCTTTTGTCCCAAAAATGACACCAATGTAGAACTTAGAATTAGGGGAAATGAGGCCTGTCCAGAATAAGAAAGAACCTTTATCAGTAATTAGTAGGATTAATATGACTGATAATAATATAATAGTTTAGTTTCTCATGGCAGTGAAGGCAGAGATGGATGAATGGCATGAATCATCTGCTTTTTTCCACTAATTTATCACTATGCTCCTCTCTGTTTGCCTGGTTAAGGCAGTGGCCATTACGGGCTGCCTTTTCTGAAATCTTTGAGAATAAATGAGTCTGCAAGCTCAAACCCTTATCCCAAAGCAAATAAGTAAAATGAATGATTAAGAGGTGTTTCTCCTGACAGGAATGTGACTAAATTGTGATCAAATCTGTTCATGCATGTCCTTTTAGATTTTCAGAAAACATCTCAACACTGTCTCACACTGATTTGTCAAGTTACCAACATCTGCCAAAAAAGTCAGAGATTTCAAAGTGATCTTAAACGTCCAAGTCATTATTTATATAGGCTGTGCTGTCTACATTTTATAGCTCAAAATTCATATTGTGTTTTAACAATTGTCTCATGTGTCTCTTTTTATATATCCAAAGGAATTTTAGGGGAAACATCTTATGTAAATTATACATAACTGAGATCTGAGGTTTAAGATTGATCTTCTCAATTACCATCCTGAGCCCTCAGCGATTTCTGCACAAGTTCTTCCACTAAAGAACTTTAAGAATGGCTTCAATTTCATCCATGTTTTTGTGCATTTAAAAACTGAGAGAGCATAGTTGTGGGGCTAAAACATGTTGAACTTTCCATTTCTGACCTCTTGCTCTTGCCTTTGCAACTGTTATAGCTGTAATTTGAAAGTTCTCTCTCTAACGCTTTTCATCTGCACCGCTTCTTGCACTTGGCAAGTACAGACCTTTTGGGATTGTTTTTACTCTGCTTTTCGAGTGTTGTTGAATAATCCATCTTTGAAAATAGTTCAGCGCCTCATAAGTTTTTGAGAGGCTCTTTGGGATACCAGTCAATGCATAACAGGCACAGCATAAATAAAAGATTCAAATGTTCGTGTTATTTAGTAAAACAAAATTAACCATCCGTCCTTCTTTGAGATGTAAGCAAGAGGACCATTTGTGTGCATCTTCCTTTGTGTGCCAGTTTCTCTAAACTTCTAAAAACCTTATTTCCTTTTGTTTTACTTATTTGGAAATGAGACATTTGTACCACTCATTCTGAGACATTTGAAATGATACTAAACATAATTACTCAATGATAATCATTCACATTAAACCATATAGATTCTTGTGAGTTTCCCTGAGTTTCCCTGAGAGAGGGGAAGAGGGTGGAAGTCAAATGTTCATTTCCAGCATGATCCTCTGTCTCAGACCAGTGGTCAGGTCTATCTCTTCAACCAGTTTTTCCAGTCTTACACTAACAGGGAGGAAGCGTTTCAGTTCAGACATAAATTATTATGCTACAAGAGTTTCAAGTCCCTTTCAAGATGTTGTTCTTGACCTTAATTCAGATGTAGTTGAGAAGTAGTTTTTTTAAGTGAATGTATCAGCCTTGTTCACTATCTTGCAGATATTCATATTTTATTCTTTGATGTTGCTCTCTTTTAAAATGAAGAAAAAAGTTTTGACTGTTCGGAGTAAACTTTCAATAGCTTGAAAAAAGTCATACCCAGTAGTTAACAAAATGGAGGGAAAATATAGACATGAGAAACATGTGTAGGCTATGCTTAAGCACCCTCTGGAGTGTTTTAGTAGACTTGAGCCTGGTTTCACAGACAGGGCTTAGATTAAACCAGGATTAGGCCTTAGTTCAATTAGGACATTTAAGTATAGCTTTTATAAACCTGCCGTAGAAAAAAAAAAAACGTTACTGGTGCATTTTTAAACAGTGACACTGACATATTTTAAGATATAGGCTATATGTCAGTGCAAGTTGCTTTCAGTTAAAGCAGCTCAATAATGCATTTTAGTCTGGGACTAGGTTTAAGCCGGGGGTTGATTTGCTTTTTTAAAGAATCAACAGATTTATTGAATGATTCAGTGACTCATAACATCCATCCAAACTGTTGTGCTGCTTAATATTTTTTTGGAAACCATGATATATTTTTTTCAGTATTTTCAGTTTTCTTTCATGTGGGTTTCTGGAGATATGAGTTGTGTGTCATCTGAAGCGTTTTTTTTTTTTTTTTAAGAAAAAAATACATTTGAAGCTGCTATCTGTTAATTAAAATTTGACAGCTGAACTGACAGATCAGTCTGAATTTACTTTCGTCTCCATCACTATGGTTACAGGCATTCATGGCGAGAAGGGCATTCACCTTAAACAGAATCTCAGGTATGTGGTCGTCAGCACTTAAGGGTCATTAATCCACCTGCACTCTCACGAACAAACAGACTAAACACTCACAAATCGCCCTGAGAAATGGTGCTGTCAGAACTTGCTGACTAATGTCCTTTGCTCCTGAAAATGCGTAAGTGGAGATGTTTCAGGAGGTTTCATAAGACAAGTGGGGATGACATTTATTCCCTCAGGTTAAAGTATTCAAACCTCTTCATTTGGCACCCAGACTTCAGCATCCATTGTCTCTAAACACAGAGCTGATTTCCGTCCCACCGTTTTCTGTCTCATGTCAGCCACAGGATGCAATGACATTAATTAGGAATGACATTTTTAACTTCTCTTGCAAGGATGATGCTGATTTTCTTTTCCCTCTCTCTATTTTTCTCGTTGTCTCTTTCATACTTCCAGAGTGTCCCACAGAGTGACAAGACGTTAAAAGCATGACTCCCACATAATGAATACATAAGTTAGAGCTTTTCAGATTTTTGATGTGGCCCGTGTGTAACACTGCATTGTCTCCTCTTCTTGAGATACGGCTGTATCCTCAGGAGACAGCAGACAGGGCTATGAAATATTATATTTCATAGGAAATGTTAAAATTACTCATGTCATTCTTATACCGTGTATGACCTGCGAAGCACAATACTCTTGGATGACTTTAAAATACTTTGATATAAAGTATATAGATCACTTTATTGTGTTTTTGCTAAACTTGAAAAAGTGACCTGGATATTATGTGGAAGATGGAATCAATTTTGGAATGACATGAGGGTGAATACATGATGACCAAATGTTTGTTTATGGGTGAAATATCTCTTTAAAATTCTGCTGCAGTTCTCGGGAGAGGGTTGTGAAATGGGATTTTATTCTGAAGCAACTGTGAAATTTACATTCGTAGTCTGTGTTAGTTCCGTTGTCTTTATCTGCAGTCGTCTTTTATACTAGGACATCCTACGCTCTTAAGTGCTATCTTGGTTTCCCATATGATTTAGCAAGGATTCCCTGAATAACTTTGCATTCTTGTCTAAATAATAAAATGTGATGTGATATGATTGCTTTGGGCACTGAGTACCCAGAACCAATTTACCAATTTACTTAGGAGACAACTTTAATGGGCCTGTTTCCTAATCTCTGTATAGGGCCTCTCCCCTAAATGCCTGTCGTTCCTAATTCAACATTTTTTTACTAAAAGACTCTTGTCTCAGGCACACAGACGCTCAACTAAATAGAAATTACTTTTATTTCGTTTACAGACAGACGCTATGAGCAGTAAAGACAGATGCGCTGAGCCTAATTCTGTATCGAGTTTCTGTAATTGTTTCTTGTTTCCTCTTGCTTCACGCTAACATTTGCTATTTCCACTTTCTATTTGAGTTAAATTTTGCATCTACTTCTAAAACATATCACTCACACTTGAGTTGTTTGTTACATTGGCTGGAACAAAATGGCTTTATTGCAGAATTACATTCTATCCTTCAGAGCATGCAGCTGCTGGTGTGCTGGAACACTTCTGAGTTTAAGTGTCGAATTTAGGAGGAAGTGAAGAAATTTACCAGGTAAAAATATTTCTGATCACTCATGAAACTGTATTTTATATTCATTTTGAAATGTTTTATTATTATTGATTTTATAAGTCATATTATTTTTTTAATATATATTTCAAAATGTCTTTGTTTATTACAACAATAAAAAGATTACATTATACACCGTCCTTGCTAGTTCCGGGTTGGACCACATTTTGCCTTCAAAATGTCCTAATTCTTTGTGGCGTAGATTCAACAAGGTGCTGAAAACATTCCTCAGAGATTTTGGTCCATATTGACATCAGAGCACCATGAGGTTGCTGAAAATTTGTCGTCTCACATCCATGATTCGAATCTCCCGTTCCATCACATCCCAAAGGTGCTGGATTGAGATCTGGTGACTGTGAGGCCATTTGAGTAAAGTGAACTCATTGTCATATCACCAGTTTGAGATGATTTGAGCTTTGTGGCATGACAAAAGACATTTAAACAATTCTTAATTGCTAATAAGGTGCTTAAAGTCAAGTGTGCCAAGAAAATATCCCCCACACCCTTACACCACCACTACAAGCCTGAACCGTTGTTTTCACCCAATTCTGACCCATCTGAATGTTGCTGCTAAATCTCAGTAGATCATCAGTTTCTAAAATACTCAGACCAGCCCTTCTGACACCAAAAATCATGGCAAATCACCTTTCCTCCTACTTCTGATGTCCAGCAGAAACTTCAGCAGATCGTCTTGATCATGTCTATATGCCTAAGTACATTGAGTTACTCCCATGTGATTGGCTCATTCGAAATTTGCGTTAATGGGTTGTTGAATAAGTGTACCTAATAAAGTAGCTGGTGAATATATGGAATATAAATATAACAGTATTTAATGTATAATATATATTACTTTTTTATTGAGCTAGTTGGACCAGATAGTGAAGGAAAAGTGGGCAAGTTTTCAGAATAGATAAATATTAAATAGTTTATTGTTTTTATTTATTTATACAAACAAATTATAGCCAGTACATAATTCTCATACATTTGTGTCCTCATTTTTGGAAACGTATAAATATTAATTCTGCAAATGTAATAATAAAGAATAAGTGTATGTGTCCAAACTAATGATTTACATTATAATTATTACTATTCAGTATAAAATTTGCAATATCAATGTTCCTATGAAATTAATTGGCCAACTTGCATGTAGCTGATTTATTTATTTCCCAAAGCTGATTTTTAGTCTTAGTTGACACTTATTAAGTGTTAATTTTGGACCCTGAGTTTAGATATAAAGTTGGCTTATAATTAACTGAATCTTCTACATCATCCTCTAATAATTTACCTAACATAATTGTAGTTTTATCCCATCTCTGTCATTGAGTTTGCATTTCTTCTTGTGGTGTTTGCCAGTGAGTTAAAACTTGATTAAACTAACAGATCAGCTCGGTCCTTTACACACTGTTGAGATGCGAAATTAATTCCACCAGCGCAAACAAGATCAATCCTGCCCCTTCCCCTTTAAACAAGACAAATATCCTCAAGATGACTTTTGTAATAAATGTGCTCTAATGTAGAAATATGATGGCATAAGCAGTTCTGAGGTAGAGTGCTGCCTTCTGCCTCAGCATTATCATTATAGTAATGAATTACAGTAAAGTGGTATTTGAGCATAATGCAACAGGGACAGGGACTGATTAATTGTGTTGAACTCATCATAATTGTGCTTCAGTGGTATCAGTGCTGCCAAATTATCATCTGACTTATTGATTTGTTTATCCAATTATGCATATTTGGTGTGGTATCCTCTTATTGTTCCCCCCAATGGCATTTATATTGGACGCATGTTTGCTTGGCGACTTAACGCTCTACGTCTCCTGTGATAATTAAAAACATGGGGCCGAGTCATCCAGCATTGTGCCAGCGCATGCATTAGATGATGTTCCCTCTCACACTCACAAATACTCTTTAAGGGTACAAAATACTTTAGTCATGTCATTTTTGACTCATAAATCAAGAATTCGGTTTTAGGATGGGCTCTCAAAACTTACCTGTCTAGGCATAACTGGCACTGTCTAATTAGGTTTTTAGTAGCCTGGGAAAACCCAGACAACTTCCGGCAAATTTAGATTTGCTCTGAAAGTTAGTCTGGCAAAGAGCTCATTCAAGCCCATTTCCAGTCCGCAGAAATCGCGGCACCAATCAGAAACGTTGGGGCGGGCTTTACACGATGACGACAGCGCAGCCAGCAACTGTGAAGCAGATTTTGTACATTACAAAGATGGATGCCGCCGTGGAACATCACTCGTTCGAATCAGCTATAACGTCTGTTTTAAGCAATTTAAAATATCCTTTTCGTTATAAACCCGAGCAAAGAACAACACTCAAAGCCTTCATGTCTAAAAAATATGTTATCGCTGTCTTACCGACTGGATTCGGCAAAAGTCTGATATACCAGTGTGGCGAGCAGGACGATCGAGCCGAGGGATGTGAGAAAACGGCGTGAGTGAGGCCGGTCTCGATCTCTCACGGAGGAGCGGAAGCATAAAAGGAGGAGCGACGACGGTGAAGATCGAGAGAGGACAGGCCTGTATTTTATTTGATGTTTTGTTTTATTATGTGTGGTGGAGTCAGTCGACCGTGAGGGACTTTGTATTTGTTTTATTATTAAAATGTGTGAATTTTCGCCGGTTTCCGCCTCCTCCTTCCCATAACAACGAGCCCCGTTTGTCAATACTAAACGAATGTGTGGGTCTTAGCCATAGACTGTCCTTAGCGAGAGCCCTCTGCATACGTCATCTCCTTTATCGCTCTGATTGGTTTTTAGGTCTATCCAATTGCGCAAAGAGGCATTTGAGGGACGTCCGTTGGTGACGCCCCTTTGGAAATTATTTGTCTATGGAGCTTTGCCAGACCCTAACTCAGTTTCAACTGAGAAGGGTCTGGTTTTAACCAGGCTAGGTTTTTAGGCTTTCGGACCTCAAAAAGAAAAGCATAAGCAACATAAAAGTATCATATAAATGGTTCATGTTGTATTTCAAGTCTGCTGATGTCACACAATGGCTTTGTGTGAGGAAATTTAAAGCTGATAATTTGCAGTTAAGTCCACCTGAGTCATTGAATCAGAGAATTAGATCCAGCTTTCAGTGAGGTAATGATTTTTTTAAATCTGTTTGTTATTTGTGTGTGTGTGCGCGCGTGTGATAACATATACAAACTTTTATGATGACTCATGCACTTTCAGTTACTTTTCATTTTTGTTCAAGACATTCTCAATTTTTGTAAAAAAAAGAGGAAGATCAAACCATTATTGACGGGCCCCCTACAGACCCCTTAGGGCCCACGAACCCCCTGTTGAACTAATTCTTTGTTCTTCTCTTCCACTTTAGAACTCTTTACCCCCAAATGCTCCTAGTTAGTTTTGAAAATTTTCCTCCTTAGGGTTCTCACTCCAAAATAGCTAATTGTCCCCAAGACATTGTTTCTCTCATTTTTCATTCTGTCTCTCATGTTCTCTTTTCTTTGTTCCCAGTGGCACCTGGGTTCACACTGTGAAGGGCACCTCCGTTGGCAGCACCAGTGTGTTGGTAGTGTGTCAAAGTTGAGTGACGCAGAGGTCAGTCAGGTCAGTGTCGCTCCCCACTGCTGCCCCCGGGTGGGTCGGCCCGTCGGCCCCGATGCCTGCCAGTCTGTAGCTGTGCCAGGCCCGCAGAGGTCAGAGAACTGTCTCACAATGGGGGTGGAAACTGGATTCAACCGGATGTGACTGCTAAATAAAACAGCTGCACAGGGCTCGCGTTATCTGGTCATGCACAAACACACAGGCAAACCCACACGGAATTTGTGCCTCAGAACTCTGCTGATGTCAGCAGAACTACTAAACTTGTCATTCACAAAGTTATAGCTTTTTTGTTTAAAGAATTGGCCCTGGCAACAAGAGTGCTTTCACATATTTTACCATGCTTAATGATGCACTCAGTTTCCCTCCTAATAATATGCTTTTAAAATACATGTCTAAAAGTTTGCACGATGAGATGAAGAATAATATAAGACAGATATATTAGTAGCCTTAAATCTGTTTAATTTCACCTCATTGGGGTGGTCGCCATGTTGAGATAACATGATCCGTCGATTACTACTTATTGGTAACTTATGGCTGATTGCTCAGCAACCAAAACTTTATACGTTTTTTTTGTTTAAAATGTTGTTGAAAATCTCTATACAGTAAAAACCGTAATGTTGTGAAATAATATTACAAAATAAAGTAACACTTTTCTATTTTACAGTAACATATTTAAAAAAATGTATTCCTGTAATGGCAAAGTCTTCAGTGTCACATGATCCTTCAGAAATCATTCTAATATGCTGATTTGGTGTTCAAGAAACATTTCTGATTATTATTAATGTTTAAAAAGTTGTGCTGCTTGATATTTTTTAGGAAACCCTTATACCTTTTTTTTTTAGAATAAATGGAAAGTTTGATTACCAACAAAACTTTGACCAAAAAAATAAAATAAAATAAATGAATAGGAAAAAATAAATACTGAGTGCACTTGAGCTAGTCCCTCATTATTTGAGCCTACGCTGTACAGTTCAACTAGTCGTTCTAACTGATAAAGACAAGAGGAACAAGAGAAAACAACTTTTTTTACTTCCTTATGATTACCAGAATTGTATCTAAAAAGGCTTTCAAAACCCATTTCCTCACATCACTGAAAACGAAAAGGAATGGCCTTTAATAGACTGCATGACCTTAGTTATTTTACAAAGCTTACGTTAGGACAACGCAGGCTGGCCGTGTCCTTGTTTGGGTTAGGAGTGATAAAGTAAAGATGAGTGTGTGTGTGTGTGTGTGTGTGTGTGTGTGTGTGTGTGTGTATGTGTGTGTATGTGTGTGTGTGTGTGTGTGTGCGCGCGTATGCTGCAGTCAAGCAGAGAACTAAGATGACAGGCACATTCACAGTCCGTTGTAATTTATTTTAATTGCTTGAGCTCCTCTACAGAGGTGGTCTAAAGTAATAAAAGAAGCAGTGATCGATAATTTCCATTTTTGAAGTTAATTTTTTACAATCTTTCCTTCACAATGGGATCGCCCCCTCACTGGCATGTGGCAGATGAACGTAAATATGTTTCAGAAAGACATATCGTTAATCAAGCGGAGCTTCATGTTATATTTAGGCGCCTAGAGGGACTGTTCGGGGCCCCATGTGGGCCCCTGGGGACCCGCTGATGCTGACAGATCCAGAAATATGAGACTGCATCATGTCTGCGTCTCAGCAGGTGAAGGAATCAGGGCGGACAGGTCTGCTCTGCTGCTCCGCTCCACTGGAATCATAAATAATGTGACTCCACGCTGTGACTTCTACCTTCTCTCTCATCACAGATTTGTTCCCCTCATATTTACATAGAGTATTAGTGAGACTTTCTTTTTAATGAGAAAGATAATGCAGAGTTGAATTATTAATGCATTTGTGGGGTAAGGATGCATTGTGCATTTCCTAGTAGCCAAACATTTGACGTTTGGTCCTCATTCAAGCTTATTGTGGACAAGCCCCAAATACTTTGATATTAAGAGATCTGATTGACATGTAAAGCAACCAATCACAGTTTTTGTTGTTGTTGTTAATTGCAATTAAACTGCAGCTGACTGTAACGGCAGTCATGTGAAGCCAGCCAGTCAGATTCAACCTGGTGATTTCAGCCAACTCTCTTGTGCGCAATATGCACCAGACTGTCAGTGAATGAATTTGTGGGCGGTATGTAGGTGTGTCGTCTGAGGCTAAGACTACAGAATACCAAACGAGGTCTAATTTCTTCATGCTGTGATTCCTGACAGCGTCCTCTATCTCAGAATGGACGGATATGTAACACCCCGCCCCTTATTTCTCTCTTCAGCCATTAGTCTCCTTCTTTCTAACGACAACCCGCTTGCTAAATTGTGTTTTAATTGCATTTTAATCAGATCATTCACAGTTTCGACCACGATTGAACACTTACCAAAAGTACAACATTTCCAAATCTGCCAGCTGAAGCAATTCCATTTTATTTGGCTCTAGATTAAAGCAGAAAATTATTTGAATATTCATAAATATTGTTCAGTAAGTGCATGTGAGATGTGTGCTGTCTTTGGGCATTTTCAGGCTAAATTGATGTTGTCTTTCAGTATGTATGGTGGCTTTCACTCTCTCTATAAAGGAATGCTCCAAATTAAGCTTTGTCCATCAAATCAAGCAAAAAGCTTGTTTACAGGAATGCACTTACAAGAGAAATGACATTTATACAGATGGTTTTGTCCAGACCATTCAACGTATATCAGTATTATCAGTTGCTGCTGAAACCACAAATGCTGAGACTGGTGATACACACTCAGATTTTTTTCATCTTTATAATTTTTTTGGATTTTTTGGAGACTTATAAATAATTAGGAAATTATTATTATTATTATTATTGTATTGATAGTATTGATAGAAACTCAAAAATATCACTTTGAAAAGCCTTGAATTGTTATCTAAATTGACTTACGTGTGTGTGTGTGTGTGTGTGTGTGTGTGTGTGTGCGTGTGTGTGTGTGTGTGTGTGTGTGTGCTCATGTTTATATTACATTGTGGGGACCAAATGTCCCCACAAGTATAGTAAAACCTGAGATCACCTACATTGTGGGGACCAGCCAGCGGTCCCCATGAGGAGAACAGCGTATAAATCACACTAAGTAATGTTTTTTGAAAATGTAAAAATGCAGAATGTCTCCTGTGATGGGCAGGTTTAGGGACAGGGGCAGTGTAAGGGGACAGAATATATAGTTTGTACCGTCTAAAAACCATTACGCCTATGGAGAGTCCCCACAAAGATAGCGAACCAGACGTGTGTGTGTGTGTGTGTGTGTGTGTGTGTGTGTGTGTGTGTGTGTGTGTGTGTGTGTGTGTGTGTAAAATGCACACTAACTCATGGGGACTCGTGTCACAGAGGAAATAAGCTTATAAATCATACAAATTAGTTTTTTGTTTTGTTTTGTGAAAATTAAAAAAATGCAGAAGGTTTTCTCTGATGTGTAGGTTTAGGTAGGGCTAGTGTAAGGTTATAGAATATACAATTTGTACAGTATAAAAACCAATACGTCAATAGAGAGACAAACCGGACGTGTGTGTGTGTGTGTGGATGCAAGACCCATTAGCTCAGTCTCTCTGCAGCTGGTATGTCATCTGTTCTAATTGGAGACACATTTTCACCAGGCAACACTGAAGCTCTCATGCATTGTCTTAATTAACCAAAACTCAGCTGCCTGCACTGGGCATACTATAAGAGACACACACACACACACACACACACTTAGCTCGCTATTACTGTAAAGCCCTTCTCCAACACACACATACACAAAGATACACACAATAAAAATAAAAAATTCACTTGGCTTAAGTCTTATCCAAGTGCACCACATACTGTAGCAAAATTAGCCGGTTTTGTACACAGTTCATTATGCAACTGCTGGAGGGGCCTAGACAGTTCTACATAGTATCTGCATGAGAAAAAAAGAGGAGAATTAGCAAGGAAAGAAATTATTTGATCAACAAAGACTTAATCCTGTATGTGCACACCTTCAAATTCATTTGCTTAAATAATTTTAGTTCCATTTGTCTGTAATTGTGCTAAGAGGTTAATTGCAAAGTACATTTCTCCCTCTTTTTCCCATTTACTCAGAATCATTTGATAACACAAACACACACACTCACACTGTGAGATATATTCTGCCATGTACAGCAGTGGTTCCATGGATTAGGAAAGCTAATGGTGATTTTAAGCATTTTTTGGCAATGTTTGGTCCCCACACACCCATGAGCAGCATAACCCAGCATGCACCTGTGATAATGGGCACTGAAAGCTTGGTAAATAAATGAACAGGGCCAAAAGTGGTGCCCCTCCAGACCAAGGCATCAACATAAACCGCTTTCCTCAAATTAAATGTTTTTTTGAAAGTGGCCATTACATCCCGGTTGGGCATTAATTTTCAATAATTCAACAGTCCAGGAGTCAATCATTCAGCTTATACCATGGTTGCCACATTAGTACACTGTGTCAGGGTGTTTTTCAGGTTTTCCTCCATAAGTCCCCCTTGTGTCCAGAACTACTTTCTGAAATGCCTGTTTTTAAGCACTTTTTTTTAGAATAAGTGTGTGTGTGTGTGTGTGTGTCTGTGTGTGCGCGTGTGTGCAGTATGTGAGTGATTACCTGTGCCTGTCCAGAGACAATGGAGACATGCCTCTTCCTCAATCCTCAATACAAATTATAGGGAAAACCTGTAACGCCAAAGATGGCGGTTGTATCCTCATGTCCCGCCCCTCCCGCTGGAAAGCCAATCGTCTGCTTTTAACAGTCAAGCCAGGAAACATTTAAGCCTATCGTCTGGTTCCACTGACTCATGCACACAGTTGAGGTTTGCGACAGCGGAGACGAGAACCCTTGCGCATGCGTAGTAAAAGTGTAACCTGTGGGGAAAAAGGCGTTTTAAACCTTTTTTTGGGGCAAAGTCATCATACTTTTTCAGCGATTTTTATCATATTTTACTGCTGTTTCTATACAGTGAAAGTGCAGTTCTGACTTTCTGCCCATTCATTTAGATAGGAGCCTGGTCTTGTTAGTCTGAAATAGCTGCCCGGGATGGCGGCCGAGTGGCATGACTTACCTAAAAGGACTTTGGGCTGTCCCAGTTCTCATACACAACACATTATTGCATACAATTACAGTGTTATCGTCTGGACTTTCTTAAATAGCTGTGCTTTCTCCTTTTAAAAAGAAAAGAAAGAATTTAAATCGTTTTGCATGCAATTTGCTGGTCCTTTTCTGATACTTTTACTTTGATAGACTGATTGACCCTTCGAAGGTGGCAAAGTGATATTATCAAGCTGTAATGTGTCCAAGACAATGGAAGCCAGTTTCTGCCTCTGACTATTCCTTTCCACCAACGGTCCTTCTTGTACGGTGAGCATATGGGACTTTAAAAGTGCCAGGAAATGAGTGACATTTAGATCTGTTTTTCACCTTTTTTCCCGGCTGGCTCCCTGCCTGCTACAATCCCCCCACACATCTGTGTCAACCTCTGCTGCCATTTGAAGAGAATTATTCACATCATATTTGTGCCTGGAACATTGCTCAGTATGATACTGTATCGAACTCTTTTCAACACATCCACTTTATCAGGCTTCTTTTTCTAGCTCATTTTCGGCAACTATTGGTCTGCCCACCTCATTCGCATGGTAATACTGCAGCTGTTAAACTGCAACTAATGTTCAAACGTGATTTGACAGACTTTATGAGTGAATCCGAAGGGAAATAGTCTCAGACTGTAAGGATAAGCATGTTCATGGTGTACAGTTTGCATTTCGTTTTGATTACTTTCAGCTATATTATTAAATATACACATGAATAAATGTACTTCCATGTTATACATTTCACAGGCTGACCCCGAAATAAACTGAAAGCTCTGTTGTGTCTCTTTAAGCATTTTGTTAGCACATCTGAAATGCAGCTCATTCTAAACTTAGCATTTGTGTTTTTCTATTTCCACTAATTAACGGCAGTATCATTGAGCCAGGATGTGAAATGTGAGTTTCTCATTATGTGAGGCAAAGCTATGCACTGTAAACACATTCATATTCTAGATGCAATTAATCCACATGTGACGGACTCCGCTGTGACATTTTGAGTTTGGGGAATAATAATGTTTCCTGTCCTCACTGTGCTGACCGCAGGAGCTGGCGCGATGGTGGGCGCGCTGAAAAAAACTCTCGCTGTAAACAATGTGTGAAAAGTGTGTGTGCGCAACAAGAGAAAGGGAGCCAAAGGGTACGTGGATGTGTGGCTGTTAGGGGCCTCCATTAGTGCTGGAGTTGCTAATGAGCAAATGGGGGTCCTTGCGGTCCCAGTAGGCATCATACACATAGTTCAGCGTCACACATCAGAACACATAACACATGCGCAGTCCCTCTGCTGGTAAGTACACTTACACGGCTGATAAACCTCACAACGGCCATTAAAAATGTTCCCCTTTCCTAAGCCATGATGCCCAATCCTAAGAGAAAGATGAGTAGGACTTATGAAGAGGATTGGAATTCAGCTATGCGGACTCTGCGTTCGCTTTTTTATTTATTAGCCTTTTAAACTCTATTACTCCTCCATGATCCTCACCGCAGCATGGTTGCGCTTTCATTTCAGCCAGAAAAAGAGATTGAATGACTATTTGGAACAGTTAATTTACTCATACTTATGTCATTATAAAACTGTATAATTTTCGGTCTTGCATGTTCACAATGCTGTTTTCCATAAAGAATGAAGAAATATACCTTACCCAAACGAGAATCATTATATAGGCCTGTGTATATACTTTTTACATTCATTTTGCTTAATATTTTTGAAAGAAGTGTCTTATGTTCACCAATTAAGGCTGCATTTTTTTTTTAAATAAAGTAAAAACAGTCATATTGTGAAATATTATTACATTTAAACTTTTTTTAAAAATATATTTTAAATTGAAATTCATTCATGTGATGGAAAACCTTCATTTTCGGCATCATTCTTCAGTGTCTACATGCTGATTTGGTGCTCAAGAAACATTTTCTATTTGTTTTTACTGTAGTATTATTATTATTAGTAGTAGTAGTAGTAGTATTAATTGCCTGTTTTTTACTGAAAACCAAGTTGCTGCCTTACATTTTTAAGTACAATCAACTTTAAATGACACAAAAATAGTTTACAGTGTAATAATTTAATACAACTTTGCTTAATAAAAAAACACCAAAAATACACTTTTGAAACGAACACACACTCAAAAAAAATCTTCCTCAGCGAAAGTCAGTAAGCTGTAAGGAAGCAGAAAGGTGTTGGCATGAGGTGTCTTGACACCGCCCTGTGCTCCAAATGAGACTGTAACACATAGGCTACTCACTTCAAAAAAAGAATAAATATAGTTCTACCAGAAAGACCCAGGAGATAAAATTATGTAACAAAAGCATATATTTATTGACAGCCCAGCAAGCAAGTATTTATAAAGTTCTTTGGCGTAGGCCTCGTCCGTAGCGCGCAATCTGAGGGTAGCGGAATCTGCATTTCCTGTCTGATGACGAATGCAGGGGCGCAGCCGACCCCCCGGGAGGTATGGGAAGGGAACATCCTGGTGGTTGTGGGGAGGATGGAGGTGATTGTTTTGCGTCAGCATCTCCAAACTCAGACATGCGCAAGTACCAATCTTTTATACTTCAAGTATTAAAAAATGATTGGCTAGATGTGAAGGCAATTAGTGACGTAACGATTGAGTCTTCCTGGCTTACGCTAAAGCTTCCATGAACCAGTGTATGGAAGAAAAAATTAACTGAAGGTCTGAATTTTGAAATTCAGTGTGTGTGTGTGTGTGTGTGTGTGTGTGTGTGTGTGTGTGAGAGAGAATAGAGAGCATACTGAGACAAAGACAGGCTGAGCTCAGAAGAACTTGATGCATTATTAATGCAAGTTAAATTGAATAAGCATCTTCCTGTCTGCTGGTTTCTGTCCTCATTTGATTGGCCGAGGTCTTTCTAGTGAATTGGTTCCCCCTTCCCTCCTTCTTTCCATCTTCCCCTGTATATCTCTCACTTTTTCTTCATCTCGCTGTTTATCTACCTCTCTGGCTTTTAGACGCTCACGTGTGTGCACATAACCACAGCATTAATCCATCATAATAGAGCAGATGCATTGATCATTGTCAGGCAGTGCTGTGCAAAGGATGATGGGCTCACAGAATGGGCCGACCCTGGGGAATGTGTGTGTATTTGTGTGTGTTTGCTGTTTAGGAGCATTATATCAAGGGTGTTTTCTTCAAGCTTCTGATAAAAACTCTGTATGAGTAAATAATCTGCAGAACAATGCTAAATGAAAACAAATATCATGATTTTTTTGGAAGTGACACTATCTGAGGGATTTGATTGGTTCATTTCCCCATCAACATGCTAATGCCCGTCTCTTTATTGCTGTGATTGGCTGATTTTTGAAAGTATTTATTTTCTTGCGCTTTGTTTTTGTTAAACTGTTGTCACTGTTTTTGTGATTCAGCTCAAACATATATGGTTTAAATGAGTGATATGTTAACTTTAAGCTAGTATGGTTAGCATGTATCAAGGTAGCCTTGTTTAGCTAGCACATGAGGTTTTATCATGGCTGACAGGAACGGGGACAGTTGCACATGCCTCCCCATGTCAAAAAACTCTCGCGACCGCAAGACGCACGTGTCGGATTCTGCAGTCGTGCGCAGTTGCTCTCCACCGACTGCGCTGATCAAAAGCATGATGGGAAACAACTTGCTGACGACACCGTTTAATGCTCATTGGTTTAAACAACCGTGATTTTTTTGTTCTATTTTAAAATGTTTGATTTTAAAACTCTGGTATAATGTTTTATGTGTGTATACGTACGTTATGTGTGAATAAACTCTCTGACAGTGGATATGGGTTATGTGATGTCATTTTTATTCAAATATATATAAAAACACATGACCTACAGAGCTACTCTGCTCTGATTGGCCAAACAGCTCAGTTTGTTGTGATTGGCGCATGTTGTGCATTGGTTGTGTTCAGCGCGTGTGTCAAAACAAAAACGCCCATTGCCATAACTACAGCTCTGCTTGTCCTGAGGCTTCCTACACCGCAAACTAAACACAGTAACGAACAGTGACGTCGATTTTACCATATCAATCCGAACGCGAGTCCTATGATGAAACATTGGAAGAACTAGTAATTCAACCCGCACCTCCAGGCAGGACGTTTCTCAGTGATACGCTACGCTACTTAGTTTGAGGTACATTATGAGATGTTGCAACTGTTGCAATTCTTTACCATCAGCATTAACAAGTGTATGTCCAACAACAAACCGATTATTTTATTTGTACTAATTTATTAGTACTTTTTCTAATATATTGCAGTGAACACGTGGAAACTGTATCAATAACAGTGCATGTATGCAATGTATATACATTAGCCGACCTCTTGCGTGAATGACCAATAAACATAAACGTAGGTAAAACAAATCTTGCTCCATGCTTAATCTTTCCTCAAAGTATTAAAAACGAAAGACAATCTGCATTAATAGACACAGTTTTAGGTAATAGTGGCCCACAGCTGATTAGCAGAAGTATTAATAATGTGAGTAAACCAGTTAGCAGTAGACCTACACAATATAAAACTCAAACTAAATATTTTGTACACCATCTTTCAAGAGCAAGCGGTTTGCGAATCCTGTATTGAACTCTGAGATTTGAGAAGCAGTCGTAAGGAAAATAAAGGGGAACAAGACAACAAAAGTTTAGGATTATACTGCTGTGATATCATGGTAAAGATGAATTTTAACCACTGTTTCTTCACATGCTCGTCCTTAGGCAATGGAGAAAAAAAAACTGTCTTTACCTTCACATTGTAGAGCACAGCGTCTTCTTGACATGATGCTATCCAGTATCCACAGGAATCAATATGCTAATGCCACAATGAAACGGCGTATGACTCGTTTGAAAAATGATTAATTTCATTGACTCAAGAGTCGACTCTTACTTTTGAAAGACAATAACTTTATATATGGTCGTTGCACTTTCAGTTTTAAAATTTTGCAGGATGTTTTCATTCACTTAGAGCTATATTACGCACAACATGAAAGGTCATTTTCAAAAATCCATAATAGGGGCACTTTAACATAATTTCAGAAATCCTCCACACACCATGCATTGTCTACATAAATACTACAGTATTACTGGTAAGTTGTGTGTAGGTGTAAAAAAAAAAGTTCACAGTTAGCGCTGGAGTAACAAACCCTGCCAATTTCACAAGTTATGTGTATTTGTGCAAATTAATGTTTGTGGAGGTTCATGTGTCAGAGAGAAAGCAAGTTTTGCTGCCAGCCATATTGGCTTTGTGATGACACAAAACTAATATTCAGTCAAATAAGCACACACATACTTAGAGTTCAGAGTTTAAGCCCCAGAGTTCAGCTGGACATCATAAATGCACCTTAATGGTTGCACGCATATGGTTCTTATCAGCAATTAAAAAAAAAAAAATTTGTCAGTAATTAACAGCTCAATATTCAATTGGTTTTCACACATTAGCGATGTGTTGGGGATCACACAGCTTGCATGGAAAATCAGGAAACCTATTCAAAGAGTATCTAAAATTCGCTCACAGTCTGAAGTCAAGTGTCAAGACTGCATAGTTTAATTGAGATGTGTGAAAATTCATGTCTTGAAAATGAGCACCAAAGGTCAGGCATCGTTAAAATAGTTAGTGAGGGCGATTATGTTCTGTGTGTGTTTCTGGCATTCTATCTATCTATCTATCTATCTATCTATCTATCTATCTATCTATCTATCTATCTATCTATCTATCTATCTATCTATCTATCTATCTATCTATCTATCTATCTTATCTGTCTGTCTATTTGTCTATCTGTCTGTCTGTCTGTCAGATTTCACATTCAAATTGGATTCTGCATCCTGTTTGCAACCTCAATTCAAATTAAAATCAAATGTAGACATTTTAAAGGCATTCTCAATTTACTTCAATGGTGCACAACTCTGGCTAGCAGTTGAGTTTGCTATCATGTGGTGCTGTGACACAATTAAATGATGATTACATTACAGTAATGTGGGAATTGCCATGGAGTCTCATGGAAAAGGTTACAGCGCACCCCTACTATGTTGAAGAGGGTCTAGATATTAATCATGACTTTGTTCTGGTCCTGTTCAGCGACACTCCGAATGCTCAAGCAGGTGGGCATCTCGCTTCTCCATAAATTAGGTGAGCGAGTGAACAAAACAAATGGCATACAAAAGAAACGTCATTAGCCTTTAACCATAAATGAACCCTAAAGCCTGAATGTTTCCTCAAAGTTTCATTTTTCACAAGTCATTGATTCCCACACCGCAGTCTCCAGTCTGCAGTTGAACATTTTGACTTCCTCTCTGAGATTTAAAACCTCGCAAATCTATTAAATGTGGACGACATTCTCCATGTAAGTGGGGCAGAGAGTTCTTACGATATGCAGCCGAATTGCTTAGTCACAGTCGACAGATGAAATCTCTGAAGAGTTACAAAAAAGATGAATGAATGAATGAATGAAAAATATCTCTGGAAACAAGAGTCAGAAAGTAACTCTAGTCCACTCAATAGCAAAGCTGTCATTAATAGTGTCTGTGGAAAAAAAGGCAGCTATGCATTGGATACCTATTTTTATTCTTCAGCAATAATAATGATGCTTTGTGTTGCCCTTTTGTGTTCATGTAGCTGATGTTGTATTGCTGAAGGTCTGGTATGTGGTGTGTAGATCAGGCGAGTTTGATTGCAGGGTTGAGGACATGGGAAAAAAGCCAGACTGAACTGCCATGAATTCTTATAGTCTTCTCACCACAGACTGTAATTAAACTGTAAAACTCCACAGGAATGAAGTTGGTGCACACTCTGGAGTGCTCTCCCACAGATTTTGTTACAATAAATACCTCAGGCCAATGAGAAACTTAAAACATAAGCAAATACAAAAGACACAGCAGTGTTAAATCAATGGGTTCTTTCATTTGTGCCGCATACACTTAAAAAACTGAATGCCCTGTCTACAAATTTGTCTCCATGACCTTGTCTTTTTATGGCAAAACTCTTCAAAGCTTCTTCCTTTTTCCTCCTAATTCATTTTTCGCCTTAATGCAGAACAAGTAAACAGTTGCTGTTATCCTAGAGTGTGTTAGCGCGTGCATTTACATTTATGGTAATGTTTGCTGTGCTTTCTTCCGATTGAGTGTGTATATACAAGTTTAATGATGAATTAATTTGCGTTAAAGACAAGTAGACTAGGAGAAATACTGTGTCACCAGTGTGCAGTTTGCAAATAAATGACCCATCCAGTTGAGAAGTGTTTTTAAAGCAAATAACCTACAGCTTTGAGAGGGCTCAGATTTATGTTGATTAGCATTGTGTGTGTGTGTGTGTGTGTGTGTGTGTGTGTGTGTGTTACTAATAATGTGTTATTATAGTAATTATCGCTCAAAAACACAGTTAAGATAATCCAAACTGCAATTCTCATGATTTTTGGATGAACTATGATCTCCTCAGAGCCATAAACAATTTATATTTATGTATTTTATTTTATATTTTCTAGCTAACATTTATGCTAATGGTCATGCTAAATTGTGTGTTATGATGGTGGCCATTGTAAAGCTGTATATCAGCATCTATCCCTATGGTAGATTAGTAAGTAAGCAAAGTGTTTGCAAGTAGCCTGGGAAAAGCCAGACGAACTTCCAGCAAATTTGAGATTTGCTCTGCAAGTCAGCCTGGCCAAGAGTCCATTCAAGGCCATTTCCAATTTTTCCAAATCAAGGCACCAATCACAAACGTTGAGGCAGGCTTTAAACGATGACGATCACCCTGATTGGTTAAGTCTATCCAATTGCGCCCAGAGGCATTTGAATCTCCGTTGGTGACGCCCCCTTTGGAAATGGGCTGTGAATGAACCTTCCCCAGACCCACTCTCAGTTACGACTGAGAAGGGTCTGGTGTCAACCAGGCTAGTTTGCAAGTGTAATAAAAAAAAATGTAAGTAGACTATCTCTGAATGTATTGAATGTCTGAATGTATTTCCAAATGGGATCTGCATATATCCAAATGGGATCTGCAAACAAATGATGCTAGAGTTTTTCTCAGAACTAGCTTAACTTGTCTAAACCACTCTTCCAGTTATTATTAACCAAGTGGTCTCAAGGTTATTTTGAACAAATCTGTTTTATATTTTGTTATATTCAATACTCAGACATTTATACATTTATAATTGTGGCTTAAGTGATCAAATACTTTTTGGAGGATCATATGCACATAAATGAAAATAAATTACAGAGAATAAATAAAGAACACACAAAAAACGTGTGCTTTGAAATTCAAGTCCCCAGCAAGTTGCAGTTGGATCATATTGCATCATATAATCATATTGCAAATATATATAGAGGTAACACCATGAAGACATTTCAAAATAAGAGGATAATCAAATCAGTTCTGTAAGACACGAGTACACAGGGAAGGGATTTAACTGTTGGTTGTGATTCCTCAGTCTTGTACGAGTCAGCATTCTTGCAGCTGTGTCCTGGACGCTTTGTAATTGTTTGGTAAAGCTCTTTGGTAAGACAAGTCTAGGAACAAACGCATGAATGAGTTTCATTTTGTCAGTAGTGGAGAGAATATCATGTACTTTTAGATTGAACTCAGTATAACTTTAGATCAAAATGTAATAGAAAAGTACATTCGATTTGAAGATTAATCTTCCAGTTAAAAACAAATTGGTTGGTCTGTATAGTTTTATGGTGGCTTCGGACATGAAAGCTGATTTAAATTGTTACGTTACGTCACGTTATGCTATATTATAGACCTTATGCGGCAGAGAAACAAGGGCGCTGCCATCTTTTCTATGGCATTTCTATCCAGGAGTAATTAGATTTTGAAGTGGATTTACTTAATGTAAAGTTAACTAAAGTTATCATGAGGATTGTAATGTTTAAAGCAGATGTCTTAACAAATGTCAGTAGACCGTGAAGATTTTAAAACGAGCCGTTCATTCATAAATACGCAAGATCGCTGTGAAAATACAGACCGGAAGACAAAAGACAACGAGTGCAGTGCTGAAAAGGGGCGGGGATACATAAGGTCTATATTATGTTAACAACAACAACAAAACTGCTAAAAACAGCTGGTCTCGCAAGCTGACCAGCTAAGACCAGCCTGACCATCTAAAGAAGTGGCCAAAACCCTCTAAAAACCAGTCTGCTAAACCAGCTATGACCGGGCTGGAAGACCAGCTAAGACCAGCTAGCTAGCTGTTTTTTTGTTTTGTTTTTTGTTTTCAACAGGGACATTGAATTTTGTTTTGTTGGCTTAGATGGTGTCACTGGTTTTTTTAGCTGTTCAAAACTAGTTAGTAACTGTTTCAAGATAATTTTGGTCGTTTTGCAGGACCTTTAGTTGAAGCATAGCTCTACCTTGTAGACAGTGTTGAAGACTAGTGTTTCTCAACTAGTGGGTCGCAAGACCATTTTGAGTGGTTCACAGATTATGTAGTCAAAGACACAATAACAACAAAAACAAATGTAATTGTGAATGTTTTTCTATTGCGAAACTTTTATTCTGAAAGATATGGAGAAAGCTGTTGACTCTTCTGTCAGACGCAGTTTAAGTAAAGAGTGCCTGAACAAACTCATTGTCCAGATTCAGTATCTGCTGTCGCATGAGATGTTGTCAGGCTATTTTGTCAGTCATTATTCTAACGTTATTTTTGTATCGTGCTGCAAAATAAAAAGTTTCTCACCTCAGAAAAACGAATTGTCCTGTCCTGTCAATGGCTATACTGCTCACGGCACGCATTTGCAATTCATCAGGATCAGTGTCCATATGCTTTATTAACAGTTCATGTTAGTATTGTGCATTTACTGTTGCTGTTTCCAAAATACCACTTTATTCTTAATGACTGTGGTGGCTCATACTAACATACTAGCTCATATGTATTAACAAAAACAAGATTGGGAATGCTATTTAATAGACTTATTTTATAATACTGTTTGTTCATCAGTGATGTTATTATGAGTATGTTAAGTACTGTGTGTGTGTGTGTGTGTGTGTGTGTGTGTGTGTGTGTTTTAAGGAATTTGGACTCAATTGGTGAGCTAGTCGCTCATAGTGTGCTAGTTAACCAGTTTGACCTCCTTATCTGGCTTGGTGAAAGCTGTGACTATTTTTGTCGCATTAGACACTGAAGTTTTTATCTGCTGTAGTCCAGGACATGTATTATATAGCAACCTCCAGACAGGAATGCTTGTTAAAGATGGACTTCGGAAGCTCATGAGGGCTGCACACACACAATATAAGGCAGAAGCGTGTCCCTAAGTGTGAAGGAGTAGGCGTGAGGCTTACGTCTCTTCCAGCCCTCCGCAGAAGTGAGCAGCCCCTCATTATGCTCAGCTGGAGTTCTGACATGTCCACTGAGCTGGAAAGAGATCTCCAAAGATCATGGCCACCAACCTTTCAGCTGATCTCAGATCTTCTCTGAGACGGCCGAGGATAATAAAGACCTGGGGTGTCGGGATTTGAGCTGTTTTTGGAACAGCAGTAGCAATGAGCTGTCCTCTCTGGTTGTTACCTTCACACTTACTCCAGCATAAGCCTGACAGGTGCTGGACGTAAGGTTTGCCTGACACACAATGACCATAATAGAAGGGGGCAAATCTTGCAGACACTGGTTTAAAGGACAAAAAAAGAAAGAAAAGAGGGACAGCAGGGCAACAGGACAGTCTCACAATAAGACAGGAAAATCAGGACAGCTCAACGGTGTCCAGCTGATTGAGTGACAGAAAGATAGTTTGAGCTCAAACCAATCACCTCCCTGCTAAAAAAAACATACAGTCCACAGTAGTTTCCCAGTTGTTTTGCAATCTGGCAAAATGAGTTAGGTGGTCTGTATTGATAGGTTTAATGGGGGGTTGGGGCACTTGGGAGCTGGTATATTATGTTTTTTTATGTTATGTTAAATGTTGTTATATGTTGTTATGTTACGTTACATTACGTTACGTCACGTTATGTCATGCAATTTGATATGCTCCAGGACAAAATCGTTCTTTATTTTAGTAATAACTAATTTTATTTGTTTGTTTGTTTGTCTATGTATTTATTTTTATTTATTTATTTGTTTTATTTATTGTTTTGTGTCTTGTCAAAATGCTTCTCTACAGATAGGATAGCTTAAATATGTTACCTCAATCTAACATTGCTGTGAATTTGATGGTTAGGCTAGTCTGTTTTCATACTGTATTTAAATAGTGGTTTTGGGCACTTGTGAGCTAGTCTAGCTGGTCTCTCAGCCTGGCAGGCACCCCAACCCTATGAAACCATCAAAATAGGCAAGCATGACCAGCTTGGCCAGGCTGAGAGACCAGCTAACCACCTTAGGCTGGCTTTGTCGCCAGGGATGTGACCAAGCGATTCCAGGGTTTTTCTGGGGTTTTTTTTGTTTTTTTTGTAGCGATGACATGTATCTGGCTGTATGTTTGATTCTCTGTGCGGTACTGACCTAAGCAGATGGAAGGAGAAGTGTGAATTGCATCTGCAATTGCATGCCAACACTTTTCCCTCTGTCTTTCTCTCTCCATCTCTCCTGTGGATGGAACCTGCTGTGAGCACGTGCAGCCCTTTCAGCCTCAGCAGCTCTGAGTTAATGAGCCAAAACACCTAAAGCAAGTGTGTGCGTGTGGGTTTTTTGGGTGTGTGGATGTGACAGAGAACAAGTGAAAAAAATAGCGTTTGTTTGTGTGTGTTTGTTTGTTTGTTTGTGTGTGTGTGTGTGTGTGTGTGTGTGTGTGTGTGTGTGTGTGTGTGTGTGTGTGCGCGTGTATGTGTGTGTGTGTGTGTGTGTGTGTGCTTGTTTATGTGATTTATGAGGACACAAATTTGTATAATGACGTGTATTATACTGGTATTACAACTTAAACGTGGTTTATGAGGACATTTCATGAGTTCTCTCAATTCAAATAGCTTAAAAAACATAAAAAAACAATGTTTTATTAAAAATGTAAAA
This sequence comes from Semotilus atromaculatus, assembly GCA_031834385.1. Taxonomy (NCBI): domain Eukaryota; kingdom Metazoa; phylum Chordata; class Actinopteri; order Cypriniformes; family Leuciscidae; genus Semotilus; species Semotilus atromaculatus. The sequence continues at coordinate 5,248,032 of JAULUF010000003.1, forward strand.
CTGCAGAATGTTTCCTGTGATGGGTAGGTTTAGGGATAGGGGCAGTGTAAGGGGATAGAATATACAGTTTGTACAGTATAAAAGCCATTACGCCTATGGAGAGTCCTCATGTGTCCTGTGTGTGTGTGTGTGTGTGTGTGTGTGTGTGTGTGTGTGTGTGTGTGTGTGTGAGAGAGATAATAGAGAGCATACTGATACAAAAACAGGCTGTGTCATTGTGTGGGCGCTTCTCTCACAGCACAGGTAGGACAGATGGAGACCTACACCAATTATCGCTCATCAGAACCGCTGAATTGCTTAAAGATCTTCACAGGCATAAAGAAGAGAGAGCATATGAGAGAACAATGACACTTGAGAACGGTCTCAAGGTGACGGCATTGTAGACCCTTCGAGTACAGCGATCTGGAGAGCCCAGCGTGATGCCAACCTCCTTTTAACATTGAGAGAACACTGTGGTACAAAGCATGGTTTTTCCAGCCACAGGGCTCATCTGTAGCTCAACTCCATGGATGAAAAAAACTCAGCTGTTTCCACCAACACTTCACAGCCCCCATGCTGGGACCCCCACTGAAAATATCTTCCAATCTTCACACCATGGAGTTTCTGTGTTTAAAAATGCACATAATACTCTCATTCTGCATGTCTTCTTTGTCTCATGCTGTGCATTTGAGAAAAGGATCCATGGGAAGGTAGACGTAGTGCCCCCTAGAGACTAAGTGTAAAGTGGGCCATCAGACATAGAAATTGACAGAAAGCAGTCAAGCGTTGATGTTATTTATTACATTTTTACAATAGAAGAGTGCTGGCCATAAAAAAACATGCTGGGCTGTAATCATAGACCACTTTATTTACAATAGAAAGTACATTTTCAATCACACAGAGTCGCCTGTGATTACTTTATGTGCCCTTTTCTCGCTCTCCTTTCACTGTTTTTTCTATTAATGTAAAACTTTTTTGCTGTGATTACAGGTAAAAGGGCCATGCATAATCGTCAAAAGCAATTATATTGTGGCAGGTCATTCGCTTTAGACCTGTCATTACTCAATGCCAATTCCAGAGCGCCCGTGACAGCCGTGAGTAATGACAGGGGAAAGAGACAAGGCTAGACTTTGAGATGTCCACCTCTTGCTACAGGTTTGAGGGGGTTCACAAAGACGGTTAAGAGGCAGTTAACAGTCGAGAAGATCTCAATGACAAACCTTCAGGTGAATGGTTTGATATGTTATGAGTGAAGCTGTGCTCTGCGGTGTAATGCGATGCAAGGTGTTATCCGTTCACACGGTGTATTTCTAGTAAAGCCGCTAATTCAACCTGTCAGTCCAATACATTTCAAGAGAACAGGTTTAGCCTGGACAATTTGTGATAATATGATAATGTTCTATTAATGTTGCTTATTAATGCTACTATTTTCATTTAGCATAATCATATTCATTTTAACATAATCCTAAGTAGGGGTGTTGCGAAATACTGGTATTGACGATAACCGTGATATTTAAAAAATGAAATATCGTTATTGTGTTAATTATGGGTGTCGCAATACAGCATATTGGTATTGGTGATGACCGTAATATTTCAAATGAATAGTACACGTATTATAATATGGAACATAAATTATCCAGCGCCAGTGTCTGGTTTAAATTCCAATGTACTTGCACCTTACCACTGGTTGTCATCTGTCATAAAACACAAGCAGTCACAGCACTCAGCTTTTACTGTCGCATAAAAGCATGTCATCAGATATGACAGAGGAGACACTCTACGTGCACTCCAAGAAAGTTAGCTCGCCAGTGTAGAAGTTTTTTGGATTTCGTGAAAATCACTCAGTGTGCAGGACTTGCTATAAATGCAAAAGGGGGCAAAACCACCAAACTCTTCACCACCTCTGCCTTAGTTATCTTGCAGATTTGCCAACTGTACAGAGAGTGAATTGTAATTATTTTGCTACTGTATTGAAACAGGAATTGTTGCATTAACCGCTGACACCTTTCTGTGTTTTATTATATGTACATTCCTTACATTACATATACAGTCCAAAAGTGTGCTCATTCGGATAAAAACTCGAAGAGATCGTAATTACAGCTTGTAAGATGTGAATTGTCTGAGAGCTCCTATACTTGTACCATGTGACCGCTTGATAGTGGTGCCAGAGAAACGCATAATTCCCAGTCCGAGGACGTGAATAGATCCGCATCTTGAGCCTATGGTAATTATGACATGGTATGAATGCAGCATTAGTTCCAGGAAAACTCTAATATGAACAACAAAGACATCCAGCGATCGCTGTAGCAGAATAAAAGGCAGATAGAGGCATGTCAATGTTCACACTGCAAACCTTAATGCTCAATTCTGATTTATTGCTCCGATATGAATTACTGCTTATTGTTGTTTTAAATGTAGCCAATATCAGATTCCAGTGTGAACAGATCATGGTCCTGAACTGACCCACATCATATGTGCAAAAGAATGATAAAAAGACGCAGCACGATGTCATATGGAAGTAAACACGGAGGACATTAAAGTATAGGTTAAGTGATTACGTGTTTATTTATTGTGTGAACCCAGCGAATTTATGCACAGACAAAATTAAAAACAGACGATAATGCAAAAAAAGAGCAGAGTTTTTAAACATTTATGATGTTTTGCTTGTATATACTGTAGATCTGTCACATGTAGGCTAATACTTGTGTGTAATACTTGTGAGTTCTGACTCATCATTGTCCTTCATTGAACACCTTCCGCCACTGTCTTGATAACTTTGGGTATTTAAAATCTTTGAAGTGACACCCAATTGGGACGATTGTTGATCTTGAGTGACGTAAAAGTCGCATTAATTCCGATATGACTGTTCTGATCTGAGTCACATATGAGCAAAAAAAATGGACTTGGGCCACATTTACCTGCAGTCTGAATGTAGCCTTTGTCTTAGACTTAATTTCCATTTGACCATTTAAAAAAAAAAAAAATTTTAGACATCACAATATAGCCTATCCTTGTTGTGAATTATTTTGGCCATGATAACCGTGTAGTAAAAAAATCCGTAATTGAACTTTGTCTGCAAATGGCTTAGAGACAAATCTTTCAAGATTCTGGACCTTACTGCAATTTAAGCAGCTCCAGAGATTGACTTATCACTGCCGTAAATCCATTTTGGATTTCTTGTTGCTCCAGATGTCTTGCTAAACTGTTGAATTTCATTTAAACAGAGCTTTTTATCACATGCTCAGGAGACCATTTCAGGTCAAGGAAACAGTTTTGTTACTGCGCTTTCAAGATAACAGACTGTCTAAGTATACAGACAGGAGATACTGATATTGTTTTCCACAAAACAGGAACATAAGGAACATAACCCATGACTGACCCGATATCTTTCTGCAGCTGCATCGCAGAAAGGAGATTACGAGTGAACAATGCCGTTTTTCCTCAATTAACTGGCCGGTTAATTAGATCACACCGGTAATGAGTACAGCCTCACAAAGCTAAAGGAGGCCAGAGAGCAAAATAAATTTCATCTGACACTTTAATTAAGTTTCCTCGCGAATCAGATGTCATAGTGGCTACGGTTACTTTTTTATTTTGATTAAAAAAGCCTGTGAGCCGGTGTTCAGAACGTCACGTAGCTGTCGAGCTCTCTGTTTGTCTGTCATCCTTCTCATATTACAGTCACCACCAGAACCCTGATACCGCAGGCCTGCACTGCCAGGCATAATTGACAGCTACAAATGACCCAGTTTAAGATATGACGGCAAACATGATGGCACATCCTTTCATTTTGAAAATCAATAACACTCTGCAGTGCCTGACTGAAGAAGAGCATAACCGAAAATCCATGTTCCTGACCGTTCCCCTACGACCCTAAGATACACTGAGGTTGCAAGGCATTTTGTGGGAGCTGAAAGTAACACCAGGATTCAGTGAAGTGCTACATAATACTCTGCCAGCTTGGCCGTTTAGAAAAGGAGTAGGGGCCACAAATGTGGTCGCAGATTTGCTAATGGTCCCCATGTGTCAGTGTGGATATCGCAGAGCGTTTATCAGTAACAGACACCCTTCAGGCCACATCTTATCTTCTCCCGGAGGGACGATCGGATCCTCCGAACTCTCACTTTTGTCCTGCTCTTTCAAATGGCACATCCCTCAAATGATTTCAGCACATCTGCTTTCATACTGTCCCCCATAAGTCATCTGTTTATAATGCCTGTTCTTTTGTCTAGGTATTAGGCCTGTCTGTACTAATTCTGTGTATTAGGCTATATTTTTATTATATAAAATATATATTATTTGTTAAAATACATTAGACATTAAAAGCCGTGTGTGTGTGTGTGTGTGCGTGCGTGTGTGTGGATAGATTTGTATATATGCATGTGTTTGCTGGATGGATGGATGGATGGGTACAATTTTAGACATCTGTTTCAAAGCCTTTATTCTAATCACTATAAAAGTATATTGCTCTATTTCTTCTCTTAAAGAGCTCAATCTTGCTTCTTTTTTACATCTTGCTACTGTACCTTTATGTCCATCTGACTGAATGCAGTGGGATGTCAGATCGGGGCCTGATTAGATCCCACTGAGCATTTCGGCTGGCGGCCCGTCTCTGCCTTCGGCGTGCTGCGACCAACAGCAGCGCTGCTGAATGGATTGATCTGTGCCCAGTCAAGCCAGGTCGAGATTGCACAGGGGGAAGAATGTATTCAGGCGTTAAGGTTGTGGCGGCCATTTCCGAACCTCCCTACCAGATCAGAACCGTCTCCATACTCGCCTGCTGTCTGACTCCCAAAACCAGCAGCTATCTGGCACTTTTTGCACAGAGAAGTTGAAAGAGAAGGAAGCCATTGATTGGGGGAAGAAAGGGGTGAGAGAAGGACTGCAACAACTGATTGGTAAAAAAACAAAACAATAATTATCAAGAACTATATTATCATTGATTAGTCAGTTCTTTGCACTGTTCACCAAGAACTTTTGTGGAATACTCCATTTTAAAGTAATGAAAAACATTTCTTTGAATTAAAAACACATTTGTTTGCCGTTTCTAATCTTATAATGTGAGGATTCTTGTTTTACAAAACAGAATGTAACATCAACTAAGTGATTAAATGTTGCTGTCTGCGTTAAATTTCAAGTACTTCTTAAATAGCACAACAGAAAGGGAGCTCAATTATTTGGATTAAAACAATGTTTAACATTACGTTAACATCAAATATAGGTTTTAAACTCTCCATAATTAAAACATGAAATCCTATATTCAAAGTAAGTAATTGTATCACTTATGTGCAGCCAGGGATGTGTCAGCCTGGCTCATGAATATTAATTAGGTGATGTAACATTTGCCTTGTAGTTGTAATTGTTTGTTGAAAAGCAAATAAAGGGCTCTAGACAAATTAGAATGACCGCTTACAGATTGCACCTTCGTTCGATCGATTGAATGCTGATGCAACATGTTGACAGAAGCTTGTTATAGTCTTAAAGAGATAGTTCACCTGAAAAAGACAATTATGTCATCGATACTTACCCTCTTGTCATTCTAAAGCTATATGACATTTTCTTCTGTGTAGCAAAAAAGAAGATAATTGTATGTCTTAGTGTTTTTTATACAATGATTATCAGTGGGGTCCAGTGTTGTTTGTTTTGGACCCCATTGACTTTCATTTAAACACTTCAAAATATGTTCTTTTGTGTTTCACCGAAGAAATAAACCATATAGGTTTGAAACGGCATGAGGACTGTCTTAACTTCATAATCCAGATGAAAGAGGCTTGACACAGATGAACACCAGGAATGAAACAAAGACATAAAAAAACAGCACAAAATTTCAACACAAGACCAAGAACAGAAGACAACTGACGGTATAAATACACAGGATGATGAGGAACAGGTGAGACACTAATGAATAACTATGGAAACCTAGGAAACGGGAACTAAAGACACAGGAACTGAACACAGGCAATACAAAACAAAGGAATATCAAAATAAAAGTTAATGAACACAGACACAGGGGAATTGTGATAGACATTTTGTCATTTTCAGGTGAACAATCCCTTTTAAGCCCTTTTAAGTTGAGTCGTGTGCCTGAGCAAAACAAATACATTAAAGAGGCCATAAGATGCTTTTAAATCTTTTAGCATGTATAATGTACATGTTTGTGCATGTATAAGATCTGCAAAGTTACAAAGCTTGTCTCCCACAAAAGGGATTTATTCTATTTATTTATTCAGAGAACACTGCTCCATAGTCCAGTCCTGCATAAAATGCTTTGATTAAAGATTGCTATTAATTCCGCAAATATCTGTCACAATTTGAAATATTGGCATAATTCCCACCCATAGGCAAATCCGCTGACGTCATGTTGGTTCCAATTGATCTGCTTGATTATCCTCATTTTCAGAATCTGACTTGGGGACGAACTGATACAGTAAAACTGACAGCATTATTAACTGTTTGTTTACAATTGCTTTAGATCTGTTTGGCCAATCACAGTGCATTTGGTCAGCTGGCCAATCAGAGCACTCTGGGCTTTTTGGATGGAGGAGCTTTGTAGAACATTTCAGACACACTGAGAATAGATGTTTTACAATTATATACAGTATGTGAAAAAGACAGTATAAACAAAATATTAAACTTTTAAATAGCATTATATGGCCTCTTTAAAATATAGTCATTGCCCAAAGGGTGCAAGGATGAAGTTTGAAATCTCTAAAACCAGGAAGCACATGTTCCCCTCAGTGATCATGGTTGCTACGCCCTTAGTCGCAGTACTAAGAAAGGCCTTGCCTGTCCTGTGATTCATGAGATAAATGCTTCTCTGTAAAAGTCGTGCTAGATCATTTTTCATCCACGCTCTAGTTCGTGCTCTCTCGTTTTCTCTCTTCTTCAGCATTCTGCTTTCCATCTTTCTGTATTTCAGTGATCAGTGTGTCTATGTGACTATGATTGAGGAAGCAGTAACTTGTGTCTATGAGAAATTGCCTGGGCTCGCTGAAGAGGCCGTAAATGAGCCTCCTGTGGGTCTTTTCAGACGGCCCTGTAATCGGGCCTTGTTCATATAGAATGGCTGGCACAGTGCTTTTGACTGGACGCGAGAGAAACCGTAATAGTCTGCACAATGAGCTCGGTGAATGGACGCCCAATCCGTGTGTGTGTGTGTGTGTCTAAGATGAATCATATGCTCACTGACTGGACGATTAACCGAGCTTTTTTTGCCCTGTCAATTGAAAACTCCCTCTGCTTGACTGTCTTTATTTAACAGCGATTCAGTATCTGCACACTGGCTCCTATGAACTCAAAGCACCTCAGTATCAGTCAATGACTTTCACAATCACATGACAATTCTGTCATAATTTACTCACTTTGATGTCATTCCAACATATGACGGACACATCTTAAAGAGTGTGTCTTCATTATTAAGGAGGTGAATTGAACTTGAGAACTGAATCAGTCCCATTTGTGAATTAATCTTTGGAAATGTTTTCTGTGAACTGTATCAGAATGTTCATAAAGTGAATGATTCAGAATGATGATTTAGTACAGTAGAACAAATTCAAAAGAATGATTAATTCACAAATTGTACATCACCACTTATGAAAGGCTTGCTCTTCACGCAGAGCTATCTTATAGCTTCAGACGACTTGGAATGTAAAGTATAGACACATATTTACCACAATAAACTTTTGCATTCTTTATTAACTCTCATTAATTGTAATTGCATTGGGGAATTGTTGCACAGAAAAAAAAGTCATACAGATTTAGAACGACATGAGTGTGAGTAAATGATGACAATTTTTTTGTTTTTATGGTGAACTGTCCCTTTAAGAGCGACCATATTATTGAGTCAGTGAATTAAACTTGAGAATTGAATCAAATTTGTAAAAGAATCATTCAAATTGTTTTTGTGAACCAGATCAGATTGTTCATTAAGAGAAGAAGAACAACTCACAGTGAGATGAAAACATTATTACAAAATGGGTGAAATATCCCTTTAAGAACTTTTGATTCCAGTGGAAGATTTCAGTGGCACCTCAACTCCAATGGTTCTCTGTGTATGTCTTATTGCTATCAGTTCTCAATAGCCGCCTTGTTGTATTATAAACAACTATGTCGAGAATTCATTGCAACATGTTTCATATAAGGAATAGCGAGACCTGCTCACTGAAGCCTTTTGTCCAGCTATAAAGAGCTCATCAAGGTCACATTTGCCTTGCCTTTGCCTTCTCACATGAGTCATATTCATATAAGCTTCTCACATGGTGCATGAATATTCTATGACCAAAGATCTTTCACACTTCAAGTTTGCCTGCTCCTGCTTCAACCCAGACTTCTTAGCTCTTTCTCTTCTATTCTCTTCGATGAATGACAAATACTCTTTGTTATTTTTACATTTACAGTATTTTAAGCATAATATTAACTTGAGCAAGCAGACATTTTCTGTCATAATATTATTCACTCAACCGAGGTGGTACTAAAAAAAGGTATTAGGTGCTGGTACAGCATAGTACCGAGCTAACTATGCTTGTACCGAGCTAACTAACTCGCATATAACTATGCGAGCTATATTTATCAACTATGCGTTGATAAAGCGCCACTCTATGAATATCAGTAGAATGTCTGTTGAGGGAGCATCAAAATAAAGTGTTAGTGGATATTAAGCAGACAGTCTCAAAATAATCTAATGACTGGTGAACCGAAGTTACTTTTAGTTAGTAGAATTTCTAAAGTGTTACTGAAGATTATGTTTGGCAGTGTGTGGTGATGCTAGTAGTTTTATCAAAAGAAACGTTTCTGAAAGTGTTTTCATGTGGAAACAAAATATGCATGTCAAAACATTTTATGGTTTCATTATATGTGTTTAGTAGTCCTCATCTTTGCTCTTTTTCTCTGTATGTTAGTAATTTTTTTTTTCTTTCTCTGTTGGCGTCGCACTCACTTAGAGGTGTGATTTGACTGGTTCATTCTGTGTAACTGTTCCCAAAAATCATATCTGTCATTCACAGTTTTCAGCTTATTTAAAAAAATTTGATAGTCTTGAAGCATTGTTCAGTGCAAAATTTGTATATAAAAATAATAATAGTTTGTACTCAGCGCTATGTTCAGGTCAGCGACCTTTTCCTCTTTCTCATTTGTTCTTTTTTTTTGGTATTTTAATTACCTCATTTGCATGATCTCCTTTTGTATCTGACTTTGTGTTATTTTGCTCAACAGATCTCACCATAGAAACAGTTATTGCATTGTGTTCTCCTGTTCGGTCCTGGCATAGCGATCTGGTTTCAATGAAGCCAAGTTATGATGGTCTTATATAACTGGTAAATTGTATTGTATTAAGCAATTACGCATTTCAAAACAACAAACTCTACAGAATAAATTGTTTATGCAGCGGTGCCAGCTTGTGAGACGTGACCCATGAACGCATGTAGGAAACACATGTTTGGTTTTCTATATTGAGATTATTTGATTTTATAAATCAAATCTGAGCCCAACGGCAGGCTCTCATTTCTCTTGTTTATCCATAAAGACATTTACCGCAGACATTTTTTTGGAAAGGCCAATATTTCTCCATAAAAGGATGCATTCATAAACGCTTGCTCTTTTATTGAGAGCCGTACATTGTTGTGTGTGATTGCAGTGGCTGCTGAAAAGCCCTCACGATAAGAAGCTGTTTGAATAGGATTTTCATTTGCACAGATAATGCTGTGTTTACTGAGAGCTTCGGGTGTGTGTTGTGATAGAGAGATAGAGCGAGATATGTTGTGGCTAATGTTGCCTTCACATGCTATCGGTATAATCGTAAATACTAGTTTCATTCCTATAGTTAAAAATTGGACATGAACACCCTGTCAAGTCGTATTTACCACTGGGAAGCTCGGTTGCTGCTGTGACATGGTATTCTTGATTGATTTTTATTTCTTTTTTTCACAACAGCTACATCGCCTTGTCTTGTCGTTAAAGTAGTGCATATTTACTAATATGAATAATCATCTGAAGCATATTGAAGCATATGTTTTATACACAGCCTGCATGCATTTGACCGAAATTCCAGAATCATCAGCAAACTGATTATCTTGATAGCACAGTAAATGTTTATATGGATGGATGAGAATTTTGGCTGTATTAAGATTTTCCAAATTAATAAGTAAGAATAAACCTGGTGTCCTCCATGATTCCTTTTCTTTCCGACAACAAAGCATTTGATTGCGACGAGCATCCCATAACGAGAATCACGATTTCCAAAAGCATGTGATGGCCGCATTAGTATCTGCAAGATTTATAGTGGTTTTATCATTCTGCTCCAAATCTCTTGTTACTTTGCAGAATCTGATTTACAATATAATTATAATAAAAAAATAAATTGAATGAACTCAATTGACTGTAGCTCCAGGTTAGGTCCTCTCAAGCATGCACTAATAAAATCCCTCCAACCTCGTCGCTTTTCTTTTGGCAGCTTCTTTATTTTTGAGGCCATGGCCCCAGAAACCCCATAGCGACTCTCTCCGATCCTTTCTTCTCTTTTATCCATGGCTGCTTCTTCTTTCCACAGATTTAAGTCTTTAAACTTTTTAATGTCTGCTAGTTTTCCACTGAGCGCCATAGCTTTAGGCTATTTTCACCCAAAATACTGATTCTTTTATCTGTTCAAGGTCCTATTCCTATTTTTATTATTTACTGAAATTCATTTGACTATGTTGTCAGTTTTTAGAGACAGTCGCCAAACACTGAAAGTGACAGCATTCAGACTGATTTCAAGTCTCCTCAAACCTAATCGCTTTCTTTAAATTTCAATGATTTACATTGACCTTTGAAGCGAGTTACATAATCAGGTTTTTAGATGATAGTTTTCCCTTTTATATTCTGAGTCGATGAGTCCTTGTAAGGTGCACATTTCTCTGTTGAATTGTTTTTGTCCATAATGAAAATCAATTAGGTCCAAAACATAATTGGGGGGAAAAAAACACAATAACAGTTTTTTGTTTTAAAGGGTTAGTTTATTTTGACAGTCCACTTGAGACATTCTACTAACTCAAAGTCAACCAAATCTCATTATTTATATAGATTATATAACTAACTTTCATTAGAGTATTAGTAGACTGTTAGGTTTGGGTTATGGTTATGGTTTGTATTAAATGGCAATGTCAGTGCATAGTCAGTATATTTTGGGAGAGCATCAAAATAAAGTTCAAGCAGATATTAAGCTGACATTCTAATATTCTAATGACTGCTAGTTCACATTTAGTTGCAAAGTTACTTATAGTTAGTAGAATGTCTAAATTATCTAAATAAAGTGTTTCAACAATATGTACAGTATTGGCTAAAATTTTACATATTCACCCTTTATTCAAATAAAATTAAAACTTTGCTTCAATTGTTTTATTTGTGATAACACAATGAAACATGCCAAATTGTGCGGACATCATTTTTGGCTATCATACAAAGAAATTATAAACACATGCAAAAATAAGAGATAACCAACTAAATGTTAATAACTGATTACTGTATGTTGCAGTACATGTATGCGTTTTGTTTTTCCATGCATATTTTGTATTGTAAAATAAAGCCATAGCTGTAGTTTGGTTCTTTTTTTGTCAAATACTTTTGTCAGATAAATAGTGTTTTGTCAAAAAAGTTTAGTGTTTTGTTCTTCCCTCATATTTAAAATATTTAATATATGTATATATGTATTGCCTGTGTATCTGTTGCCAACATCTTATTAAAGCAACAAGCCACTCAAACTCCCCTTACCCGGTAAAGTTACTGTAATGCACAGCAGTATTGCATTGTTTTTACATTGAATTGAAATGTATGTAATTAGGTATATCATATGAGTATATACAGATACTGTAGTAGTTAAAGATCTGAGCCCTAAAAGGTTCACACACCCTAAAGGGCAATCCATGAAACATAACTATTGCACACTTGAGCAAGGCACTTAACCCCAGCTTACTCGGGACATCTCTGTAACTTAAGATTGTGTGTGTGCGTGCGTGCGTGCGTGCGTGCGTGCGTGCGTGCGTGCGTGCGTGTGTGTGTGTGTGCGTGTGTTCGTGTTTTCAGGTTTGTCTAATATATATCAATTCTGCTTTTTAAAAAAAGCCATTAAAACCAAAATGTATGCCAGTTAATTTCCAAAAATGTCCTTTCTCTTTTATGTACAAAACCACTTTGAATCCTCAAAACAGGAACAAATTACTTATACCTCTGCGTAATAGAAATTACTCAACTTGTTCAAAATTCAACCTGTTCAATAGTTTCCTTCATTTCTCAGAACTCCCGAAGTACATTTAGCAGTATTGTGTGCTGGATTGTGTACTTTAAAGCAATTATCATCTTTGAATACAATGAACTAACCAGAAATCTCCGTGAGATACCAGTGAGCAGAAAGTTCAGTTTTAAAAGTCTGTCTTCAAACTCTTTTGCAGCAATTAGTATGGAGGGAAAGGTCAGCCACAAGATGACATCACCTGCACCTCTACAAAATCAGGTCACCCCCCTAATTTGTATCCCTGAGTTGGTAAATGTAACTAGACAGGTTATGAGGTCACTGGCAATCCTGATAAAGGTGCTGGAAAATTATAATTCTCATTTAAATATATATATATATATATATATCAAAAAAATTTGTTTACAATAACTTATCAATAAAATGTTACGTATTGTAGCTGGTCCATAGCACCTATTCATTTATTTATACATTTCACTCTTATGAAATTTAGAGTATTAAAAAAAGGTAATTGCTCGAGATCATGAAGAATATTTAGTAATTTCCTGTTTTGCCATCCTTAAACTGTAATTAAATGAATCCGCATTTAATGGAGGTGGCTATTCACTTTCTAATTCTGTATTTTCCACCTCGCACAGAGGTCTCCAGAGTGTGGATTGACTTGGGGTGAGTCCAGACGGAAATACCATTATGCACAGAAATTGGATTTATTCAGTTTTGACCACTCAGTGCCCATTGAAGCAGCTATCCCCTGCAGGCTGTGGAAAGATGAAGGGACATGAGGGATGTTTGGAGAGGAGTGCACAACTACAGCAATTAGAGAGAGAGAGACTGATAAAGGTAAGAATTTTGCATGCAAGGATTGGTTATAATCGGATACTTCATATCTGGGCTCAGCAACAAGGATAGACAGTGTGAATTTTGTCACTATATCTTAAAGGGTTAGTTCACCCTAAAATGAAAATTAAGTCATCATTTACTCACCCTGGTGTTGTTTTAAATGCCGTAAGCCCTTCTTTTTGTTTCAGACCACAAACAGATTTTTTTTTTAATTGTCCCGCTCACGCTCGTCCATATAATGGCAGTGAATAGCGACCAGCATCACGCTTTTTAAAAAGATGCATCAAGTAATCTTTATTTATATAGCGTTTTTTTACAAGACAGAATGGTTCAAAGCAGCTTTACAGGAAAATAATGCAAAAAAGTTTGTTTCTGCTGTACAGCAGATCTGGAAGAAAATAGCGTCATATCCAGTTTTAGTAAGTTCAATGATGGTTAATTTTTGTTGTAAAAAAAGTTTTTTAAGTTAATTTGTATAGCCACTCTTGAGAAAACAGTAATGTAATCGTCCAGCTCAGTTCAGTTCTCATATAATGGTGTCAATGCAGGCAGATCAATAATATTGTTGAATATTAAGTGTATCACAGAATGGTCTAATGTTAAGTGTCAATATAGAGATATGGGGTATATGATAATAATTTTTTTTTATTATTTAAAGAAAATCCTGATCTTTTTATTTCATTTTTATGTTTTATTTTATTAGTGCATCCCTAATTATGTAGCCTACAAGTTGAATGTATATTACTTATGCGAACTTAAACAATTGGTTTTCCGTGATGTATTTAACAATGCTTGCTATCACCGGGATTTTTTTTTATTATTATTGTTTAGCCCCGCACGTGATGGACCCTGATTTTGTTTAATCCAATTACTGAATGTAAAACCTTTAAAAAAAAAAGTGATTTATGCCAGCAATCCACTTGAGAGCCACATCTTAAATTTCATCGGCCTGATTTATTCCAGGGCTCTTTTAAACGACGTCTCTCTGGGGATTGAGAGCGAGATGACAAGCGATGGGGGCGTGAATGTGAAGCACTCTCGTTTGTCAAGCGTATTGTCCAACGCTCTGCCAGGCGGACAAGGCGCAGGCTGCTTAATTTGCTCAACGTTCATAATTTACTTACTCAGAATTTCAAATCAGCTGAAATGGGGTGAGGGCCCTTTTCTCACCACCCCACGCGTGATCAAGGTTAGGTGATATCAGAGCTCAGTGTCCATGTCACCAGACAGATGAGTCACAATCAGAGGATGAGAGCATTCGCTGAGAGAGAATCGTGTTCATTCACTTATTCATTCACTTATTGTGTCAAAATTTTGCATACTACCCATTATAGTACGCAAGATTAGTGCATCCCAAATAATATTAGGTTGAAAATAAAATGCCAAATGTATCCAGATGGCACACTATTCCCGTTGGATTTGCAAATTATGTGTCCACGCATCCTTTTCAAGCTAATATACGCAGAGCTCCAAAAGTCTTCTTGTGACATGGAAACATTACATTATAGTATGTCTCAAAGGTAATCTTTTAAACTTTTTTTTTTTACTACAGTATTGTGTACATAGTATACTGTAAGTAAACAAAGTGTGACAGCCAGAAAGAGAGAGAGAGTTTATTATATATTCTCGTGACTAGCTCTATGAATAAATTCATGATTGTTTGTCTTCGCAGGAGAAAATGCCCTTTGCATTCATGTGCAGACTATATTCTGCATTTCCACAATGGCAAAAATGAAACCTGGGGGGTGCTGAATGTATTCATATTGTGCTGGTACAAGCGAAATATAAAAATCTGGCTTGAAACATTTTTCAAATGTAATCTTGACTGCAAGCAATGAAAGTACACGGGGAAATTGCCAAACACATTATTGTTATTCTAAGTATGACACAGTTATTGTGGGCTTGTTCAGTTTTGTTGTCTTTTGTGTTGATAAGCACTACATCTCACTGGGGCTCTCGGTCTTTGCCATTCTCTCTCTCTCTTTCTCTTTCTCTCTCTCTCTCTCAATCCTGTCACCCTGAGGGTGTTGAGTTTGGCAGTGTGGGGAATCTAGTGGAACTCTAAAGTTGACACTCTTTTTCTGTCTCTTTGCTGTTCTTCTCTCCTTCTGTCTACCTGTCTACCTCGCTTTTCTCTCTCTCACTTCCAGCCAGAGAGTGAGCAGTTAGACAAACGTGTTGATGGGCAAATTATCTCTCTGTCTTTATATAGCCAGTTGAATCCTTTCAAGCATTCTTACATCTATCTAAAAGCCACAAACATACATTACTGACTTTAATATTTCAAGAAAGACTTGTGTCTTATAAACTTGCATGAATGTGTGTTTTCCTTACAAAAGTGTACAAAGGTAACGTTCATTTTCAGCAAAATGTTATTGTTACTATAATTATTGTTACTAGAGTATGAATGCAGCGACTTGATGTTGCCATCACTGTTATCAAAAATAAATGAATAAATAAAAAATGTTCAACCCTTAACTTTAGGTAGTTGAAAAGGTGTACAACATTAAATAAAAATATTAAAAAAATAGTCTAAAAAAAATAGTCTAAATAATTAAAGCAGTTAAATAATTAAAGCAGTTTTGCTTTAAATTATTAAAGAAATTATGAATATTAAATTAACATTTAATCTGCATTGTGCATGCGGTATTGGCTATTTCAGCCAGTCTCTAAAAATCAGAACGGAAATGTAAAATTGAAATTTTAATAAAATGTCATTTTAATATTTATTACAAATTAAGAAATGTTACTATTTAACAAACATTTTAGGGTGCCTTCCAGAATTAAATGTTACATTTTCACGGTTAACTTTAGTCATCATTTACATATGCCGTTCCAAACATTTATGACTCTCTTTCTTCTGTAGAATTATATATGTATACAGTATATAACATTGTTTTATAATTAAAGAAATAAGTACTTGGTAGTAATTATGGTAGCACTTTATTTTACACTCCCGTTCCCCATGTACATACTATGTACTTATTATAGTAGGTAATTGCAATAACTGGGTAATAACTGGAACCTTGAACCTACCCCTAAACCTAACCTAAACCCATGTACCCTATTTTACCAAATACTTTCTTAGGCAAGTACACTGTAAATACACATAATTATACTTACTATAGGTTTGAGGTTAGGGGTATGGTTTGTTTTTCAGTTATTGACTTGTAGTTATGCATAATTTACTGTTTTAAATGGGCTACGTCACCTTAAAATGAAGTGTTACCAATATCTTCCAAGAGCCCAACACAGCAACATCGACTCTACCAATATTAGTGTTTGAGGCAGTAATTGCAGTATGATGTTTTGGCAGTTACCATGGTAATTTTCCTTAAGAGCTTTATCTTTACATATTAGGTGTGTGTATGTGAGAGTGTGTAGCCTTTAAATGTGACATTTGCTGTTTAAACGACAACATTCTAGACTTCTCTCAAATTTAATAGCACCTTAGCCGTTTGGTATTAGCTGTGGCCTCTGTCCTCTGCACTTCCTCGTATGGATACTCCAGTAAATTACCAATTAACGCTGTTATGCCAGCCCCACTATCACATAGCACACACAGGGGGCTTGTCAAAAGTAAATGACTTTATGTCCACCATGGACGCGGATTAATGAACTAGGGAGGGAGCCCGCGGCTCTTCAGTTGAGTTTTTCTGTAAATGGCAGCTTGGAGAGCCTAGAAGAGGCACACTGATGCAACACAGGTAACAGAGCAAGCAGGTGTTTATTAAAGCCAGAGTCATTCACAGTCAATTACCCTTTCACTCAGAACAGTAGGGGACTGTTCGCTGAGAACCCTGCCACCAAACACACATAAAACCACTCACGTGTACATACAGACACAAATAACATAGCTGTCCCCATTCACAGTATCAGCAGAAGTTCACTTCCCTTGATACAGTCGCTCGTTTGGAATGGCCTGCAATGTCAGCAAACAGACATGAGCTATATACATTAGGAGTTTAAGGATATAATAATATATATATACACTACTGTTCAAATGTTTGGGGTCAGTAAGATTCATTTTAAGAAATTAAAACTTTTATTTAGCAAGGATGCATTAAATTGGTAAAAAAAAGTGACAGTAAAGACATTCATGATAAAAACATTCCTTTGAACTCTCTATTCATTAAAGAATCCTTATTTTACAAAACCATTGATAATACAAAAATGTCTCTTTAGCGCCAAATCAGCATTTTAGAATGATTTCTGAAGGTTCACGTGACACTGAAGACTGGATTAAGTCTCTAAAAAGAAAATTTGATTTCTTACAAAAACAATTAAAGTGTCCCTAATATGCTTTTTCAGAAATCACCTTTCATGTCGTGTGTAATATAGCTGTTTGTGGATGTAAAATGTCTGCAGAGTTACAAAGATCAAAGAGCAAGATAGATGGAGTTATTGCTTCCCAAAAGAAAGAACTGATTCTGAACTGTCGTCGTAATTCCTGCACAAAACTACATAGGTTTGTAACAAATGTGTATAATGCCAGCCTATGGTCTTCATTGGCTGTCAAGAACAACATCTACTTTGACCCGCCCACAAACACTGTAGTTATAGCAGAGAAAAAGAAGAGATTGATTCATGTTGTCGACATGTCGAGAAGATGCACTTTTCAGTGCTGCGAATCCAAATGCACTTTGCATGCACTTCCAAATTGATACGGTAAAAACGATGCCATCATTACAGTTCGTATCATTGAGTAACAAGTGCAGAGGAAGCCTCTGAAGCTGAAATCCAGACATGGTAACGGGCGTTTTATTTTCAACATGCACCCTAGTTCTCTCTACAAAAACCCAATAGGATTTTTCAATTGGCTTTTGGATTATTGCAGAAAATAAGGTCTGTGACTAACTAAAGTTTATGATTATTACACGTTTTGTTTCATAGTGATAATCTTCACAAATAAACACAACTTTTATTAATTTTGACGCGTAAACAATACAAACAACACCACGGTCGCATGACTTCCGACAACTCTTTTAGTCTTTGTTTAAAAACAATTTCCCTGAAAGTTCAGGTTATAACAGTTTGGAAGACCACAATTATTAAATGCAAAGCTGTGAAAGTGGACTAGTGAGTAGATGAGTTTACCTGTCTGGCTTGATGACATTTAATGTCAACGACAACCTCTGTATTCCCATTTAGCCACTTGTTAGCAACCGCCTTTTGCACAAGTAAAAGCTTTAAACACACAAGGTTATTACTGATGTATTTTGTATTGTATAATAAACAATAAACAACAACTGGTCTAGTTGTTGAAAAACCCATTCAACAACTCATTGACTTCTGGACAATGGAACCGGAAGTGCTAAAATGTCATCCCTGTCAATGTCTACGTCATCCCTGCACCACTCTATATTTGAGAAAATTAAAGTGTCTTTTGGCCTTGGATGCATGTAAACCTATTGTATGAAGACCTCCAAAACAGGAACCTTTAAAATAGCATAATTGGGGTACTAAACTTTTGAAGGTAAAAGGCTGTCAGCATGAGGAAATCTGGTTTAAGCTCATCAGACAGTTTGGTCAAGCTGGCCTTACTGGTCTCCAAGCCTGAACAAGGGGGTATTCAGCTGGTTAACCTGGTTTCCTAGTCTGACCATCTGAAAAGGGCCCAAAACTCCTCTAAAACCATGCAGGTTGCATACCTGTCTTTTTTACAGTCTGACTAGGCTGGGCGACCCATAAGACCAGCAAACCAGAATAGGTTGGTTTAAGATATTTTTGTTTCACCATATTTTGTATATTTAATTAAGCCTTATATAATTTGTTATACCTGAAACCACTAAAATTTAAAATAAATAAATGTAATTTGATTAATATGATACTGACCAACATATCCACTCAAACTGAACATGCACTGACACAACGTGCAATAAAAACTAAAGAAATCCCCTTCGCGTGGAGCTTGATTGACAGGTAATCTGACCAATCATACTTCACCATCCGCCATTTTGTCCAACAAAGCAGTCAGGAGAGATAGTAGATTAACATAGGAGGATTTGAACTTGAAAAACGGAGTGTACAGACGACTTTCCGCGGTTAAAACAACATTCCTTCTTATGTTCATTCATGTTTATTTGATGCTATAAATGAACTAGAAGGAAGAGATGATCGGATCACGAGCAGCTTTAACTGATGCTCTACATCGATCTGTCACGACACATTAAAGAGCCACAAAACGGTATTTATTGTTTAAATTTCTTTTACAAAATGACCAAATTTGAAAGGTGAGACTTTGTTTAATATGTTTAACATCAAAAATAACCGAAAAATAACCTGGTCTGTCCTGTCTGTCAGCGTGTTGTCAGTCTCCTCTCTGCTCCGCGATGTATTTTTCACTGCGTGAGAACATGAGAGCGGCGTAGCTTGTCGGACATAGCGACAGTAACTAAGGGGGGCGGGTCTTTGCGAAGGGTCAATTGCACTTTGGGCCTGTTGACACTTAATGCTGATTGATCAGATTGCTGTGATTGGGTATCTATATTGGATTTTATACTTGACCACTTAAATGTGTCCCTGCGGATTTAAATCTGTTCACATCTGCTCATGCCTCATGGCTCATTTATAATCTGGCCAATAAGGCCAATTATCCTTGCACCAGTAGACACCAACCAACAGACACATCGTTTAGGTTGTGTCTGTGTCTGTGTTACAGCTGTCTCAGGTTGGGGAATGTCTGAGAAGTGACATAGAGTAATCTGGTCATTGTCCACATTGGTTGGCATCTGTTAGTGCAGTGTGAATTGGCCTTAACGGAACAGTTCAAACAATCAGTCTATTCTGATGCAACTTCACAAAACCAACAAAGTGCATGGATAAGACAATAATACTTGATGAACACGAAAACAATCAAGAATAGATTTCTTCCAACTTCATATTTTGATTTTTTCATTTTTCCACTCCACAATTGACAGTAAACTCCTAACGGGACAAAACTGATTAGGCCCTAACAGTCAGCTATGACACAAACAAAAAACAATACCCTGCAATTCCATAAAAAAAAAAAAAAAAAAGACATTTCGGTTTGGATCAATGTGAGGTAAAGTAAATGATTACAGGATTGTTTTATTTTTAGGGTGAGTTGGTCCTCTAACTGATAATTCTGTAAACCGTGTGTAATAGCAACTTGTATATTTTCCAGAAAAACAGTGTGATTCTCTGCCTCATCAGACACAGCATTTGGTTATTAAATCTTAACAAGGAAACAATGGAAATAGTGTTGCTAATATTGTTTATGACTCACTGCCCAAGCAAGGCTCTCTCTCTCTCTCTCTCTCTCTCTCTCTCTCTCTCTCTCTCTCTCATTTACACACTGCTGTAGAGGGGCATGTCTGCCCTCTGCTGTTTAGACATCATAATTACAGCCACATTGATATTTCACGCATCACCTTTGGTTCCACAAGGGCATTTGGAGAAAGAGTTGAGAAAACTATTCATTCCTAAGCTGAGCTCAAAGCTGAGAGCTGAAAATTCAAGCTGGGACGGACAGAAAAAAACAATTGTGTCTGATTCTGTTCCTCAGCTCCAGGTTTAGGAATTGGGTTTGATTCAATCCAATCTCCCGATCTACAGTATATATACCGCTCATGAGCTGCGCCATTAAACTTTGATTGGCTAACACGAAATACAGGCACGAACAAATACAGACAGGTCTGAGGTCGAGTTGATAAGACCACATTATTTGTGCTGTGAACCTGGGCATGTTTCAGTCAAGGGTAGTAAAACTGAAGCATTTATGAGCACAATAGGTGAAATATGATTCTTTTAAAAATGTCGGCTACACCTTTATTGCGATCTGTCATAGATGCTTTCTCAATGCAGCACACAGTGTGTGTGTGTGTGTGTGTGTGTGTGTGTGTGTGTGTGTGTGTGTGTGTGTGTGTGTGTGTGTGTGTGTGTGT
This sequence comes from Semotilus atromaculatus, assembly GCA_031834385.1. Lineage (NCBI taxonomy): Eukaryota > Metazoa > Chordata > Actinopteri > Cypriniformes > Leuciscidae > Semotilus > Semotilus atromaculatus. The sequence goes on from JAULUF010000003.1 coordinate 5,268,978, forward strand.
GTGGCTGTCCAGCGAGATGCTGTCTCTGAAGCAGAACAGAAGTAATGAAGCTTTTCTGAGAGAGAGAGAGAGAGACTTCAGTCTACCTGGTCTTGAATTCTCTCTTTCTTTCTCTCTCTCTCTCTCTCTCTTCAATCATGCTCTAGAATGAAGTCTCTTCTTTCACGAGAGGCTGACCACACTGATGAGCTCTGATAGGAGAGATCCCCCCTATGAGCTGAACCCAGAATTATCCCACTGTTCCTGCAGCACTGAGGGAGACCATTAATCAGTGTCCCAAGGAAATGATTATAGTTCAATTATTGGGCTCAGTGACAAGTGTAATGTTTATCTCAATATATTGACCGGATGCGTACTGTGCAATAGAAATGGCATCAACTGAAAAGATGTTGAAATAGAGGCTGAGTTTGAGTTTTCAAACAGTTGTGTTTGTGCTCTTCATGCACTATTGTGCGTCACAGTCAATGATAATTGGCTCTATAGCCTACTACTGAAGCAAAAAATTAGAAATGTATGACAATTTCTTTACAGAAAATGCATGTCTACATTACAATTTAGAGTGATCTGTTATCAGAGGTGACTGTTTTCAAGTGGATTTCAGAAATGTAAATCACACAGTTAGCTAACAATGTATAATTGTAATTATTACAAGTTGTGAACATTATGATTGAAATAAAGAAAATGTTGCATTGGTGCATGTTTATTCAAAGTTTGCATTATCTGAAGTCCTTGCAGGAGTCCTCTCTTCGGGTGTTGGGTCATCTGAAGTCTTCATAAGAGGCTGCATCCAAACTGGAGCTACTCTCTTATAGCTCATAGAGACATACTCTCTAGTTACCTCAAGATGGCCATCCCGAGATAAAACAGCAAATGGAAAATAATTAGCGTAGCTGCTGTTCATAACATTTCAAGCAAAGATAATCATATGCATTTGATCTGATATGACTGGAATACGAGGTTATGATATGTGTTAAGTGAATGCATGTCTAAAGAGATGCGTCGTCTTTAGTCTAGATTTAAACTGGGATAGTGTCTCTGAGCCAGAATATCATAGGCTATTCCAGAGTTTAGGAGCCAAATGAAAACGCTCTCCCTCCTTTAGTGGATTTAGATATCCTAACCAAAAGTCCATAGTTTTGTGACCATAAAGAGCGTGATGGATTGTAGGGCTATTATATAAGATATTATAAAATTGGTGTTTATATGATCATATTTTCTTGACCTGGTAAGAACTCTAGCAGCTGCATTTTGGACGAATTTAGCTTGTTTATTGAGGATGCAGGACAACCAGCTAGTAATCCACTACAGTAATCTATGGTCATGAATGCATGAACTAACTTTCCTGCATCTGGAATGGATAGCTTGTTTCATAGCTTAGCGATGTTTCTGAGGTTGAAGATGTTTTTTTGTTGCTGTCAAATATAACACACAGATCTTTTACTGAGGATGTTTTTAACAGTACATCCTTCTAAATGCAAATTGTGTTCTAAGAGATTCTGTGTACAATAAAAATAATAATATTAATAATAATAATTCATTACATTTAGTGCTTTTCTGGGACCCCAAAGGGGAAGGGGGAATCTCCTCAACCACCACCAATGTGCAGCATCCACCTGGATGATGCGACGGCAGCCATATTGCGCCAGTACGCCCACCACACACCAGCTTACTGGTGGAGAGGAGACAGTGATGAAGCCAATCAGTTTGGGGATGATTGGGACATGATGGACAGAGGCCAAGGGGCAAATTTGGCCAGGATGCTGAGGTTACACCCCTACTTTTTTTTTAAGGATATCCTGGGATTTTTCATGACCACAGAGAGTCAGGACCTCGGTTTAACGTCTCATCCGACGAAGGAAGACTGAGACTGAGGTGTTACTTATTGGACCAAAATCTTGTATCCAATAAAATGTGATTTTGGTCCAATAAGTAACACCTCAAAGAAAATTGCAAGTCATCCAATGCTTTATATCTTTAACATACTTTTTCAACTTGGATAATTTCGAGATTTCATCTGGTCGTGATGAAATTTAAAACTGAGTATCATCAGCATAACAGTGAATACTAATTTCTTATTGTGGCAGCATATATATGGAAAATAACAGAGGGTCTAACACAGATCCTTGCAGCACTCCATAATTTACCTGTCCTTAAATACCAGTGTAATTTTGTTGTCGATCTAAAAGTATTTTATGATATATAGTGTCGAACGCAGCACTAAGATCAAGTAAAACTAGAATTGAGATACAGCATTGGTCAGAAGCAAGAGGTAAGTATTTTGTCATTTTAACAAGGGCTGTTTCTGTGCCATGATGGGGCCTGAATCTGGAATGAAATAAAAAAAAATTAATGATGATAATAATAGGAAGCTTCCAGTTATTATAATGGGGGAAAAATACTAACAAAAGTTCAATATATTTACAAGATTTTTTTTTCAGAAAATACAAAAAATCCAGTTGGAACTTTCTATTTCTATCTAGATCCAAAGTTTAAAAAAATCTAAAGATACTGTAGTAATTCAATGTAATCTCGAAAAATACTTTCTCAAATGATATTTCCTTTGATATATTGTATCAGTTTTTTTTTAAGGATACTAAAATAGAGCACTATTCAAAGACACTCCATCAAACCTAATAGCAGATAAAGGCTGATAGGTCCTAAAGCTATACTTTCCTCAAGAAGAAAGTGTTTCATTGTGAAGCGTTTTCTAATTGAAGCCCTTCATTTCCTGTAAAGTCCTCTCAGTTGTGGGTCTACAGGTGTGACCGTGACGAGGGGATATTTCTCTGCTGGTGGTCTTTAGACAGGAGGAATATCCCGTAGTTGTAAGAGGTTTTAGAGAGGCATACAGGATTACGCATGGTTTGAGCTCAGAGCTCACTATAGCCCTTATGTGTGTTCAGTCTGCAGGTCTCCTTCAAGCTGCAGAGCTTTGAAGCTTTTACAGTGCTCCTGCAGTGATGTTCAAAGAACAGCCCTCTCTCTCCTCTGCCTCCTTCATTACTCTGCTCCTCCAGTCCTCTCACCCACTCCTTCTATATCATTAATAACTGGCTATGACTCCTGTGATGCAGGAAGGGCCTTTAAATAATGAATAAGCTTTCCTCAATAGGACGTTCCATCCTATTGTCTTGAGCGCTTGAAACAAAGGTGGAGATGAAAGGACAATGCTTCTGTGGATAAATCTGAACTGGATTCAGATTAGGTTTGTCAAAATGCACTTCTTATTGGTCTATCTACTAGCTCCATCTCCAAATTGCAATACATTCAAAACTCTGCTGCCAGAATACTCACCCATACCAAGCGTTCTGCACATATCACCCCAATTTTGCATGGTCTTCATTGGCTTCCTGTGGCTTATCGTATCAAATTCAAAATTCTCCTTCTCACTTTTAAATCTCTGCACGGCTTGTTACACCCGACTCGCTCTTTACGATCCTCTGACTCCAGCCTTCTCGTCGTCCCTCGGCATCGCCTGGCTTCGATGGGGGGCAGATCATTCAGTGTTGTTGCACCCAAAATGTGGAACTCTCTCCCCCGATCACTCTGCTCTGTTAACACTATTTCTGAATTCAAATCCATGCTCAAAACTCACTTGTTTTCTGAATGTCATAATTATTAAGTTGTACTGCATTATTCTTTTATTTATTTATTTTATTTTTTTGTACTTACACTCTCATCTACCTACTGTTGGTTTGTCCGCTGTCTTTGTCTATTGCCTTTATTGTTGCTTGTTTATTGTAAAGCGTCCTTGAGCTCTGGAAAGGCGCTATATAAATAAAACGTATTATTATTATTATTAAAAGAGATACAAGTAAATCTGACATTAACAAGATTGAAAGAGCATTATAGTACTAAAACAAAAGAGAACGCCAATCCATTTGTTTTAATGACATTGTAATTTTACATACTGTATTACTAAATTAAATATAAAAAGAATTAAGTTTTGATCCTACTGAAGAAAACTGCAAAATACTGTGAAAATGTAAAATTGAGTTACCATATAATTTGATTAAAATGTATATTATATTTAACAAGACAATACAATGACTTTTACAGTAAAATATTGTTAAATTTGTTCTATAAAATATAAAATACAAGTTAACGCAATGTGCGGGGGAAGTGCTCACAGAAGTGTCATTTGATTATATTTAATGTTTCTTCTAATTTTGTACATTACAGTATGTGTTTTACAGTATGTTCGGTTTCAATTTATTGCATTTTTTACTATCATATTTATTACTCTGATGTGTTAACTTTGCTCTGTCTATATATATTTATTAGGTATACTGTTTTTGTCCATGATCTAGTTTAGTAGTTCAGATAGTTGGGATATTAACATTATATCAGTTACTGAAATATATGAGCTTTCTGAAACATTGTCTCTGGCAACTGCAGTTGCTGTGTGCTATGTGGGACACTGCAGATAATAAATGGATTAATAAATCCTAAAAAATAAAATATATATTATATTTTGATGCTACATTCCTTTGGAAAACCATGCACTCTACCGGTTGTCAGTATGGCGTTAAAATATTGAGCGATGCTTGCAAAACAAAGTGAAAGAAAAACCAAGAGATTTAAAGCGAGCCACAAAATGATGGCCTAGTTCAACATCTGACAGTATGAATCATCATGTGCCCTACTTCTGTGTTAGCACTTGGCACTCGGTGGATCTGTCTTGAGAATCTGTCCTTTCCCCTTTAGACATCTTGTACACTGAGAACTTGACAAGGTGTCTGTCCCAATCACAAGGCCAAAACAAAACGCATGAAATGAATAGTGAAAGAACACTGTTATCTGCATGAGAGATCACAGCTGATTGATCGTTTTGTGTAATTTTGTGATATTTTTTTGTGGTTATGTAGGTCATTTAGGAAGTAGTGTCATGTTTTCTCCTTCATGGCTGTGAGAGAAGTTTCAGGTGTCAGACACATGTCAGGTGTCAGACAAATTTTTTGAATGGATTTTTGCTCAATCGTCTGAAATAAGGTCCGTGGTAAACAAAGCCTCTAAATATTTTCACGTTTTGATCTATGACATAAAACACACCAGTTATAACCTGCTTGTGGTTTTTTAAACTTTTTGCCGTTATCATTTTATATCTGACGGCTTTATTTAGGCTTCAAAATGTATACATTTTGGATTACCTTGTAAAGATTTTCTTGATAGACAAAACGTGTAAGGGTCACAACTCTTTGTTGAACACAGATCTTATTTTTTGCGATTTTCCAAAAGTCTATGGGGAAAATGCATAGCTTTTCGATCGAGGGAACCCATGCGCCGCTAGCTTCCGAGTTGTCCTACAAAGTGACGTCATAACTTCGGCACTCTATAGTGATAGTCAAAAATCCCCTTTTGCTGAATGAATTTACATGACCCTCATTAGTTAAGCTGATTTTTTCAGTGTGTATAAGGTCAAACACCTCATAGACAACTTTTAAATATGTATTTATACCTTTCCGACCTTACATGCAATTAATAGTTGACCTCTGGCATGTTTTGAAGGGTGCTTATTAGTTATAATTCAAACGCAAAAGGCCCAAATTATATTTTCAGGCTAATTCCATTTCCATTGCAGATGTCATGATTTTATGCTAATAAGTAAGAATCCACTCGAGGAGACAGTGATTTGTTCTTGAACCAGCAGCCTTTATTCATATGAAGCATGCATTAATGGATGAATCACAAATATACATCTATACTTTTAAGAGCTCAGCCTGCCATTGGAATTATAATGATACAAAGAGCCAAAAACATAACTTCAGATTTAAAAATCTACGCATTGCTTCACTATCCTCCAGCTCACTTTCATTCAAAATTGCTTTCATTCCCATTTCTTTATTTATGAAGTTGTACAAGCAGAAGGAATCTATAATACTCTGCTACGTGTTCAAAACTGTGGATTTAAAAGTTACAAACTGTAAATCATTGCAAATGCAGGGATGTTTTGGGCTGTACATGAGTATATTTTAAATTCTGGGGTGTCAACATTTCATAAAGGTTTAGCATAAAGAGTAGTCTTTAATAAATAACACAGAGTTTAACATTTTGAAAGGTATTAGGAACTGCCTTTTTGTGTTTTACAAGTACCACAGCGTGTGCTCACTGGGATTGGACTCATTTGATGGGTCAGTCAATACTTTCACTTTTAATGCACTTCAATTCGAAAACACGAAATCACAGAAAATTCATATTGCCTTATCTATAAGCTAAGGATTAAAGCTCTGTTTTGGTTGTGCTTTAACATGTACACTGTAAGACAAACAAAAATAGAAGAAAAACGGATTAGGGACCAGCAATTTTCTGCCAGGACAGTAGATGTTAAGTTTATACATTTCCTTCAATCCTAAAACACAGCACAATCCAATGCATAATTCAAAATACATGTAAAAAACACCTGTGAAAAGTCAAATGGAAAAGTACTTCATATTAACACAGTACATTGTGTCCTTTTTTACAGACTTTTCTTAGTGTATCCCATGATCCAAGCTACACTTAAACGCAGGTTTCATGTGTAGAGCTGATGTAGTGCACTGTTGCTCTTCTAAACCAGATTATGATTATTCACCAAGAAAAAAAACGTTCTACGCTGAGCCCTGCTCAGCCCTCCAGCGGGGGGAGATCCTCTCTTGGAGCAGGGCATCTCAGCTCACCGGAGCATTTTTGAAGGTACATTGTGCCAGTGTCTTTTGTAGAAAAGTGCTCCCATTCCCACGACCATGATGCAGGCGAATGCCAGGATGCCCACAGCTACGCCGAGACCCACAGAGGAATCCACGGGTTTTTTCGTGCTGATTGACACATCTGAGATGCAAAGAGTTATGAGGTCAGATTGACTAATCTACAAGAAAAAAATTAGCTACACTCTAAAAAATGCTAGGTTGTTTCAACCCAACTTTGGGTCAAATATGGACAAACCCAGCCGTTAAATTTTAAATTACATTTATAACCCAATGTTTGTGGTTTACATTAAATTAAAACAGCTATATTAAAATACAAAAATACAAACAAAAAAATTGAATATGATGTCTAAACATTCATCTATAAAAAGATCTGCCTCACGTACATTTCTTTTTTTATCTGTTTCATTCACATGATTATCTGCACAAATTGATTCACTAAAACAAATCAACACTTACATATAAACATTCTAAAAGAGAGCGCTTGATCATTGCCTATGTTTGCTTGGTTCATTTAGTATTTAGTAAAGTTAATCAATTGAATCCCCAACACTGGACAAATATTACATGTTTTATATATCAAACGGTTAATGCTCACCTTCCTCTTTTGTTGCCACCACTGAAATGAAATAAACAGAATGGAGTCAGTTTCTCAGAAAGCAATGTAGGCAACTTAAAACTCAGTAGTGTTAGATTAATGATTAATTTTGTTTTCAAAAGGGAAAGGAACGTACCGTTCTCTGCACGTATGATGATGGCTGGTGATGTGATGGTAGTGCTGTCTGTGACTCCATTTGAAGGAGTGATGGGAGCAACGTCTCTCCTTTTTCGTTTGCGACATTGCTGTGGAAAGAGCCATAGATCCTGGTTAGTCCAAAAAGAGTCCCGGCCAATATTTGTCTGGGTTGGTGAACTGTATGTGTGTATTGCGATTTTTGTGGGGACAAAAATATCTTCAAATGCCCCCACAAAAAGAGCAAAGTTTGGTAAAACCACTGTAAAGTGACACTAACATATGACACAGCATTATGCAAACAATATGAGCCAAAAGATGTTTCTATTCTGGTTAGACTTCATTTAAATTCTAACAGGCTAATTTAAGAGGAAATGATGTAAATGGTGAGTTTATGTGTGTGTTTACCCTAAATGTAGCGCAGGTTGATATTTCACACAGTCGTGTGATGCAGTGCAGATAGTACGTCGACACTGTCTGGTTCTGCTGCTCTGTAAAGCGGAAGGCAGGGAACGAGAACCGAGCAAGCTGCATCTCCCCGTTCACCAGCATTTTAGTGAGCCGATCCATTTCACAACTAATCAAACATATCATCAAACTAATTATTCTGTCTGAGGCCCTCCAAACAGATTTTATCATTACAAACATGGCTTTTGGATGGTGCAATGGTATTATGTTGTTTTGGACATGTACGCTGACGGTACCATGTCCACACACCATGATATATGACATATATGACATGAATAGTAATTGTCCGGTACTAGGGATGCACGATATGAAATCATTTTTGAGAGTCTGATTACAAAAACAAAAGTCTCACCATGAAAAGCCATGTCCCAAGCACACAATTATAATGTTCTCATTACAATTTTATGATACGCATGTTGTGCAAGTGATTCCAATCATATTTCAAGCAATTCAAAACCATCATTGCGAACAGTGCGCGTCTGAAGTTTCTCAGCTGAAGGATATGATCAATTATTTATTGCCAAATTGTCTTATCGTAACATATATCAGCCGATCCCAGTATGGTGGCCGATATATCGTGCATCCCTATCCAGTACAATAGTATAGATCTAAGTACTAAGGTATTTGACACCATCACTGTACCATAGTACTGCCACGATACATTTTCAAGGGTTAACAAATAACAAAACCGAATGATACTGCATTATGTTTGTAGTTTGAGGTACATTTTTGATAATTCATATTGCCCTATTTTTAAGCTAAGGGTACTGCATTATGGTTGTAGTTTGGGTTAAAAAAAAGGAAAAACAATATATTAAAAATATATAAATGATTATATAATAATATTAAAAATACTAGTTTTATGATTAAACTTACGGCACGAAGAGGTTGAAGAAGTTGTTGGAGGTGGGTGTGTTGGAAACGGAGGCAAAGCATCTGTCCAGCAGCAAAAAGTACCTGTGAAGGACATAATAATGGTCAACTTCAACACAAAACTGCTCGATTTACTGCCATGATGATACTCAATAAAACATGTCTTACTGGGAGGTCAAGTTGGTGGCCTCCACTTGCACAAACACATTTGTCCTCAGCTCAATACCAATGGGAGGCATATGGAGAGGCTGGGTGTAGTTTATGTCCTGAGAAATTAAACAAAATAAATTCAGATAAATAAATATTTGATATTAGCCTTTGTTTCTAGCTGATCTAATCTATGGATGCATGAAGGATCCAGTTTAAGGATTAACATACACTGAAGAGTCTAAGATTCAGAGTGCTGATGAAACTGCCATTGTTGTCTTTTACTGCAATCGCGGAGGACGACCTTTGAGAAGACAGAACAAGGTTAAAGTTGACTTGAAACAGCTTACAATTACTCAACGTTGACAACTCACAGACTAGACGACATGTGTATAGCCTATGTGTCATAGTGTTTCTCTTTTGTGAATTTGATATTGTCTCCCTGTCCCTTGAGGACAACAACATGGATGGATTGGGTTGGATTGAACGTGTTGAATTACACCAAGACGCTTATTCCCCAGTGAGTTTTGTTCTTTTATCCCAGGTAAACAGATCTTGCTCTTCGTTTGCTATAGCGTGAGAGAAAATGAGTGCTTACACATCCACTTGAGTGTTGTTGATCAGGTACTCCAGAGGATAGGAGCACGAGTAATAGTACTTCAGCTCGGCATTATACGTCACGGTGCCTGTTGTGATGTCACTCGACCGTACAACTCCACTGATGTTGACCGTCTCAATGTTGGAGAAATCTGAGAATATGCCTGTCCCAGCACTCTGATACGTCTGTGGAGAAAAGTTAGAAATGAATTGCATCTAATGCTGTAAAAAAAATAAAAAATAAAAACCAGATTGACCCTTTAGGTTAGACTTTGTGCAATAAGATATTTTTTGAAATATATTTGAAATATTATTTATGAATTTGTGGTATTTTTGCAGTATCTGAAAACTTCGGTACGCCGTAAAAGATTATTGGAGTATCACAAAATTGCATGTTTAATTCATGTTTCATGTTTAGTTCTCTATCTATCTATCTATCTATCTATCTATCTATCTATCTATCTATCTATCTATTCTGTGAAATTTACTAGGAATTTCTGAGTGAAAACTGTCTCTAAATCAATTTTCTTCAGTGTACTCACAATAAAATTGCTGCCACAGGAATTGGTTGAGTTAAGCGGGAACCTAAATCGGGCCACGGGGGGTGAGACGGTAGTGTCGACGGTCCCCTTGCAATCTGGGTTATTTATGACATTGTTGAGGATCAACTCGGTTTCGTTGTAGCCAGTGTATAGAACAGGACAGAATCTGATGGCCAGACTGATGTATTCCGTTCCACATTCCACCGAGATGTCTGTGTACTCTATCGTGACAAGAACGACCGGATTAGTTGTACAAAAACTGAAATAAAGTCTTAATTGGGGGCACACAAAAAAAACGTTTAAATCGAACACACGATTTTTGTTCATCAGAATTTCAACCTCCTGTGTGATTCATCAAAATTAAAAATCAAAACTATACCTGGATGTCTGTAATCTGATCCACAATCGCTCTGTGTTAACTGAAAGCTTTTGTTGAATTTTGTAGCTAGGAGGACGAGGAAAATGTTGAGGAGAATATATTTCCTGTTGTTTCCTGAATGTGAACCTGTTCATGGAAGAAAATAACACCATATTCAAAATCTGTTAGTCACCATTGGTACATCCAAGAGCTCAGCGCATGTTCCACACGTCCTAGGACACGTACGCACCTTGTATCATGCTTGCGGTTGGCTTTGGTATCCTCTGCCTGTGAGATCTTCTTGCGAATTAAGAGTCGTTTTATAGAGCACTTTCCTTTGTGGGATGGGATTGAATGAAATAAGGTCAGAGAAGTTTGGTGTGTCCACTGTTCAGGACCAGCCCTTTTGTGAAAGTCCCAGAGTCGACTGCCTGTGGGCACTTGCTGAAACTCTACACATGGTGGGCCTTCAAAGACATGCAGTTGACAATGGCCTTGTTTCTATGTCTACTTAAACATGGATACCCATGGCATGTTAATATAAGACCTCATGGAGTAAGTGTCATGCCCCAGGGAGTGGAGACAATACGGCAATGGCTCTTTTAACACTGTACGAAATGTCAGGTTTCTTTATACTGATCCTAGAAACACAATAAATAAGGATTATAATGCAAACACACATAGCAATGTAAGTCTAAGCATGTGACTCTTTTAATGGGAAAGAAAATATGGATAGACAGCCGAGTTATTTGTTGTTGTTGTTGTTTGTTTACTTGTGTTTTTCATGGATTGTCTGTTTCCATGGTAACATTGTTTTCTTTGGACAAGGGTTTCCCCGACATGACTGTTTTAGGCATTGTTACCTGATTTCTACAAAATGTTAAAGGAAACTGCACTCATGACATATTGAAGTATTGAATAGTATATTAACATAACCTGACACCATAGAAGAGCTCAAATCAGAGATTATCATAATAAAATATATATTATACTTTTTGTTTCTATTATTTAGTAAGTTCAATCAATCAATCAATAATAATAAAAGGATAACATTTAATTATTAATCATTTTTATTTTAATATTATTTGAAAATATAACATTCTATCTATCTATCTATCCATCCATCTATACTTACAGAACATATCTATCTATCTATCTATCTATCTATCTATCTATCTATCTATCTATCTATCTATCTATCTATCTATACTTACAATATGCTTTTTTTATACACATATACATTGACAAAACGGTTGCAACAACTTATATAATAATGATTTGGCAAACTGTTTACACAAATTCATTCTGCCCATGTTTAAAAAATTAAGCCCACTGGGCATTATTGGATAAACAATTAAATAGATCCGAAATCATACAACATAATTTCAAGGGTGAGGAAAACATTCATTAAGCACATCTCAGTGCACTCCGGGGCTTTGTTTTGACTGTCATCCCTTCACAGTAATATCTCAATTTAGTCCTGAGTCACTTTGTTTGGTTGATCCAATGCTTGACAAAATACAAATAATACCATCAAGCTTGACAAAATACCCCATGTTCCCAATTAATGCTTCTTACACCAACTTTTCTTATTCCACCAACAGTATCCTGCTTTACTTCAAGTCTGACATGACAGAAAGAATCACATAACCTACTATGGCTAATTCCTTATATACTTGTTCGTTATCACATATATCAACCGGTCCAAAAGAAGGGCAACCACTGCGTACACTTAAGTGGTGTGAGAAGGTCAGTGGATTATTCTGTAATGAGAGGGCTCTGCTTTAAGCTGCAAACTAAGCACTTTGTTTCAGCACTTTTCTTTTCTTTCTCTGTGCAATGAGCCAAAGATCCAGATAAATCTGTGGGGAATCTGTGGAGAATCACAGATGAGTGTAATAAAGCTTAGGCATGACCCCTGACTGTGTCAGATGCCAGAAGTGTGAGATCTTCTTCAAAACAGATTTCTTTTTGGTATCCACTTGTAAATATGATGCTACACAAAGATCTGGTAACTTTCACTGCTAGGGTCAAATCACAGGTTGAATAACAATAATATCTTTAGATCATAATTCTCATTTACTGCCATAAGGCTAGCTACGTGGCCTTTGTTTTGGAATATTGGAAACTTTTAATTGGCAAAACTTAAATTTGTAGCCTGCTTTATAATATAACACAATAGGCCTATCATTTATTTTTTGCAATAAATACAATACATTACTGCTACAAAAGTTTGGTGAGAGGAAGACTTTTTTTTATTAATGCTTTTATTCAGCAAGAATGCATTTAATTGATCAAAAGTGACAGTAAAGACATAATGTTACAAAATATTTCTATTACAAATAAAGGTTGTTGTTTTGAATTTTGTTTTTTATCAAAGAGATCTGAAAAAAAATGTATCACGGTTTCCACAGAACAGTATTGATAATACAAAATGTTTCTTGAGCACCAAATCAGCATATTAGAATGATTTCTGAATGATCATGTGACACTGAAGACTGAAGTTTATATATAAAATATAATTTTTATACATACACAATTTTATATTTAATAACAACATTTATCAAAAATGTGATGAATTCATTTTTATTTAATAATATAATTTAAACACTATATTTATATAATATTTTTCTGTCATTGGAATTCGGAAGGGCACTTCCTTGTATTAAAAGCTGGGTTTATGATTTGGGGTTTGTGCTCTTAGGTCACTTAAATCAAAAGAGCTGATCCTTATATTCTATGCTGACACTCAACCCTTCTTTATGGGATGAGGATATTCATGTCAGGAACAAAATGGATTTTTATTTAAGAAGGACATCCTTGTATATCACCATGGAAACCAGCATCGACACAAATACAATAATAAGCTTACATAAAGCGCACTGGCGGTAATATGTTACAGTGATGGTTTCATACGGAAATATAATTATACTTTTATATAAATTATGGTACCTGAATAATCACCATGGTATTGGTAAAATATGTCGAAAATATATATTGTTTGCTGACAGTTTCTCGACAGCTTTGCCTTTAGACTTCTACCAGCCCAGGACAGGGGGAATTATCCTCTAATGGATTGTTTGTTTTTCATACCCAGATAGGATGTGATGACTCATTCCTGCCTTTCTGTACCTTTGATTTCTTAACATTAAATTGGCCCATTCATTCATTATGCCAAAAATCCCATTAATATTTTCCACTGATGTCAAAGATAATTAAACTGGAAGTCTTCAAAGGTCTGATATGATACAGGCTCTTTGTTTAGCTGGCTTCATGATGATTACGATCATTGTGAAGAGCTTTAAAAGCTTGCTTTCTTCAACATGACAGCACTGAATACAATAGAACTGAGTAATGGATTGTGATCCCTGTCTGTTTTGTAATTATTACTGCAAAATCGCCAAACTAAATATTAAAAAGCACATTTGAATTTACTTTATTGTTAAAAAAACTAGGAAAGAAAAACCTACAAAGTAATACAAATGTGTGTTTGGGGGGATAATAACATGGTTTGTTACATTTAATTAAATTATCTTGGACATAAATTCCATTCAAATATCTTTAATAAAAAAAAGAATAACTAACACTGAAAATTAGAGTATGTGAAACTAACTGCTAAGACTCATTACTGTTCAGTGGATATCACAGAGACATACTAATGAGTAAAAAAAAAAAAAAAATTTATTCAAACTAAAAATATCTTAAATGGTCTTCGCATCCACCTCAATCAAATAGCATAGTGATCTAGGTTGCTGCTCGACTTAATTAAATTCGTTCCCTATGGTCTCTCTCTCAAACTAATTATTGCAAAGAGTCATGCACTTGGAATCACTGGTGTCCCATGATCCTTTGTGCCGTCGTGATGAATGGACTCCTCACATTCCATCCTATAGCCTCTAATATTCTCACTGAACTAGAAATATGTGTTTGGCAGGTCTATTAGATACCTCAGCTTATGTTCATGTAACTGATCTTAAACCCTGTAATAATGAAGTGAGGGGCTGAGGTATTAACTTTAAGTTACACTGCACCAACAGATCTGGATCAATTGACATTTCAACAACTAAATACTTGCATAAAACTGTTCGCTGCTCTGTTGATAAGTGCAATTTTTTAATTTATTCAGTTAAATAAAGTGTGGAATTTTTTTTTTTAATAGTTCACCCAAAAATGAAGATTCTGTCTCGATTTTTTTAATATATTTTACACGGGTACATGAATGCAGACCATGAGCACTTGGACATTAAAGTGAATGTGCTCAGTTCATTTGTTATAAACACTGACTAGCTTGCTGACCAAGATTGTGGTAGTTCACCCAAAAATGAAAATTCTGTCATCATTTATTCACCCTCAAGTTGTTCTAAACCTTTATGAATTTCTTTTTTTATTTTTATTTTTATTTATTGAACACAAAAGATATTTTGATGAATAATTATGGGTAACCAATCAGTTGATAAACCCCTTTGACTTCTATTGGTTTGGTTACCAACAAAAAATGTTTGGTTTGGGTACCATTTTTTTCTAAATATCTTCTTTTGTGTTCAGCAGAAGAAAGAAATTGATGCTGGTTTGGAACAACTTGAGGGTGAGTAAATGCTGACAGTTTTTGGGTGAACTATCCCTTTAAACTGCCGCTCCGCTATGACAGTAGTCAGCCTGAAAGAGAAATCTGATCGCAAAAGCGGACAGTTTTAACTATAGTGCCACTTGCATCAACCATGAGAGAAAGTAGTTGCGTCAAAACAATGACAAAATTATTCATTGGACCTGGCTAAAATTGCGCTTGGTGGTTGTTGCTTATGTTGAGCAAATCTTTTTAGATTTATACTGACACCTAGTGTTGTGGATGCAGATTTACACAAAATCAAATGTTTTCAGTTACCAATACTATTGTAGTTACCAATGCCATTGTAATGCATTATCAGCCATCATTAACATATTACATTAGTAAAATTGTCCAACAACAGAGGCGTTACCGAGATAAAGTCAGTAGTAGCCTATTCAGCTGGTCATGTGATCTCAACTTGGCAACCCCTAAATTAGTTTGAGCTATTGAAATCTCATGTAGCCCTACATGATTTTGCCAAAATTACTTTATGTAATGAGGGGAAAAAAATTACTGAGTGCACCTTATAAGTGCGTTCTTCCTGTTTATTTGTGTGTGAGAATCATTTCAAATTCAGACCCTAATGGTTTAGGATTGTGTGTAAGTTACGGGAATAAGAATAGCTGTATTGATGCTTTGTAACCAAAAATTTGGTATAGCTGTGTGTAGCTAAAGGCTGTGTAGAGTGGTTTTATGATATCATTTCCCTGTATGGCATGATTGTGTGTAACCGAAAGGCTCCGCACTCAGGTATTGTTGTATTGTTTAGCTGACTGAACAGCCGTGTGTGCGTTTAGCTGAACGCTGGGTTGTGTGTTCCTGACAGAGGTATTGGTGGCGTCTGTTTCCCCCTCAGCAGTGACAGAGACAGGATGAAGAAACACATGCTCATAACGCCAAGGATTGCGATGGCAGAAATCAAGGCACTCGTCACTGAATTCATTTTGAACGGAGGTCCGTTTAACTGTGCTGAAACACACACACACACTCAGTGTTAGGAAGACTTCATACAATACGTAACCCACCTCTTTCTTTCAATCCTCTTGTTCATTTCTTGATAACACCACCTGCTTCTACCCTCTATTAACTTCTCACTGTTGGAAACCCTGCAACTCATCGTTATTTTGGTCATGGTTTTAAGCCGTGCCATCCTTTGAGAGAAAAAAAACATTCCTCTATATATTTTCAGGAGGGAGTAAGCGTGCTTTTATCCTCCATCAGAAATGCTACAGTTCTGAGATAGAATGATTTATCCTCCTTTAAAAAGAGCTAAAGTGGAGGGAAAAGGAAGTCTTACCTAGTTGGGAATTATTGGTGGGAGTTTCATCTGTGGATAGAGGAAAATTGTTTTAGTGAGATGGCACATTTATTACCCCAAGACTAATTCAAAGTGCCAAATCATGTCTCATAAACATAACAGGCTCACTTCGAGAGTTGAGATACAATAACTTACAGTGTACTCAAAGTTTACTTTTTAGTAGTTTCTCTGGGAATCACACCTGTGAGCTACTAGTTGAGCTACAAAAACACTGCATTATAGTTCATATCGTACCACTTCTGGTGATGATGGGTCCAGCGGTCATGACTGCATTGTCAGAGGCCACACCGGTTCTTTCCGACGTGTCCCTTTTCTTCCTCTTACCGCAGATCTGTCAGGATGCCAATATTTGAGTAATAGATGAACATAGTTCCAACTTAAAGTTTCATTGCTTTTATATCAAAGTTATATTAAATAAAGGAAATTAAGCCTATTATTAATAACCAATTAAGATTTTTTTTTTATAACTTACAGATTCTCATTACTTTAACTGAGCTGTTTTTGTAATCCCCTTTATTCTCACTGGTGACTCATTATATTCTCAGCATAAATTAAAGCCAGTAAAACCAAAACTGCATGACGCAAAAATAATTCGCAGTTTTCATTTATTTTCACATTTACATTTTTTTATTTTTTGCATTACTGTAATGTCCTTTTTGTTTGTTTGTGCTTTCTATATTTACTTCTGAAGGATCTTGTGACACATTTAAGACTAGAGTAATGGCTGCTGAAAATTCTGCTTTGCCATTACAGGAATAAATTACATTTAAAAATAAAATAGAAATGGATTTTTAAATTGTAACAATATTTCACAATAATGCTGTTTTACTGTATTTTTTATCAAATAAATGCAGCCTTGATGAGCATTAAAATAAAACTCCCCAAATAAATAAATAAATAAATAATTTATATAAATAAATAAGTAATTTAAAAAATAATGATAATATTGTCACAATGCAAAAAACTATTGAAAGTCATTTTCTTTGAGCAAAATTCAACAGTATTTATTTCTTCAGGTTTTAGGGTGAAGTATGACCCAGACATGTTGACACGTTTCACCTAAAGCAGCCATACTTACAGGCAAGAGCAGGGGGCAGTCGTCAGAGCGACACAGCTTGGTTACGCAGTGCAGAAACACAGTGGACATTTTCTGGTTCTTGTGCTTGACAAAGCGGAACACCTCAAAGGAGAAGCGGCCCATCTGGCTCTTCCCGTTCTCAAACACTGTTGTCTGCGGGTCCTTATCGCATCTGCTGGACCAGAGACAAGATACACTTAGCATTCAGCTTCAGTTCTGCTTGTATACACCCACATATGTGCAAGCACACACACATATCTGAAGACAACATGGAATTACCCAAAGAAAAGGTCATATCGGAGTTCATCATTAGGATTCCCAGAGGGAGTCGTGTAACAGTAGTCCATCAGAACGTTCCATCTGTGGAGAGTGACATGCGTGAATCAGTCCCTAAAACATGGATGCTTGAATAGGAAACCGCCCTATACGACCAAACCACTGTTGTTTCATATAGAAGAAGTCATTTGTCTTATCTCTACTGGGGACCCATAATAATCTTTCCCATTCATTTTAGTGGCGCCCTTCCCTGGCCCTAAACAAGGCCGGCATTGAGTCACTCAGCATTCTTCCTTTAATTGGCTAAACTAGTTCTGGATCTATCAGATATAAGAGAAGAGGTAATTTAGGGAAGTGCTCTAACAATGCAGTGAAAGTCCAAAGACCATGTGTCTGTCTCAATTTACATTTGACCTACATCAGATCATTCAGTATTCAGTATCATATCTACAGTATGTTTTAGTATGTTGGGCCTCCTTGCAAGATACTCTTCTAAGATAACTGTAGTTTACCTCCTGTCTAGGTTGGTTGCTTTTACGGCGGCGAACACTCGTGTCTTCAAAGTAAGTCCAGACATTGGGATGGCAAGATGCTGGATGTATGTGGAGTCCTTAAACATTGAACACCACAGGTTAGGATCCCACACATGTTTGCTGAAAAATTACTGAATTATTTGCTCCAAAAATATAGAAATAAGCAAAATACAGCAAAAAAAACAACAACAACAAACCATACACCACACACATGCATATACAGCCCATTCTCACCCCAAGGCGTCATTTAATTGAGACTTTTGACCATGCTTCAATAACTGACGCTAAAGGCACCCTTTAGCGTCAGTTATTGAAGCATGGTCAAAAGTCTCAATTAAATGACGCCTTGGGGTGAGAATGCGTTGGCATATATTATATATATATATATATATATATATATAAACCGCTATATCATTCTTATTATTATTGTAAACTGTTTAAGAAAAAACTTTGGAAGTCTCTACTATAGAAATGAGTGAAATTTAGCAAAACACAAATTGAGCACTATCAGACAATGGAGTGGTCTGAACTAGACACATTCCATTATTTCAATAATTATCAAAAACAGAATAACAATATTTAGTTTATGTATTGAGCACATGTATTAATTTAAAAATGATACTGATGTTCTACATGCACTCACGTTGTATAGAAGTAAATTCAGCGTGCTCACAAAAGTGCCATTGCTGTCCTTCACTGATATCGCTGCAGCTGACCTTCGAACAAAAGAAGCTATTAAAACATAATAAATATATTTTGCAGGCCAATTAAGTCTGAAAGGAAAACTTGTGTAATAGTTTTTCCTGATTTACTGTCTGATGTCCTTGTAATCAACCGTGCATTAGGTTTTACAACATATTCGTTGTGCATACTAATTTCATTATGCCTCACAATTCAGCCCATTAAATCTGAACAATAAGTGCTAAATATTTTACAACATGCAATTTGTTACCTTTTTATCTTCCCTCAAAATATTGTGAATAATTTAGCTTGGATTTTTTATAAAAAGGACACAAATGCATTGGTTTTGAAATGCAGTACTGAATTATATAACGTCATTCTACAGTGATGAAGCCGACTTACGAAGCAAGCTGTGTGTTGTTGACCAGGTATTCCAGTGGGTAACTACAACTGAACTTGTAAAGCAGTCCTGGTAGGTAGCTGATGACCGTTGGGGGATCCGGAGTGTCAATGTATCCAGCTATATTACCAATCTGAACCAGGGAAAGATTCCCATATGCGTTGGGCCCCTGAGCTGTTGAGACCTACAGACACAGTGGCACTAAAATGTGATTGCTCGTCCTGAAACTAATGTACCTTCACCTCCATAATCCTCAGCCTTTTTATCAATGCCGGATCTCTGCCGTCACCAAACCAAAGATAAATCCACCTCACCACAGATGTTCTTCATTTATAATGGCCAAACTGTCATAGAGAGAATACTGTCTCTCCAAACACAAGCTGTTTTTTACCATTTACTGTAACAAATGTGTTTTCCTACTAATGACTGAACCTGAAAGGAAAGTTCCTTTAAGGGATATGCTAATGTGAGCAAATGATTGTAGGCCGTTGAAAATTGTGAAAACAGGTGGTTTCTTACCACCAGTGCGTTTCCGCAAGCCTCCAACGTGCTGAGACTGATGCTGAAGAGCACAACCGTTGGGAACGTGTTGTTGTTGATGAACCCTCGGCAGTGGGCATCACCGTGACGCCCGTTCAGTGCCAGATCAGTGTCAGTGTAGCCAGAGAAAAGCACTGGGCAAAAATTTATCTTCAGGGTAATAGTTTGCACTCCACAATACACGCTGATGTCCCGCTCAGCTTTTGAGAGAGAATGAGATATGATTAATTACGTGTCACTGATTAAATGCTTACACAAAAAAAAGAAAGAGCTCACTCACCTGGGAAGCGGCTGTGAAAGTTGGCATCGCAGTTGAACCCATTGAATTGCGCATTGACTATAAAAGTTTTACTTACAAGCAAAAGAATCACACACAAACGTTCCATTTCAGCGCCTGAGAAAGACAATGTATGAGCAAATTCTTTGGATTCATCAGAAGATGCTTCTTTTTCTGAAATCAGAGAAGAAATGCATGATTAGACTCTCTTCAAAAGGTAATTTGACTGCATTGTTCTGTAATTATGCTATTAAATTTGAAGAAAACGGATAGAAAATGAGAAATCTGATACTTTTGTTGGTGCTTCTGTTCAATTTGAAACCAATTATGAACGTAAATTGCTCTGAAGAGCTATTGCACAAACTTTGGGAACAAATCAACTCACCTCAGTTTATATATTCATAAAGCTGCAAATTTATTCAAACAGATTCACTTCCTGTAGGTATTTGTTAGTATGATGCTTTTACACAGAGTTCTGCGTGTTTCACCCTGACCTTGGTCCACTTTTCCCCTCCGTCTGCTTTAGCATCCCTCACTCCGTTTCGGAAGACTCACCCGTTTCCCTGGCAGCTGTAGAATCAGCGGTACTCCATCTGTTCTCGGCTGTGGCGCGAGACTGACTGGATTACCCAGCATCCCGGCAAAACAACTAGAAACACGGCCTTGCTCTGAGGAAAAAAATTAAACATAAGAGATTCATTATTTGAACACGTCAACAGCAAAAGCGCTGTCTGGGGGAACATGGGAAAGTCCATCAAAAGTGAATGTGTTATACAAATCCTTTCACAGGCCCAGAAACATGAGCAGGTTTTGAAGTTTCCCACTCATATCCTTTCTGCTTGATCTTGCTCTGTCAGCGCTCACAAGTGGCCCCACGCCGCATGTGGTCTGGGAGGGGGGAATTATCTTTTCATCGGCTCCGGGACTGGGCTCGTCGCTGACTGAGCTGGCCTTTCTGTGTGCCAGGACGGTCTGGGTCGGGACCAGGATTGTCTGGACGCTTTAGATGCTTTGTTTGGTCCGGCTCAGTCAGCACTTCCCCAGCCGCCGCCTCCCATGATGGTATCCCACCTGTCTGGCCGTGACCCCCCCCCCTTTCCAACTGCTACTCTTGGCCTTACGTCAATTCTTGGCTAATGTATACGAGAATCTATATCACAAAAATGGGCTCTTCTGTGAATAAACACTCATGTTTCCATTATCTGCATACTTCTAGTGATGAATGCCTGTTCCAAGCCTTCCAAATTTATAGCAGACTAATAATTCATCAAATTAGCTGCCATTTATACATCATCATTTTTTAAAAGCCTTTAATCTGCATGATTAATTGCCTTAGAAATGTCTCTACGGTCCATCCTTGCAGCAAAAGGGGAAACATGAATGATTTCATTGTCCGTTCTTACCTGATTAATCAAAGCTCAAGATGTTCGGGCTGCAGGCCAGCTCCAGCTGCAATACATCATCAGAAAAGTCGCTTGTCAATCTGTGCAAAATACAAGAAATCCAAAAGAGAAGAATTTTCAAAACTATGCAATACCATCCCAAACTGTTCAAATCCTAAATCCTCCTCGGTTATTACAGAGACACGAATCGGATGAAGCTCTGAGCCCCTGCGGCTAGAACTCTGACGAAGTTTGCCTCACGTCTTAGAATTTCTTCAGATGGAAGGGATTGTGGGTAAAATGGAGCTGTTGGTCTATAGCGGGGCAATTCAGTACTTGCGATAAGTATCTCTATTTATGCGCTTCCAGCGAATGTCATTCTTTCATTTTTCACACTTGAATGTCTATATGGCAGGCTATAGTGCTGTTTATCAGTGTGGCACAATCTCATTCACCTTGGCAAGATATCAGGGCAAGCAGAACTGTAAGGATTTACACATCATGTATTATTGCATTTACACCCGGTAGCATTTGAGACAATGGGAAATAATTTGGCATTCTTTTAACATCTTCAATTTATTAAATAAAATGAAGCTGAGCCTGTGCAAAATAAAAGCATTTATTTATTTATTGCAAAACGTCACCCTTGGACAATATAAGCCTTGAGTGTTTGACTAGCTATTCATTGCTCAATTAATGGGTTTAGAACATTATATATTATGGTTTTATAGTTTACGAATGTGTTTTGGGCTTATATTAAACACTAAATAGAATGATGAAATGGCCTATCAAAACCACCGGCAGGAATTGTGTTTACGAACACAATTATACCAGTTATCGCAAGTCAAGTCATGTCAAGTTAAGTCAAGTCATCTTCATTTAGCGCTTTTAACTATGTAGATTGTTTCAAAGCAGCTTTACAGAGATAACCATATAGGCTAATTTAAGGTAACAGAGATTGTTTTGGCTTTATAGATTGTTTTTGAATAATGTTATTTCCAGCTAAAGTTAGTTTTGATTGATTCACTTCCGGCGAAATGATAATTTGTTATAAAATTAGGGGCCATTAAGACGACGCCGTTCTCTCTAAACAGACTTTAAACGCAAACCTGTGATAAACGCCGATGGCGTTCACATTCGCATTAAGAATTGATTCTATTTATGTGCGTTTGAATATATGTGCGTAGGTTTGTAATTCCCTACAAACCATTCCTAAACAAACTATCTGTCTTGCCTATAAATTTGATACAGAATTTTTATTTTATTCCTTCGGGGTAGGTACGCAAACCGAATTTTCCACACCGATTTATCTGTAGAGTGGGAAAGGGATCCTCCATAGGGAGAGGCTAGTTGGCACTTCAGCACTGCATTGTCATCGGGACCAGGCGAAGCTCCTTCGCAACACAATCTATTTTTATTTGGCTGGCATTTGGTCTTGCTTAATTTTCTTGTATTTTTTTTTTGATGACTTTATTCAGAGTGCAATGAATAATGTGGGTCATTAGGAGGTTAGTGAGAAGGTCAGTAATGCAATATAAAACCGACAATAACAGGAATGACAATGGCATATCTAACCTTTCTTGAGGTCTTTAGTGTAACCAACAATGATATTTGATCACCCTCTCTTAACAGAATACTATCTGCATATCTTGTATCATAAATCAGACTATAGTATCTGAGAAAATGCATGACTCTTTCTTAACAGGGTACAAGTAATTACTGTTTTTCTACTAGCTGTGTGAAATGCCATCAGTTGGCTGGCAAGCAAGTGTCAGGCCCAGTGCATCAATCACTGAGGCCTGCATGGAATTAGGAACTATGAGCAATCTGTCTCTGTTTGGTTGTCATGGCTATCCAGCACACAGGATACGTCTGATGAGAAGAGGGAAAAAAAGCAAAAGAGGAATTTTAAACAAGGGAATACACTTTTGGTGGAAGAAGAAGACTGAAGAATGCAGACTCAAAATATAAACGAGGTTTAAACCAAAAGCAAGTGCAAAGACGTAACGGTGTCCAACAGAAACACATACAACAACCGACAACCACTGAAAACAGAGGAACTAAATACACAGAGACAATGAAGTGATAACGAACAGGTGTGATGATAAGATGAGTTGTCCATGACAACTGATGATGACCGGCGGGAAACTAAGATAAAGAAACACATGTGACTGATGAAAACAAACTGAAAGTCGATGAAAACAGAAACAAACAAAACTGAGTGCGTGTGACAAAGATTCTGTTCGCTTTGTTGCTTAATTGTGCCATGTTTATTCATAAGGGTTTTTAACTGGAGGCACAGTTAATTTAAACTTATTATGATGTAAATTTGATTTGAAATCTTACTGAAATGATTTAAGGCCACAAATTGGCTGTTAATGTTGCAATTCAGCCTATGAAGACTTTGATGGGGCTGCCTCACATTATGAACATACGAAAATAATCATCATAATATCAGAAATACCTACATAAGGGCACGTCCTGATTTTGCCGAGTTGACATTTTGTTGATCCTGGCACAACATTCCAACATTTAGTCCTAACCATGCCTCTACCTAACCCTATAAGTTATCCATCAGAGGGAAGTGATAGTGAATAACGCTGATGTAGAAGCACCTAACCCTAGTTGTAAGCCTAAACTTGACATAAACTGCAAACTTGTCCCTCAAATCTGATTGGTTGATTGAAATGTTATTCCAGCAATAAATGTTAAGCCTTCATCCAACACAGAAACAGTTATATCTGCTGTTGAATGGGGTCATATAGTACATGCTATATGAGAAAAAAAAACATATCCATGTCGAGCATCTGACCTCTATATCACTTTTCTCCTCACACCCTTCTAATGACCCATTTTATACACTGTAAAAAATAATATGATCAATAAGTTATAACAACATATGTTTTTACATTGCTTTAACTCATTAAAGCAAGCTATTTTCAACTTTTTTTTATAAGTTACAAGATTGAAATCATTTTTAAGTCAGTAACGCAATTTAAGTTGATTGTACTTAAAAATTTAAGGCAGCAACTTTTTTTTCACAGTGTAGTTGTCTTTGAGGTAAATCTATTTCTTTAAATGTTTCACAATTTAAATGTTTCACAATTCAGACATTTGTATTAAAAATAAGATAGGCTATGTGAATATGTTTTGGGAAATACTAAATATTCTATAGGCTATTTAGTCTAAATTTTCTTAAAAAAAATATTTTCATTAATAAGGTTTATACTGAGCGCTACTGTATAAAAAACACTCTGAAGCGGGAGGGAGTTTATAGAGTTCAATCACTGCTGGACAGCGTTTGAGGAAACCTTTGTGCATGTGATAGATCTCTTTTGGACTAAACAGACAGAAAAGCTGTGTTTCTGGTCCCAGGTGGCAGAAATCACAGGATGCCTTATTGTTCATGTGTGAAACACAAGCCATGTGGTATTCAGACCTGAGGGACACACCTTTTCATTATGAGCCATATCTATAACCAGCTCTCTCCTCACAGACAGAGATTCATAAAAAACAGCATACAAAATATCAGTGTGTCAGGATTGTAATGGAGGATCTCAAAATTCAGTATCTGCATTTTTTAATAATAATAATTAATATTATATGATGAAAAAATAATTATATGAAATAAAAAGGCAGTGTCAATAAGGCAGATAATAAAAGCTATTAACATTTTGCATAGATTACATGTAAAAGGGTCCCCAACTTTTTTAATACTACTACTACTACTACTACTAGTAAAAAAAATAATACAATAATTAGTAGTAGTAGTTTTGGTATAAAAATAATTATTTAATATATAAATAAATATTATAAAGACAGTGCCAGTACTTTAATGCACAGATAATAAAAGCTATTATCATTTTTGAGTAGATGTCAAAGTATCCTGCGAGTAAAAGATAATATTGTGCAAAGTATAAATACAAAATTTAACTTCCTATAATAAGGTACAGGTATCAGTAATAATGATAATAACAATTATTATTATTATTATTATTATTTCTAAAACGTATATGCTATGATTTTATAAAAATTGGTGTATCAGTACCGTAATGCAGAAAATAATTAAAAACTGAATTTTTTAATATTTTTATTATTTAGGGTATTGTTTTTAATAATACAAGCTAGCATTTGGTGAAGATTAAGTGAAGATTACAAGGATCCTGAAAGTTATATTATATTTATTATTTGTAAAATATAAATACAAACTCGTGAAATGTTGTTCATTATTCTGGTAGAATATACTGTAAATAGAAAAAGATGACATGCGCAGCACCTGCGAATCTGCGATCTCTCAAATGGATGTTCTTGAAAGTTTGTGAACAAGGACATAGAGACCCGCATGTGTATATCGCCCTCTACCGGTAACACTGCAACACAATGAACACTGATGCCACCTGTGCAATACTGTTGATATATAAGTCAATCTGCTCGGCCCATTTAACACAGACGAGCCTCGTCCTGAAACCGATCAGTGCTTTTGGCATTGTGCATTAGTGGCTCATTCAATCTCTGAGACCTTCCCCTCTCCTTTTCCTCAGTTTGAGTTCTATTACACCACTGATCTGAATATTGGGATGCTTTTACAGCATGCACATATCAAATAGGCTATGCTTTTAAAATGTGTGGGTAAGCTATTTACATGGTGCACTTAAAAAAAAACGACTAATTTAATATATTTTTCTTGAAAACTCTCATTCACGCGGATTCTCTCTAATTCAGTCACACTTTCTATTTTCCTGGAACACAGGAAGATATTCACAAAATGCTGTTTGTACTTGTATGCAGTCAATATTGGAATGCACCAAGCCGAACAAGACATACAGGACATTCCAGAACAGCTTAGATTCTGCAAGCAGGGACACTTACAAACTGAACACAACCAGCATGGTCAAAATAAGTATAATCAGCTAATGTAATTTGCGTCAATTATTTAAGCTCAGTATTTATCGATTGCCTTAAAACACATTTTTTCTCATGTAATGTTTTCTGTACTTGCATATTTTTGTCACTAGATGTCTCCCTTTTGTAATGCATTTTGTAAGGAAAGAGTCAGAAAGCCAAAGTAATTCTTGCACTGAGGGAAATGAATATAAAATGCTTTATGTATTTGATTGCCTCAAACAACTCAAACAGCTGGAAAGGAGTAAGTAATTAATGTATTAATTGATCATAAATGACGAAAACAGGAAAACCTTATTTTCCATTTTTTATTCTGGATTATAATATTAGATTAGATTACTATATTATTGTGAAGATTTCTACTGAATACTGTGTATCTGTGTATAGGCTGCATACTTTCTAAGCTACTTGATACAGCCAACATATTGAATTATTTTTCACTATTGGGCTAAATAAAAGGCATTTAATTAATGACATGTCTATTATTTAAGAAGAAGAAGAAAAGTATAATACAGTCACTATATAAAACCATGAAACCATGAATTGTATTGGATAAATTCCGTCACGTGAACCGTCGCACAGAATCTGTACATCTAGAGCCGCCATTTTGGCTCACAAGCCAAATCGTAGTACTTACTTTCTACGTAGTGTGAGGACTCCGGCCTGATGGTTAGAGCCAACATGGCGTCGTTACGCACAAACCATCCAACATCCATATAAACCTTGGGAGGATCCTCTGAAAAGAGGAAACAGACCCGCCATTTTCCTACGAGCCTTTTAAACCCAGCAGGGGGAGGCAAGATCCGATAGGAGAGCCACTGAGGAGGAAAAAGGGGGAGTTAGAGAGAGAGAGAGAAAGAGAGAGAGGGGGTGAGAGGAGAGGGAGAGTGCGTGACAGAAGGGTTGAGAGAGAGAGGACGCTGCTGTTAATAGAGGAGGAGACGTTTGGTACGTAAATGTCGCGATCAGCTGACGGCATACATAACGTTACAGAGCAAACTTCATTTGGACTCTTTAAAGAGCCGGATGCGTCTTCCTCGCAATCTCATTTATTTTCTCCCTTTTTTCCCAGTCAGGTGGCGGAACAGCGCACATCCCAGGGACTACCAGCATTGCCGTTGGATTTACAGCACGAGTAGATTTTCCCCCCTCTTTTGTTGTTTTCCCCCTTTTTCTGTTTGTTTAAAACTGCGAGGATGTCTGGGCAAAGCATAACAGATCGGATAACGGCAGCGCAACACAGCGTTACCGGTTCCGCGGTGTCCAAAACGGTGTGCAAGGCGACCACGCACGAAGTCATGGGGCCAAAGAAGAAGCATTTGGATTGTAAGTGTCATGGGATTTTGTACTATGTTGCTATCGGACCCGCGTTTGAAAGTTACGTCAGTCACTCGTCGCCCTGGGAACGAGAGGTTCGGGGCTCGAGGCCTGCAAAATATTCCCGTTCAGTGCTATTTAAACAGCTTCTTCCTCCAGCAACCTTTGCTGATGTTCAACCTGTGACTAGTTATCATTTGTGTCCCCGTTTGTATGGAGTTTTCAGATAGCATGAGTACAGTGCAGCGCATTTTATGATTTAACTTGCTAACTAATAATTAACCACATTTGAAAAATGAGCCCATCTACTGTCTAATTAGGACACTTCCAGATTGAGTCGAATGGATTCATTGAGAAATCTGATGATTTCAAACAAACGTGCATTTGCATATATATATATATATATATTATACACACATAAGCATTAGCAGACTAATTGCATAATGTTTTCAGTGATGAACAAAAGGGATAGTTCACCCAAAAATGAAAATTGTCATTAATTACTCACCCTCATGTTGTTCCCAACCCATAAGACTTTCGTTCATCTTCGGGAATGAAATCTGAGATATTTCTGTCCCTCCATAGACAGCTACGCAACTACCACTTGACGCTTTAAAAAGTTCATAAAGAGATCGTAAAACAAACCCATATGAATTGAGCGGTTTAGTCCAAATTTTCTGAAGAGACTCGATCACTTTATATGATGAACAGATTTAATTTAGGATTTTATTCACATTTAAACATCAATCAGCGAACATAAACAGAAGCTCAAGCGAACCTGCTTGACACTCAAGTAGAAACCTTCTGGTTCTTGCGGAAGCTCAAAGGTGCTGCGTAAAAGCTCTTTTATACCCCAGTTCGGATGCGTGCACGGACTACTTGTATTACTGAAAGTGTATGCTGGGGTCCGCTCGGTGGACGTGATCCACACATTTGCAGTAGCTCGACGTGTACACTTTCACACACGCAATTTCCCTCCACGAATTAGGCTATTGCACATCTGGCTTTCTTTATATTGTTTTAACGACGGATTGTAACGATGGACTTCTTCACACCACCTCTCTTCAAATTCGACATCCCTGTTGTTTTCCAGCGCATGCGCAATTGGTCTTTTTGTAGGATAGTGAAAAATGAAAATTCTGTCACTAATTACTAACCTTCATGTCGTTCCAAACCCGTACTTCTTTCGTCACTTTCCTATTAAAGCAGCAATTGCGCATGGACTAGAAAACAACATGGACGTAGAATTTGAAGAGGGGCTGTGTGAAGAAGTCACAAAAAATGGGAGGCATGCGGCTCTCGCACGTTGAAAGTATAACAGAGCCTTAACACGAGAAGGAACCTCATTGGTTCTTGCTGAAGCTCAAACGTGCTGCGTAACACGAGAACAAACCTCATTGGTTCTTTTTTGAAGCTCAAACGTGCTGCGTAACACGAGAATGAACCTCGTTGGTTCTTGCTGAAGCTCAAACGTGCTGCGTAACACGAGAATGAACCTCGTTGGTTCTTGCTGAAGCTCAAACGTGCTGCGTAACACGAGAACAAACCTCATTGGTTCTTTTTTGAAGCTCAAACGTGCTGCGTAACACGAGAATGAACCTCGTTGGTTCTTGCTGAAGCTCAAACGTGCTGCGTAACACGAGAATGAACCTCATTGGTTCTTGCTGAAGCTCAAACGTGCTGCGCAGTGCGCAACACGAGAATGAACCTCATTGGTTCTCGAAATTCAAGCGAACATGCTTGAGCTTCCGTTTACCACAACTTATGGTTTAAGAATGTTTATATGTGAATAAAAGCCTAAATTCAATCTGTTCATCATTTAAAGCGATCGTATCTTTTCATAAAATTTGGACTAAACCACTCAATTCACATGGATTCATTTTATGATCTCTTTAAGAACTTTTTGAAGTTTAAAAGTAGTAGTTGCATAGCTGTCTATGGATGGACAGAAAGCTCTCAGATTTCATCAAAAAATAAAATCTTCATTTGTGTTCCTTGCGTGTTTGGAATGACATGAGGGTGAGTAATTAACTATCCCTTTACATAGTTTTTTCTTCTCACAGCTATCCAGTTGCTTTAAAACCCTTGGAAAATATAGTTCATAACTAAAGTGTATGGATTTGGTGTTTCGTGGCATTTCATGGTACTTTTTGGAACTTAAGTTGACAGGGGTGGTCATCATTCACTTACATTGTATGAAAAGAGCAGCTTGGACATTATAATACAGACAGACTTTGGAGTCTGCCACAAACCTTATAGTTTTTCAGTTCTTTGGTTAAGGTTCATTTCACAATTAAAGTGAAGAACATGCTGACTGTTAGAAGTTATGCAACACTCCTACTCTGGCAGGTGTTTATTGAGAACTGTTGTAATTGACTCAATCCTGGCAGCGGCTGAACTCATGAGACAGTTCTGTCATGTTAACTTTTAACTTTTTATGTAGATGTCATTTTTATTGCTGGATGAGATTTTCTCAGTCTCCCACTGGTGCTGGTGCTGACAGGACTCATAGAGCCTGAATGATTCTAAGGAAGAATTTTTTGAATTGTAAAACGCTTGATTTTTGATTGTGTGTGTGTATTTTTGCACAAATGTCGGTGAATGTGGCGCCATGATTTGAGTCAAATCAAGACTGGTGGCAGCACCACATCGTCTTTCACCGCACACTGCTTGTTTACATATCTTTTTGCTTTCGCTCCCACCCTACAGTGCTAATTTCCTCATGGCGAAACTATTTTTAGCTAGGTCTTGACAATACAGAATGGCATGTGTGCTGACAGACAGTTTTTAAAGGGGAAGAGAGAAGTTCTGAACTCTAAGACTAAGTGGAGGTCAGACGTAATTGCCTTCCTCCCTTAAAAGTAGCTATGTGCTTATGTTAAGTTTTTCGTGATCATTACGTCAAGAACATTGTTCCACCACAGTAGACCGGTTACCCTCAGGTTAGTTCCCGTAACGTGGAGAGTGTATCTGATGAGGTCTTGTAGGTATTTCAGGGCAGCAGTGCGTTCTGTGCCTGGAGTTTCCTTTGGGACAGAAATAGCAGTGTTTCTCACTCTCCTTCTGTTTGATTGAACATTAGATATGGCTCCGTCTCCGTCCCCCAGCCTCTTTGATTTGGGCCGGGTTTCCGGGGTAGGGAGAACATTCCTCTTCAACTAGGCCTACCCGTATTCCTGAAATGACCAGCTGGCTGAAAAATGTCCTCCAATTGTTTCTTCATGTTTTAGTTTAGAAAAACATCTTAGGTAAAAACAACATAGTAAAAAAAAAAAAAGCAATTAAGTTTAGTCACAAAAATGTCTTTGTACTTTCACTCTAATCTGATATACAGGACAAAAAAAACTAAGTTTAATTTTTGACTTATTGCGAAGTTTGAGTTTACCAATTTAAGGATAACTTGTCTTTGTTATTGCAGAGGGTTGCTGTGCCTTATATGGTACATCTTTTATGTCCATATATGGACGTCGGCTTCTGTTCCATAATGTCCACCATTATTAGTCAGTAAGGCTTAAGTGTGTTCAGTTGCATTTAGCCTAAGCAAATACAGAGCACTCACTATACTGCTCAAGCTTTACTAATGCTGGTTCACATCGGTTCAAGTCTAATTTCTTCGCTGCTAGCAATTTTAAAATACTAACACCCCCTCCATCTGCTAATGGCTGGGGAATCAGTTGGTCCCGCCCATAATAACATTTTGCATGCTTCACCTTTTAAAGGGATAGTGCTCCCAAAAATGAAAATTGTCATCAATTAGCCTACTCGTTTTTTCCCCCCAAGCTATTTTTAATGTAACCTGAGAAATTCCTCTAGAACTAACCCCATTTGCTAAATTTTATGTATTCTATGTATGAACGAAAGTCTTACGGTTTTGGAATGACATGAGGATTCATGAGTAAATGATGAAAGAATTTAAATTTTGTGAACTATGCTTTTAACAGTTAGGCTATTTAATTCAATTTCAAATCCGCATGATACTATATTGTAATGTATTCTATTTACATTTTTATTTTAGAAAAAAATATTTGAGTAGAAATTATTTCGATTTTTATATTGCCTATTTTGTTTCTGCAACTGCTATAATTGTGTGTTTGAATGCATATGTTTATATGCATTTGGTCTTTACAGTGGACGGAAATTTGACTGATTCTAATAATGGCCAATGGAAATAAATAGCGTGCAAACTTCCTTATGTGTGCTGATGGTTTAGTGTTTGTAAGCTGGTGGATTCAGCATGAGAGATTGGATGGGTAGTTGTTGAATTTATTTAAAGGTGATCATCACACACACACACCACCACCACCATCAACCGCAGACCTTCCACTGTTGTATTTCCATGACTTGTTGAAGCCATGTTGGCTGGCCTTCCGTACACCCCAGTGCTGTGTAAGCAAGTTCTGTGGGATCAAGGCTTATTCTGGGTGCTTATTCATATGAGTCAGTTCTGCAATATGATAGACGCTTCCTAGAATCTGCCTGAGACCAAATGCCACTCACTCACCTTTACAGATTTAAAGGGGACATATCATGCTAAATCCCCTTTAGCCCATAAATGCATTTTGTTGTATATTTGGAATGTTTATAATTACAGAAAAGTTGAAATTATTCTCCTCAGGTGCTTCATTGATATCTTTATATTCTGTTTTGGTCATATTTTGCAACCTGTTCCGATTTTTCTGTTCTCTATGACGTTTTGTGAACTATTACGTCACAGTATTTGCAGCGGAACTGCCAAATAAGGACATCGACTTCCGGCCCAACACTTCGAGCAATCCGCCATTTTTATTTCTCGCTGCAATTTTGTAGTCCAAGTTCAAGGATGCAGAAGTTACGAGAGGGTACGTCAAAATTTTCGGTTGTTGGATGTAGTAACCCACACGCTTCATTACACCGTCTTCCAGCATCAGAACCTCTTCGAAGTGCCTGGTTGAGTTTTATTTTTCACGGAAATGTACCCACATCTGTGGGTAAAGTAATTTTTGTGTGCACGAAGCACTTCAAGGATAACTAACGTTACTTCAGCAACCTCCGCCAGTATAAAGAAGGATTTTCTGATAGACTTCGTCTGATTGAGGGGTCAATTACTTCTATCTTTGGAGACGACGAACAGAGCACTTCGGTAAGCTGTAAATAACATTAATAAAAATAAAGTGCTGTACTTCCTTAAAACACACGGTGGTCATGGTTTAGCAGTACCTTTGTCTTTCTTTTCTTTTTAAGCACACATCTGTAGCAGTATTACTGTTGTTGAGTTTCATCATGACAATGGTCATTTAGCTGCTGTGTTTTCTGATGCTTTTCTAAATGTAGTATATTATCAATACACAGCCACTTCTAGCAAACTTTGAGATTGAATTAACTCATAATGCGTTTTTCATCAGTAGCTTTATTTCTGCAACTGCAAAGCTCTTCTGGGCAGCATGTAGAAGAATGTTTGAGATTAAATCGTGTTTATCATGCAGTGTAGTATACTTGATTGCTGGTTCAGAATGTAGTCAAAGCAAAAATTATATTGTTTTGTCCCCCTGGCTACTGCTGAAGTTTTTCAGGATGTGAAATGCATCTTGTCTAATGAACCGTCAGACAGCCAGCGGAAATCGGATCAGTTTTGTTGTAATCGTAGATTAAAGTGCTCTCATCTTGATTGGTGTTCCTACTGTTTAGTATCCGTATTTGCAAATACACACTTAAGCCCAATTTTGAGGTTGAAGTCACGAAAATTGCAATCTGAAAGCACCCTGAGCATCTACCAGGTTTTAGGGCGGGAAAGCTTATGTTGACTGTAGCGTTCTCATCCCATCGGCGTGGTTACAACACCCATAAAATGTCATCTGCTCCAAGTTCAACACAGTGACCCCTCGAACCTGTTTTATGGTGTCCGATCTCTCTGGCAGAGATCCACTGTAAGTCAGTCATGTGAATATGTGTGTGTCTGTACCTGTGTAGAAATGTAGCATGTGACCAGAAAGGCTTCAAATGACAGTCGGTTAGAAAGAGTGCTGACTCGCTGCCCTGCTGTGTGTGAATGGAGATCAGTACAGCTTTTAGAGTCACTGTTGGAACCTCCTAGCCGAGCCCTAAAGCATTTGTAGTTGGCTTTCTTAGTGTTCCATTTCCTAAATTATTGACCCAGTATGCCATTAGCAAAGTGCCTCTTTACCTCACCAGTTTTAAGTGATCAGATATTATGTAACTAGTCACACCAACCCAAATACAGCAGAGATAGAAAGGTTACGACGCCCTCCTTA
This sequence comes from Semotilus atromaculatus, assembly GCA_031834385.1. Lineage (NCBI taxonomy): Eukaryota > Metazoa > Chordata > Actinopteri > Cypriniformes > Leuciscidae > Semotilus > Semotilus atromaculatus. The sequence goes on from JAULUF010000003.1 coordinate 5,302,937, forward strand.
CTGCTTTTTGTGTGATGGTGACAGATATTTAGGTCATGAACGGATCGTTCAAAACAGTTCCAGAGTAAGTTTAGTCTAAACTAGTAATAGTACTAGTTGGACTGTTTCTTTCAACATAATTTCTCATGTTCATTCATGTTTATTTCATGCTGTAACTAGTAGTAAAGACAAAGAGGTGGTCGGTTTACATGCGCACCACATTGAAAAGCACCATAATGGTATTTACCCCCGGTTTCACAGACAAGGCTTAAGCTAGTCCCAGACTAAAATGCATTTTTGATCCGTTTTAATTGAAAGCAACTTGCACTGACATATCTTAAAATGTCAGTGCCATTGTTTTGTCTTGAGACTCACACCAGTAATGTTTTTTTCTAAGACCCGTTTATAAAAGCTAGGCTACTTAAATCCCTTAATGAAACTAAGGCCTAATCCTGGCTTAGTCTAAGCCCTGTCTATGAAACCGGGCCTTATTGTTTTAATTTCATAATAACATTGACAGAATTATTATTTATATATATATAAATATATATATATATATATACACACACATATATACATATACATACATATATATATGTTAGAACAGGGAGTTGATCAGCATTCCTGCTCCCACACGCCTCACAAACTCCAGACTGCAAAGTATCTTGTCCTGGATGAACCCAGTGGACCAGTTTAAGATACTTCCTGCATTCTTGTAGGCCGCCAACTATTCAAAATCTAAACAGCCAACAGGAAGTTGTTCTGTAAATCAGAAAAATGTCGGGAGCTGATTAGACGCGAGATGTCTATAGATAGGAGAGTGTAGTGACTTCCATCAAGAGCTGGATCAGGGGAAATTCATGAGTCAAAACTCCTCAAGTCTAATCCGCAAAGAGTTTTGTTTCTCACAGCAAACATGCTACTTCATTCTGAACGTCACTGTCTAAATATGGGAAAAGTCCAGTGGGGAAGCAGTCCAAGTCATATTTAAAAAAAATAAATAAGAAAAACATTTGTTTGTGTGACATTTTGTTCCCAAGGTCACAGCAGGTTTTTTTTTCTTTTTTTTTTCTGGCACATCCATGTTTGTGTGGTGTGTATCCCTGATTTCTTTGCAGCTGTCTCCTTCATTCTCCCTGTTGATTTTTCTCTCTCTCTCTCTCTCTCTCTCTCTTGCTTTATCGCTTTCTCTTTCTCTCTCTCCCTCCACTTCCTCGTCATGCTCTGGATTCTACGAAACTGTGAAGTCAAGCCTGCATTCCAACCCAGATATGTTCTTCTTCCTCTAGCCAGTGAGCTCTGTACATGTGGCATCTTTCTTTGCTTTTACTGGTGCTGAAGGGATGTTTACCACATGGTCTGCATGGAAAGCAATATTGTCTGGTTATGTTTTTTGAAAAGGGATTTACACGCAGCACTTAATTATTCTCTTTATATATATATATATATATATATATATATATATATATATATATATATATATATATATATATATATATATTCCCACAGGTTTGAAATATAGCTGCGGTAGTAGTCAGACGTAAAATCCTCCTATTACCCACAGCACAAAAATGGTCTACTACATGTGTGACAAACAACAAATAATGTGTGATTTTTAACAATTTTTTTTTTTTTAATGAAATTCATTTTGATTACATAACATTATGCACTATTAATATGCATTAATAATATATCAATTAATTGATTTTACAGCATTTAAATGGTAGCGTTCTCCTTGCTTTGTCATAAAATGTCTCTCTGTGAATGGGACACTTGGACCTATTCTGCTTGATCACCTGGTCTTCCTGTGCCACTGTTGCTTCTTTTAAACTTTGACCTGCTGCTGCCTCTCCCTCAGCACTCTCACTGACCAACTGGAATGGAGAACAAGCTTGAATCTTAGTTTTGTCTCTGCAATTTGTTTCATTGTTGACTGCTATTATAATTTCACGTCAAATTGAGACGCATCATAATTAAGGCTTTTGTATTGCCATTTCAGGCTAAACGCTAATGTTGGCTAAGCTACCTGTGGTGCTGTTCTCCTTTCCTCATTTTCTTAAGTATTTTCTTAAAACATATATGAATACTCATGTCTGTTGAGTAAATGCATGAAAAATTATTACGTTAGCCTTAGCTAAAGTTAGTCTTTTTCTTTCTCACTGCCATAGGCCCAAAATAGTATAGTTGCTGCTTTTTGAATATTTTTTTTTTTTAAATGGTTTTAGTTTTAGAAAATTAAAATAACCTTGATACTACTATAAAGTAGACATGTCATAATTCATGAAATCGATTTCATAAGCAATCGCTTGGCACGATTTATCCATCCCCAAATATAGGACATCTTAAAATGATCAAGATGTTTGTTTGACCATTTCCTCTATTGTAGTCTTTTTATGACTTAAAATTTAAGAAAGCTCGCTGGAGGGATTTTGACTTTAACATACTATTTGGTGAATCACAGGCACAGGTTACTGTATCTAATCTGATATTACCTGATAACTCAAAGAGTTCTTCTTGACCCAGTGTTATTGGTCTTTCCCCTTCCGTCCAGGTTAGTCTGCAGGTATAGTAGGCACTTTGTGGATCGTGTTTATGTGATACAGAGCAGGATGCTGTCTTCTATCTGTCTGCGAGTTAAAGCCTTTGAATCAGGGGAGCAATCATTCACTTAATGGTTTCCTGTCCTCTGCCCTCACAAATGGGTCTGCCTGAAGCGGAACAGAGCCCCGATGGAGAAATATACCCATGTCGGCCTTACTATTCTCCATCACTGTTTGTTTCTACTTGTTTTTTGTCTGTTTCTTGGTCTGTGTGTCTTGTAGCCTCCCTCTGTTTGTCCACTTCAGGGATCAGAGTCTAAATAGCTCCATCATCAGTCTGTTTTATGACCGTTTTAAAGGACTCTTGTTGAATCGGTTTCCCTTCTATGAACTGTAGGAAGTTTGCAGCATCCTGTTGCTGAGTCAACTGTTCTCCTGTCCTTTTCCAAAAAGAAATGTTTTTAAGACTAGATACCATTATTCTGTATTGATGCCATTAGGACCTCAAGTTTGTTGTTGCTCCACAAACATCATCCATCTGTTTAGCTTTGTAAACAGAAAAAACATGATTTTTGCATAAACATGACAATGCATATATATATGACAGTATGTTGCCCAGCCCATCACTAACATTGAGATCAATGTCCCTTGACAATCAACAGTTCTCCTTGTTAATTATTAACGTTAGTCACGCTCCCCTGATATTGATGCATTATGAAATGCAAATGGGTCAATGACAAATAAGGATGTGTGAGATCTTTTAAAAAGTCTATTTTTAAATGCAAGTGGAAAGTTCTTGAAGTGTCGTTAGTCGTTCAACGGATCTCAAAACTAAAGGTCCGTATCATATTACGTTTTTGAGTCATGGATCGGATCATTTTTCTGGTCAGCAAGAAGAAAAAAATAATTAGGGGGCAAATGTAACTTTGCCTTCCATTTATTAACTAAAGCACACTTTAATAGACTGATACCACAGCAAAACTACTTGCCTAAGTTATAAAGTTCAAACATTTACACACAAGGCAAGTGAACAGTTCGTAGAAAAATAAGAACAAAACAAATAGGCCTTTCCTAATTACAAGCATAGATAAATATAACAAAGTTACGAATAAAGTAAGGTCTAACTGTAGTATTTAAGTACAGAAATGTAATATTTGAGCCTAAACACTATGGTGTTCACTGTATAAATGTATGTTAATCCTTGTTAAAGCTCTTCTGTTGTTTGATTTACATTGACAGACAGCAGAAGGTATTTAGGCCTATAGGCAGCTGTCACTTTAAGAGCGAATGCACGGATCCAGTATGATACACCTCTGATTTCTTTCTCAACTGTTTACGTTCACTTAAGACATAACCGACTGCATTTATGAGAATACTTGCAAAGACTGGTATTTTGATAATTTTGTTGTGATAATCAGTTTAAGAGCAAGCAGATGTGTGTGCTGGCTACAGGTGTATGCGGCTGTGCGCACAGATAATCGTGCGTGTGCAAATTGAGTTTTCTTTTGCCTCTTGTGCTGGAATGGTTTAAAGTTGCTTGAATGTGTAAACTGGCAAGTCAAAACATGTGCTGTGTAAGTGATATACTTTATCACTATGATGGTTAAACTTTGCAATTAATCCGCGATCACATGCGTGCTTAACCGTGGGGCCCTGTCCGTATGGATCACGAATCAACTACAATTCGTTTTACCACTAGTATTTGTTATTTTCATGTTTGTTTCATACATGTTTAAAAAAAAAGTTAAGAAAATTGGATTTTCACTAAAATATGAATATCAATTTTTATGGAATTAACTAACCTTGATTTTTTTTTATTTATTTTTTTATAAATGCATGACAACAAAAATACTTTTCATTTGGCAGACAAACATTTAAAATTTATTTTAAATGAAAAACAAGTAATATATAAATTACTCTACCATCCAAAAGTTTGGGGTCATTAAAAAAAATATATATATATATATATTTTTTTTTTTTTTCAATTAATAATTTTAACAATAAGAATTGTTCTTGAGCACCAAATCAACATATTAGAATGTTTTCTGATGGATCTTGTAACACTGACAAGTGTTGTTTAGCCAATACAGGAATCAAAACTATTTTAATAATTTCTAAATGTAATTTATCAAATAATTACAGCCTTTGGTGTAAGAGACTTACATTCAAAATTTAAAATCTTACCCGATCGACCCCAAACTTTTACACAGTAATTTGTTTTGTTTATTCATCTGGACAGATACACCACAAAATTGTAAACATGTTCATCACAGAGGAGGTATATTGCAGTCATTGACTGTATGAATTAAATTTGTAGTGTATTTTTAATTAACTTGATTAATTCGGACAAAATGTGTGTCTTGTCATTGACTCAAATGCAAACATTGTTTGTTACCATAAGGAAATGGGTATATATTGGGTGCAGTTTTGCATAATTTAACCTTAATCATTGGGTGGGTCAGGTCTAAAATAAATACTTTCTCCGTTACTAGAGCAATGACCTGTTATTCTTAAGTTTCGAAGCACACAATACATTTTAAAGGTATAGAACATAACATCATTTACTCACCCTTGTGTTTAATTTTGAATTTCTCTCTTCTGTAGAACACAAAAATATATTTTTTCCCCAATGAATTTTACAGTTAATGGAGACTAGAGCTTTCAGTATTCAAAAAAGATGCAAAAGAGTCTTATATGTATAGCCTACCATTTGTGCTCTGTATTCCAAGTTCTTCAGAATTCAAGTAAAGCATAAAGGTTTGGGTTGACATGAGGTTGAGTAAATGACAATTTACATTTTTGGTTGAGCTATCCCTTTAATATCAACCTTTTCCTTCAACATATTTTATGGATGCAAATAAAGTCAGTGTTGACACTGAGAGAACACTGTCATTGCACATTTTGGAGTGCGACTACTTTGAATATTTCATTATTTACCCTGGAGGCATTTCAGATTATGAGCACCAATGTCAGAATAATGTGGATGTTTTATTAGACAAGAAGTTTGGGATTTTTTATTTTTATTTTTTTTTGCTTTTAAGTAGAGCTTCAAGGAAAATGTCAGATGCTTTAATGTTCAGGCAGAGCAGGTCACATGATTGGTTTGTTACTCATCACGTGACCATCACATGGTTGGATACACATGCAACCCTCTAAGGCCATCAATTATGTCTGTCTCCACTCCATAGAGATAGAGATACAGACTGGGTGGCTGCTAGATTGGAAACGAGTCCTACAGATCTCTCATTTCTCCTTTCAGATGTGCTTGTTGGCTACATAAGCCAGGGAGTGTAGGGTAAACCCGACGGTGTCTGGTTACCCTGGCGTAGGATGATAACACCATCAAACATCAAGTCCACGTCGTCTTCTGGCTTTGATCTTTCACTTGAGCCCCGTGGACGTGTACACTTTCAGCGCCGTCATGCTCAGCACAGGCGTTTTGTGTTGGCTCTGAAAAGTCTTTTGTTGTCACGTGGCCAAGCCTTTGTGCAGGTTTAAATGGTGGATGTTATCTGTAAAAGAGAGGGCATTCTGTTGACCACCCATGCTCACTGTGCAGCATATTTTCACAATCCCACTTCAAAAGGCTGCGTTTGCACTAATATTGGCTGGCAATTTGTTGGGCAGAGTGTAATTAGTTTTTTGTCTTTGAAATGGGTTGTAGAGAGGGGTGGAAGTGGTCTTTTCATTTAAGTATGTCTAGAAGTGGTTTCTATGAAAGCTTGTGCTCGCCGAGAAATAAAAAAGCTAATTCTCTCAACTTTTTCCTTATGGTTGTGAGTTTGTATATCACAGTTCTGAGTTCATATCTAAACTCGTAACTGCGAAGGGGGAAAAAATCATAATTGTGAGATTTAAACACAGTTGTGAGAGTCATTATAAACTCGCAATTCTGAGGAAAAAAGTCATAATTGTGAGAAATAAACTCGCAGTTGTAAAGGGAAAAAATTTTGAATTGTGAAATATAAAGTTGTATTCTGTGGCGGAAACCAGCTTCCATGGTTTTGTCTTTCATTTGATTCCAGAAAACATTATGATGATATATACCCGTTCAGATCTGATTCCCAGTGGAGAGAGGCTGCATTTGTCCTCCTTCGCCGTCTGTGGGAGGTTTCATGAATGGCATGATAAGCTGCAGCCCTGAATGAGTCTCACAGTGTCGGTGGCGTAGAGAAAGCCTTGAGGGATCCCGCTCTTGCTCTCGGAGCGCAGATGGCTGTGGAGCCCAGCCAAAGAACTAATAATGCACAGGATATCAGTGCGTCTCTCACTCTCACCATGTCAGCTCTGAATGCTAACGCACTGAGCAGTTGCACCTTGGCATCACACACGTTCACAGAGTCAGATGGTTCTCTGGAACAGCGGCTTTTCACTAGGTTTGCCAACATTTTTTATATAATGTCACTAAATTGGAATCTGTGGCAGTGAGTTTGAAGGTTAACAGGACACAGAAGTTTCACGCATCAACTCATTTTTTTTATTTTTTATTTTTACACAAATAGTCTTGTACTATTTGTGTAAAGTAGTACACTAAACAGTCAATATTTTGTCATGCTATATTGATTCATTTTCTTAATGCTAATGTCTTTATAAGAATGATTGACTAATCATTTTGAAGGTTAAAAAAAGATACAGAAGTTTCATGCGTCAAGTAATTGTTTTTTTTATACAAATGTCTTGAACATCATTTAGTCATTTTTTTTTTTTTAGTCATTCATTTTCTTAATGGCATTTTAATAATGATTGACTGTTCATTTGTCAACAAAAATAATGCAAAACAATGCAATAAAAAAAATAAAAAAAAATGCTTGTAATTTTTTTGCACACTGCAAAAAAAATGACACTTCTTTGCACACTTTTTGACACTTTTTTGCACACTGCAAAAAAATGACACTTCATCATAGCCAATGAGAATTTTTTTTACTTGCAATAAAATCTTCAATGGGATTTTGACCAACGAGCTTTTGTCACTATTTGCAAGTGATAACTTCTGAATATATATATTTTTATATATAAATCCAAGTAAAAAAGGCTGCATTTATTTAATCAAAAATACAGTAAAAACAGTAACATTGTGAATATTATTACAATTTAATATAACTAATAAAAATAAAAAAAATTAATAGTAATTTTATTCAAAAATGTGACCTCAAAGCTACATTTTCAGCATTTGAGTAGAAAGTAAGAATTTTATTGTTTATCTTTTGTAACATTTTAAATGTGTTTGCTGTCGCATCTGGTCAATTTAATGCATCCTTGCTGAATAAAAGTAATAAATGAAATTTCTTTTTAAAAAGTCTTACCAACCTCATAGTCAATAATAGTGTCTGTGTCAACCATTGACCACCCTGTTCTCTTTTGGGTCGTTTCCACTGAGCGGCACGGTACGGTACAGTTCGGTACGGAACGCAATTATTTGCGTTTCCACTGTCAAAAGTTGTGAATGGTACCAAAAAGCCGAACCGTACCGTACCACTTTTTGGGTACTCTTCCGTTGGGGTACCTAGCACAGTGGTACGGTACTAAAGAGTGGAGCTAGACTCACTGCAGAAGGTTGATTGGTTGACAGAGTATCGTCACTTGCGTGTGCTACAAGGGGGAATGACAACATTAGAAGCGGCATTTTTTTTTATATAGGCTACAGTTGAAATATAATACTACTGTTATTGTGTCACGAAATGTAGTTTTAAGAGTTTTTCAGGCGGGAATGTAGTTGTTTAAAGCTGAAATATGTGGTTTATTTATAAAGATTTATTCTATTTGATGCAGGTTATGAGATTCATTCCAGGCTATCACCGGGCGCTCGGCGCTCATGTTCCCCGCATGGAACAGCCTTTCCTCGGCTAGTCGTTCTGACGTTTGCCGCTGACTCTGACGTCTCTGTAGTGGTTAAACATGAGATATAATTTGTCTCGTGTAGACCTAACGGGCAATCTTTAGTCTCGTGAATCTATAATTCATTCCCTGGCCAATCGTTTGGTTGAGGGCTAAATGAAGTTTAATATATTTAGGCTATAACTTTACCTTGTAACGTTAGACTGAGCGCTGAATTATATTTGACTGAATTGTTTGCTTTTATTTCTTATTGTATAGCTTCTTGTACCTAGCTTTTACTTATACTTTTATAATTGCTATTGAAATTTAACAAAAAGAGATAGGGTTGAGGTTTGTCATTTTTTATTTTATTACAAGATTATCACCAATGTTGTTTATTGCAACATTTGTACAAATGCACATATTGCCTGTAATATGTTTAATAGTTTTTTAATTTAAATGAAAAGAGGCAGGGTTGTGTTTTATATTTCGTTTTGTTATAAATAGGCTAATTATGCAGTGAATCAATACGGGCATTGCCTGAACCACATTTGAGTGCCTATAATGTTTAAAATGAATTTAAATTCAAACGAAAAGAGGCAGAATGGTGTTTTTTAACATATTTCGTTTTATTGTTGCTTAATGTATATACAGAGAGAACCGGAGTAGCAGAGCGAGCTGTGGCGCTTTCAAGAACGCGCTGTTCCATTTGGAGAATCACCGGACTCGCGTCCTCGGGAGTCATTCTCCTCGAACTTTGCGTAGGCTACTTGGTATTGAGAAACGCCTAATCTTGGCGCTCATCTTCGTGTGACAAACATGCCGAGAAGCAAGAACAAGATCTGCTGTACGTCATCCGTCGTTGTTTACTGTGTTGCTTTCTTCTTCTCGCGAACATGACGTCGATCGCTTCTTTCTGGGAAAAAACACGCCTATCAAATAAGGGTACTGTTGGCAGTGGAAACGCTAGCCGGATCATGGTGAACCGAACTGTACCGTACCGTACCGCTCAGTGGAAACGAGCCTATGTCAGCATCATCATCTGTCATTACATAACCCATCAGTTGACCACTAGTTTGGACAGGGTGCATGCCTTTTGAAAAAATCTGGAATGGAAGGGTTCTAACAAATGTTAACAAGCCAAAACGGTTTGAGTTATTTAGGGCACAAATATAAGCACTGTGACAGTTTGAATTATTAACACATTGACCTCCTTCAACTCTCTCTCTCTCACCAGATCTGATCCAGTGCACCAACGAGATGAATGTGAACATCCCTCAGCTGGCCGACACGCTGTTCGAGCGCACCACCAACACCAGCTGGGTGGTCGTGTTTAAATCTCTCATCTCCACACACCACATTATGGTCTACGGCAATGAGGTCAGCCTCCCCCCCCCCCCCCACCCCCACCTTTAGCCTGAATTCTCTAACCTGATGAACCCCTGAAGAGCTCACCCAAAAATTTTACATCTGTCTTGTGTGATTCCAAACTCCTACAATTGCTTTCTTTTATTAATATATATATTTAATTTGTTTTATTTATTGTAATTACATCTACATGTAAGTTATTTTAATTCCTGGCCGCTCTTTTGAATGATTAATGATTCAGAATACTTTAAGAACATAATGAATTAGAGCTGGGGCTTTTAGTCTAAAAAAATGACAATCCTTCTGTGTCATTTTTGATGCTTTACAACCCTAGTCAACATTGATAAAGAGTGGCCAGGGTTCACCTTTTGTGTACTGGAAGAAAGTAAGTCAAGTTTGTGATGGCATGAGTAATTAATAACTGAATTTTCATTTTTTGGTGAACTAATCCTTTAACTGTTGGTATTTTCAGTAGTGTTTGATGATAGTTGTGTTTTAGCGCTTTAGCACAGCACATGTGCCACAGTCAATCAATTTTATCCTTGTGCCTTTGACAATACTGTTTATTTGCATGGTGACTAGTTTCAGAATAAATTGAAACATGAACTCTTTGTTCTTCATGTTGACAGAGATTTGTACAATATCTGGCCTCCAGGAACACATTATTCAACCTCAGTAATTTTTTGGACAAAAGCGGGTTACAAGGTAGGTGCTTTCAGCCTGACATCTAATTACTCATTATGTTTTTCCAAACACATTGCAGCTTCGTTATCTATTTTCATGAGCAACCAAACCTATGACAAATGCAGAAATGATGAATACTTGAGGAGCTGACAGAACATGGGCTGCCTTTTCACTGTTTTATCATTTTAGTGTTAGTCATGGTCAGATGTGGTGTTGGAGGGTCTGCAGTGGAAGAATTGGGTCCTGTTTCTCGCTTTTTCTGTTTGTCTATCTGCTCTTCTCTCCCTGAACTCCCTTTTGGGACCTGCTCGGCAACATGGCCGACTTTCAGCTTAAATAAAGCACTAGTGGTTTTATTTACCCAAGGCTTTTCCCATGTTAAGAAGCTGCCTGGCAGCCAGCAATCACAGGAGGCAGCAGGGGAATCAGAGAACAGTCTTTCAAGAAGGACTCTTGGTCCATTTTCTGAAAGTGACTAGAACTTCCTGGCTCAGATGTTCTTTCTGAGGCACCCTGCAATATTTCACCTTGATCCTACTTTATTTTATTTTATAAAAAAAAAATAAAAAAAATTATTAAGAGTTTTTGTCATTGCTGGGCATTTTACTTTATATTATTATTATTATTAATAATTATTATTTTTAGAAATTTTATTCAACCGCCATCTTGTCTTTAACATCATGAATGTATTAGGACACAATGTAAAATAAAGTACAAATCTGCAACAAAAAAAACTGAAAAATAATAAAAAATTTATTAAATGAATGGAATAAACAATAAAAAAAAAAAAAAAAAAAAAAAAAATATATATATATATATGAGTATTTCATTCTCAGAATTTTGGCTACTGAGGATGAAATACTTAAAGGGATTGTTCACCCAAAAATGTTCTGTCAGTAAAAAAATTCTGTCAGTAATTACTCACCCTCATGTTGTTCCAACCCCGTAAGACTTTCGTTCATCTTCGGAACTCAAATTAAGTTATTTTTTGATGAAATCTGGGAGTTGGCTCACTCCTTCATAGGCTGCTAGGTAATTTCATCTGCCGGCCCAGAAAAGTATTCTCTTCGCTCTATAAACTTAAGGTTTAGCCACTGTAGTCACTTGGACTATTTTAACAATGTCTTTACTAACTTTCCTGGGCCGGCAGATGCAATTACCTAGCAGCCTATGAAGAAGTGAGACAATTCTCAGATTTCAGCAAAATATCTTAATTTGTGTTCCGAAGATGAACGAAATATCTCTGTTGTCTTCTCATTTGCCTAATTATTGTAGGAGCTGTATTCGTAATACTTTTGTGTAGTATCTTTTGGCTTTAGTTTGCTTGTATTTGAGCTTATGACTAGAAACATATACAAGTACACATCACGATGACCTGTCATGCTTCGAGTCAGATAAAGCTTACGGGTTCTAGGCTGTGTCATGCTCTGTGTCATGTCATTATATTAACCCTGTGGAAACCGGAATGTTTTTTCCTCTTAGCAATAAAAATGAGTCACAATCATACTGAAATATTGTGCACAGGATTCAACTAAAACATCAAAGACTCGCATTTTTAAACATCTAGAATCAGAACATAAGAACATAGTTTGCTGTATGACTAAGTTCGACAACCCGAGGGTCGCTGTGAACTCGAGACAACATGTTCTGTTCTTCGTGCAGGATATGACATGTCCACCTTCATCCGGAGGTACAGCCGCTACCTGAACGAAAAGGCAGTCTCATACAGACAAGTGGCTTTTGACTTCACAAAAGTAAAACGAGGGTAAGTATATTTTCTAATTATTAAAGGGAAAGTTTACCCAAAAATGAGAACTCTTTACTGATTTGTTTGGTTGTCGTTTTTTTTTTTTCAAAGGGCGGACGGTGTAATGAGAACTATGAACACAGAGAAGCTCCTGAAGACCATCCCCATTATCCAAAACCAGATGGATGCGCTCCTCGACTTCAACGTGAGTTTATGATGACAACAGCTAGACTTTGCTACATGTCTGCCAACAGCTTGACCTTTCGTCAGTGGTCTTTTCCACTTGTTTTTATAGAATGATCAGTTCTTGCAGTATAATCGTCCCAAATCAAATTGAGTTTGGCTTGTTGTTTTGTGTCTGCAGGTAAATGCCAATGAGCTCACAAACGGGGTCATCAACGCCGCATTCATGCTTCTGTTTAAAGACGCCATCCGTCTGTTTGCGGCCTATAATGAAGGGATCATCAACTTGCTTGGTGAGCTGTTATCGAGCTTTCAAAAATTACTGTGGGCTGCCCTACATATTGGGTTTTACCAGTTATCTGTGCTGTTGGTTCCTGTTACAGAGACCTTTAAACCTTACAATATCAACCCACTCATCGACAGCTGCATAGGACTCTGACCTGACATGTCACTCAGTTTTATGACGGCTTGTTTATTGCCTGAAAGTTGTAGCTCATAAAACAAACCCTTCATGTACATATCGGTAGTCTCAGAATAATTTTTTTGAGCCAAGTAAGATCAACATTACTGTTTAGGGCTGTAAAACTGAGAAAATTTAGACTCGAAGAGATGATTAGCTAGAGAGTGTGATTAAACTTGGTTATTTGTCTTATCAAAGATTGATCATTTGATGTTGAGAACCCAGAATTGAATAACGAAACATTAAAGTAGGTTTGCACAAGTAATTAAAATAAGATATTATTGAAATGAAGGCATTTTTTTTTTACTTCCTTGTAACTCATATAATACAAATATTAATAATAATAAAAAAGTCATGATTAACAAATAATTTATTTTATTCATTAGACAATTACAGGTATATTTCAGGTGAATGGGTTCCAAACAAACTGTGGACTGAATCAACTAAAGTGCAGCAAAAAAAGATTTTCAAATTCAGCAACAATGTGAATTACATTTGTGTCTGCAAAAGAGGTTTTGTTCAGTTCTATTAATTCAGAGCCAAAAGACATTGCTTTGTAGCTAAGTATTTGCAAGGCCTGTTGAAGAGCTGCGGTTTTATTGTGATTCAATTCTGCCTTATTTTGTATGTATGCTATCTAAGCAGCAGCGATATGAGATTATCATATTGCAGTTCAAATCGCTACTGCAGTGTTTGTTAAAACAGCAGCCTTACTTAGAGTGTTTGTGTTGGATGGCTCTATACAGTGGCTTCGGCATTTGTTGGCTTCGTTCAGTGGTTACATGTTGGAAGAGAGTTTCTGTGAGAGACTGACACACTAGTGAGAGCTGCTTCGGGTCATGTTGTGATGACAGATGCCAAGCATAACTCGGTCTGGTGAAGTCACAGAGTGAAGCAAGCAAGCCCCCTGAAAATGTGGTGGGAAATGGAAAACTATCTAAAAATCTGACTTCATACCTTTTCCCATCTGCAGAGAAGTACTTTGACATGAAGAAAGTCCAGTGTAAAGAAGGCCTGGACATCTATAAGAAATTCCTTACTCGAATGACGAGAATCTCAGAGTTTCTCAAAGTGGCAGAGGTAAGATGGTGTAAGCCAGTGTATATAATGAGCCAATATGCATGGGGCACACATTAAAAAAAAAACTTTCCTGCTCATTACAGCAAGTGGGAATCGATCGAGGGGACATACCGGACCTGTCACAGGTGAGGACACAAATATATTGGCCTTGGTTTTGAGGAAAAACTTACACTGACTGACTGTCTTCCCTTTCTGCCTATCGGCTACTTATCCGTCACTCTTCTTCCTGCAAGACACGGCTTGAGCTCCACAGCTAAACTTAGCACGGCAATGTTAGATTCAAATGAGTGCGGGTTGTAGAACTCTCTAACCTGCAGTTACCTAGAAATCTTAATACTTAACATGAGTTATACACGGAAAAGTCATCTGAGAGTTCTAGAACTGCAGCTAATTTGCTTGTGCAGTGTTGCTGCAAACCGCTGGTGCATGAGGACATCTCTGCATGACACTGTGGGGGAAACTATTCTAACTGTCCTTAATGCTTGATTCATACAGCACATAAAGGTGTGATACTGTAAGCAGCTTACAGGTTTTAGACAGAATCAGGTCTAGGTTTAAATTTGATCTGTTTTGTTTCTTTTCAAGAATTGCGTTTTTACATGTTTGTGTGTTGAGGAGACCGTATCAAAAAGAATGTGACTCACTTTGTAAGATTGCAGCAGGGCAGAATTATCATTAATATTAAGTGGGACAGGTTCCCCTCAATATTCAGAGGTCGTGATCAGTTAATATTAGTTTTTCATTAGATGATTTTTAAACATTTATATATCCCCCCCCCCCCCCCCCCCCCCCCCTTTGCAGTGAGATAAAAAAAAAAGCACAATCATTTACGTAAAAAGAAAAGTTTTGCATTTGCTTTTGGTTTGTTTTTATTCTGCTTCACTATTTTGCAGTTTCTGAAATACTCTGAAAACACCTTTGTTAAACTACCACCTTTATATTCTGTATCTTTCCTTATCTTTCGTTTTCAGTTTACAGTTTGTGTAAGTACCTGCATCTCACTCTCTTCTCTCTGTGTTTCGAAGCCTTTGGTTTGTACCTTTGCATGCTATCTGTGTTTTTGTACAGTAGTGATTCTCCAATTAGGGGGACATTCATATTTGTTGTATGGTTTTTGTGGTTTTAAAGTATTTAAAAAAAATGTATATAAAAATGTACTGATTTTCAGTTCATTCAGTATTTATGTGAACAATTTATAATTTTTGTAATTGATTGATCACATGACTGTGCCCAATATTTCGTCATTACTATCATGCCAAACATTTTAGAAAACATTTTTTCAAAAACAAAAAAGGTTCTATTTAGTGATGAGAAACAAATAATCTTAATCTGTGAGTAGCTTTGTGTCAGTTCCAAACTAATCAATAATTATTTGTCTTATTTTATTGATTTTCTTTTAATATTTTTTTACAATTCTTTTTCATTTCTATTAATCTCTCTTGTTTTACTTTTTTAAAAATGTGTTTGTTTATATCAAGTCCGAAACTTAATTTTCATTAACATTTAGATTTTTTTTTTTTTTTAGATTTTTTGACATATAAGAGATCTGAGGATTGTTTGTTTGGAACATTTGACATCAGAATGTTCATAATGAGGCAATGTAATGGAGAGTTTGCAAAGAAACGTTTGCTAAAAGAGAAAGCGTCCCACTGTATTGGACATGACAGCAGCTATATATTTGTATTTTTTTGTGCTATAACCTAAAGAAAAAATTTCATTACCACTTTAAACTTTTTCTCCAAAATGTGACGCATCAAATTGTAACATCATTACCATAAAGTACAACATGAAAAACTTTCAAAATCTAGTGGAAGGTTGTTCATAGTTAGGTCCTTTTTCAGGTTTTCAGGACGTGATAATTTTGGATACGTTTAATTTGTCAAGATTTCATGTTGTTGAACGTTCCCCCAATTGAATGATCACCCGTACTGTATGTTGTGTGTGCATATTTGTTCTGTGGTCTGTCAGTGTGTCCTGGCCTGTAAGATAATGTAATGTTTCCATTCCTCCAGGCCCCTAGTAGCCTTCTGGACGCCCTCGAGCAGCATTTGGCTTCATTAGAGGGGAAAAAGGTCAAAGACTCCACAGCCGCCAGCAGGTACAGGGATTTGCAAGCAGTTAATTTTAAACTTTCTAGTATGTGAGGGGGTTGTTGTCTTCATGCTCTGCATTCATGCATGGATCTGTGTGTGTGGGAGAGGTGTTTCAGGGAGTTTTGTGTCAGGTTAAAAAAGTTCTGTGCAGTTTCAAATGTTTTTCAAAAGAGTTATTGATTATTATTTTATGCAATATACTGACATCTAGATATCGTATTTACCTAAATGCACAATATATAAAAAATGTGCTTGTGTATTTTGGTACAAATATTTTTTTATTTTTTGACCTGTCAGTTATTTTGGGTCTGTACTGATCGATACAAAAGTGATACTTTTCTTCTTTTTTTAAAAATATAAAATCTTTCTTTCTCTCTCATATTTTGCACGCTGCACATGTAATAAATATTGTAGCGGTTTAATTATTAGATTTTTTTTTTTTCCCCAAGTAGTTGAAGTATTGCTATCTTCAATCCAGGTCATAAGTGGTACACAATTTGATGAACCATTTCAATTTCTTATTTTATGCAATGCTACATAATATACTTCTAGGACGATCAGTCAACGGTGAAGTTGCACAGGAGGAATTTACAGGAATTTGATGACTTGCAGTTTGGATGTAGGCTAAAAAAATGCAAGCTTTGCTAACATTGACCCTGGATTTCCACAAAAAGAGTCAAAGTTGGTTCCTGTAGCGGAAGCAGTAAAAATGTGCTCTGTGCCAATGCTAGTAGCACTGATTTCCACTAATGCAACCCTTGTGTTTTCAACAGTGGCATGTTTACTGTATAAGACATTCCCTCCAGAAAAACGCGATTATGCGATCGCTGAATTCAATGCAAAATCAGCCAAAGTCCGCATATTTATGCGGGGGTCGCATTTTTTCAAATACTCCGCAATCTCGCCGCATAAATTGCTGATTTCCATGCAAAATATGCAGAGCTTGCATGATTTCATAATCCCCGCATTTTCGTCGCAAAAAAAGTAACATATATCTTAGCAGAAAGGTGGAAAATGTTGCGTTTACTTCACACACGAGCAGCTGGTCCACCCTGTTGCCATGGGAACGTTATGAAGTGACGTAATTACGTGACGTGAACATCATCGAAAAGCTGCAAACCCCGCGATGAAGTCATGATGAAGCCCGGTCTTTTCAGTTGTAAGATTGCACTTTTTTGTTACCAGTGGGTTAAATCATACTAGTTTCAAAAACCTTACAGTTGTAAGTATATTAGTATGTAAACTTGTTACAGTAAGAGATTGCACTTTGTGCATTGGAAGCACTTATTTTAACAGAATTTGTCTGTTTTGTATAGCTGTTTATTTTTTAATATTTTATTTATTCTTTTTTACAGAAGTTGTAGCATATTCCTTTTGTTAAGCTACAGAACTTGTTTGACTCATCAATGTTTTGTAAGTTTGCCATGTTTATTAATGTCTGAAATAAAACAAGATGAGACCTTAAATATTCCCAGCACTTTCTGTGATGTAGTGCTTGCTTATCATAGGAGTAATAAGAAATGACTCTTTACATTAAGGCAGTAGCCTAGTTAGAAGAGGGATCACCTTTTTTTCTCTTTTTCATCAAACCACAGTTTTTGCAAGTTCCCGCAATTTTTGCAAGTTCCCGCAATTTCATCGCATAAAATTGCATAAATATCCCGCATATTCCATCGCATTTTTTAAGAAAACGTGCCACGTAATCAAGGATTTTTGCCCGCAACAATCACAAAAAAACTCCGCATTTTTCTGGAAGGACTGATAAGATCCTCTGTCTGTCTTTCCACTCAGAGCCAGTACGCTGTCCAATGCGGTGTCCTCCTTGGCCAACACGGGTATTTCTTTCACCAAAGTTGATGAGAGGGAAAAGCAGGCTGCTCTGGAGGAGGAGCAGGCTCGATTAAAAGCACTTAAGGTACATAACGACCATCTACAAATAGGAGCATACACGATTAACAAGGAAATTAACCTGTTTGGTTTTTCCCAACACCAAGGAGCAGCGTTTGAAGGAACTGTCCAAGAAGCCCTCCACATCCTCCACGACTGCAGCATCTCCCGTTTCAACGGCCACGGGAACCATCAGTACCGCCCAAGCCATTGACCTGTTCTCCACATCCAGTAGCTTTGCTAACAGGTAATAGTTTATATATTTATTATTTAAAGTTTGGGGTGAGTAAGATTTGCTCTTCAGAAATGAATACTTTTATTTAGCAGAAATGCTTTAAATTGATCGGAAGCGACAGTAAAATAGTTATGTTACAAAAGATTTCTGTGAAATAAATGTTGTTCTTTTGAACTTCATATCCATCAAAGAATCCTGGGAATACAATGCATCACAGTTTTCAGAAAAATATTAAGCAACACAACTGTTGTCAATATTTATTTTTTTTAAAAAAGAAAAAAAGGAAATCTTTCTTGAGCAGCAAATCAGCATATTAGAATGATTTCTGAAGGATCATGTGACACTAAAGACTGGAGTAATGATGCTGAAAATTCAGCTTTGCCGTCTCAGGAATAAATGACATTTTAAAATATATAAACTTAGAAAACAGTTATTTTAAACTGTAATATTTCATATTGTGGTTTTTACTGTATTTTTTATCAAGTACATGCAGCCTTGGTGAGCAGAAGACATTTCTTTAAAAAAAAATAAAATAAAATTCTTACTGAACCCAAACTTTTGAACAATGGTGTTTATATTTATCTGTAAAAATGTTTGTCTACTTGTTGAATATAATTTGAATTGTTACACATCATTTTTATTATAATATAATTTGTCATTTTTACATATAATATTTTATATATAGTTTTAATACTGTACAAGTTGAAATATTAGGAATGCAATTTTGTGTTGATTTCAAATAACATTAAAGTTCAAATGCTTTTCAGCCAGTTAGATTGTGGGCAGAACTAACTGCTGCATTTTAATGATTGATTCCACAGTCTTTCTGTTCTGATGATACACGGCTGGTAGTGATTATTTTCCCAGTTGGTGCATGAGTGCACATGTGCAATCGTTTGGCATCAATCTTCAGCTTTTAGTGTTTTATTAGGGCTCTATGCAGGGCTACACAGTGACGGCAAGTTAAACTCAGCAATTACGTTACAGGCGTATGTGCTTATAATGATGATGTCATCCGAAGAGCAACAGGGACATGCGTTATTAATGGTTCTTGCTAAGACGAGCATAATTTTTCACTATTATACTTGCGTTAGGGGTTTGTTCAAATCAGATTAATCTCTGCTGTCCTGAAACTGCGTGGCTTTGTGTAGAAAAAACAACAACTTTAAAATCAGGCTCCGGTTCTCGTTTGTGCTGTAAGTGTGTGAATTCCTGCCCAGACAGGATTTGGCTGTGAAGGAGGTATTGATTGCATGTGAATTTCCCCTCAACTCCCTAAGTCTCCACTTTAAGCACTTCATATCAACATGCCAAGTTTGCCTTTGCCATATAACTGTGAAATTCTTGGCGCTTCGACTGCCGTTTAATGGAAGACATTAATGTGATTCGTGTGTGTTTCTGTGTTTGTCTGGCTCCAGTACTCCGAAGGTGCCGAACGATCTGTTGGACCTGCAGCCCGCGTTCCAGCCCTCCCTGCCTCTCTCCACCGGCCTGCCTTTAGCCAACACATGGGGAGGTGAGCGGGTCACACCACAGGAACTCACAGATCTGCATTAATATGTATCTCAAAGAAATCGAGCTTACATCAACAGTCTTCTCCTCTGAAGCCATGAATTTTCCCTCTGGATTTTTATCCTTGAGGAAAGAAGCCTTGTTCTTCATCTAAATAACATCTAAACTGTTAAATGGGGGGGCTAATTTTTAACCAAAAGAGCTGATAGGCTGTGTAACATGATATTTAACCTGATGGAACTGATGTAATATTGTTTTCCAATATTAGCCCAGGCAGGTCCAGAAAATGCCTGCAGCTTTCCGTGTTTATTGAATTATGCTACGTAAAACGCTCGGGAACTTTTCCAGATGTATTATCTTGATGTGACTTAAAGCTCGTTGGAGTTTCAAGCAGGCTTTACACTTTTCAACAGTGCTGTCATGTCCTACTGCATTTAAAGGTCACATTTTCGGTGAGACATTTTAGAGGGCTATCCTGGCCACACTTCTCAAAGATTTTCGCAAATCTTTCACACTCCAAAAAACACCTTGTAAAAGTGATCCTTTCGACTTGTTGAACATATTCCAAGTCTTGGAACAAATTGTGTGAGTAAATGTGAGTTTTCAGTTTTGGGTGAACTAATCCCCAATATTAGGTTTACATGTTAACAGTGAAAATGCTAGCTAGAAGAGGTATACTTAGGTTGTTAAATTTCACATCGGATTTTGGGATATGTATTATATACAACATTTTTTTTTTATTATTAAATTTTTTAGTAAATAAAAGCTGCATTTCAGCTGTAAATTTGTTCTTAATTAACAATAATATTATATAATATGGTGCACATTTTTTCATTTTTTTATTATTATTGTTTTTAAAAAAAAATTCAAATCAGGCTAAAAAGTTTAAAAAAAAGTTTTACTACAATAATAATAATAATAATAACACCACATTTTTTAAGTATTTATAGTTTATAAGAGTATAAGTATTTTTTGTATTATTTAGTACAATTTTAAAGCTGCAAATCAGGCTAAAGTTTTATTGAACCTTATGCATAACCAGTAAAAAAAGCTTTTATGGATTTGCAGCTTTAAAGTTTTATAATAAGAAGTAATGGGTAACAATAATAATATTTATATTGTGTGCACACCGGTAAATATCTATGAATTTAAAGTTCAACAAAGTTAAACCTTAAAGCTGCAAATCACACTAAGGTTTTCTCAATGCATTTGATTGCCAATCAAATACAATTTTATGCATTCAAATATTTGTCCTGATTCATTCCTGTCCATTTATCTTAGATGCACGATTTATGTTACATATACATTACAACCCGTGTCATTCAGTCCATTGCAATGGTAGTTTATTTACATCTGAAAGCATCCAAGTCTTGACCAAACAGACTCAACCTCATTTGTCTGTTAGTCTCTGTTTGCATGTTCTCTCTCTCTCTCTCTCTCTCTCTCTCTCTCTCTCTCTCTCTCTCTCTAACCTCTTCTTGTTGTTTTCTGTTTCTGTCTTGTCTTTGGCCGTGTAGATCCTTTCACGTCTACAGAGGCTGTTGACGACTCCATTCCAAACTTAAATCCTTTCCTTACAAAACCTGTTGTTGATCCTGTCCATCTGCCTGTTGTGTCTTCAGATGCTGTTAGTTTTTCCTCTAGGACACCCAGTCATGAAATGTTCGGTGGTAAACGGCTGTTCTTTTCTCTCATGTAGTGCACTGTTTGCTTTCTTTCGCCTGCTGCGTGCTAGTCTGTTTTCCCTCCTCTTTCAATTTTTTTCCTGAATGCTCCACCGCATCAAGTGTACAAAGACCAGCTGGGCAGTGACCTGAGTTAACCCTTAACATATCTGATACGTGTGTCTCAAGTTCATATCGGCTGTGTACTCAAAACCTAGTGAGCTGCCTACCTATACAGTATTTTTAGATCTAACTCAACTTCAAATGCGCCTATAATGCCCAAAAAGGCTGTCTGCGAAGGCAGAGCTATATAAAATACTGCATAGGTTAGGTTGTATTCAATGTATACTACTAATTATTTTAACAAAAAATGAATAAAATTTCACATACTAATTAGTTAAATAATATGTAACAGTCTATTAAGCATTACATGTTTTATATAGAATTATACTATAATGTTACTATATATAGTATTGTAACGTTATGATTTTACTTTGAGGGCCCTATTTTAACAATCTAAGCACATGGTCTAAAGCGCACGGCGTAAGTGCACTTAGGGCGTGACTGAATCCACTTCTGCTAGTTTTAAGATGGGGAAAAATGGTCAACAGATGGTTTAAAAGGGTTGTCCCTATTATCTTAATGAGTGTGTTTTGGGCGTAACGTGCAATAAACCAATCAGTCTCATCTACGGGACAAAATAAAACAAATATTGCTCCATTGACCAGGTTTCAGTTGGTCAATGGCACAGTCGTGCAAACAATGCGCCTGGACACAACACACCTCGTTTTCAGACAATTTAAACAACGTGGCGCAGGACGTGAAAAAGATAACTGCGTCGGGCTGAAACTAGCAAAAAACACTTGCTTTGCACCTGGCGCCACATTGCACTGGGTGTATGATAGGGCCAAATGACTTTATTACATGCTTTATTAATTGTTTTTTAGTTTTCGAAAATTAATATGTACAATATTTTCAACAACAGCAGTGACCATATATATATTTTTTAAATAAGTAAGGTATCATTAGTGGAAGTTAATAGAAAATTAATCAAGTCAAGCGCATTGCATTGTGGGATACAGTGATTGTTGCAGTGTACTTGGGTTATATACTGCACATTTTGGCAAATGTAGATCATACTGAATTATAATTTAGAAAATTGTCTCATGCAATCTATAGTGCAGAGATGGTAAGAAAAGTATACTATTCAGCCAGTGTGTGTTTGTGAATGTGTGTGTGTGTATGCCTTTCTATGGTTGTCAAAGCAATAAAGGAAGTTTAGCTTTTGTGAGTTTGTTCTATGCGGAGGACATTTATTATGTTCTCGGTGTGAACAATAACATATTTGAGAGAGTGACAGACAGATGTTTTGTTGCTACTGTAAAGCGTGTTTGTGTTTGTACAGCTGTAATATGGTGACTTAGCTTTTATGGTCTAGTAATGCTGGTCTAATATGAATAAATGAGTGTGATCAAGAGTGAGGATGGCTGTTATCAAGTACAAATTAACTGCTTAAAAATGTATGTGCCATATTTGTGTTTGGTGGTCCTTTTTGCCCACACTTAAATCAAATAATTGCTTTTTTTTATGGTGATTTTTATGTATGGGTCTGTTTGATGGTCTCTGGACCACCTTCCTCAAAAACCTGTGCTTTGCTGCCCTTTTCCTTTTACCTTTTTCTATTTCTCCCATCCTTAGAGTGTTAAGTTTGAAAGTTTTTCCCAAATGTCAATTTCATTTCTTGGTTCTCCAGATAATTACAATCCCTTTATTGATTCGAGCAGTTCGGTTGCGTCACCCGTCGAGCCCTCTGCTCGGATGGGCTGCTTCCTCACAGGTACAGACGTCCCAGTGTGATTTATGTTTTCTGACCTCAGGAAACATAGTGACGTTTTTTTCCCCGTGGTTTCCCCTCTTGAGTGCTTTTTACCTCCCCCAATTTTTTTTACTTTTTTTTTTTTTTTAATATCTTTACCCTCTTTACTTAAATATAGAGTATGCAGGCTTTATAGAATTTCTTTCCTGATATTATTTTTGCTGCTTTAATGCATATTCCTGTCTCACTTGACTAATTTTCCCATTTCTGGCTCTCCTGTGCTTTTATTCTGGGCCTGTCAGACTCGTTCTGCTCTCCGGCTGCCTACCCTAACACTCCTCTCTTCCACTCTGAGCCCTCCGCTGTAGCTGGACTATTCGGAGGTAGGTGTCCTCCCTCCAGCCTGTCTCTATCTTTCTGTGTCCTACAGCGGTCTCTTGTCCTCTTTTGTTCCATTCGCAGGTGGGCTTTTTGTTGAGCTGGTAGAAACGGGTTGGAAGTTGATTTAGACATTCGGCTCACAGTTCCAGTTTGCACCGTGTTTTCAACTTTTATAATTTTTTTTTATTTTTTTTTAATAGGGTTACCATTTTAATAGTTTACCTTCATTTAGTCCAATTAATTATTAATTGGAATAGTTAAAAATAACAATTAATCAGCATAATCAGCAACAGAGTTCCTCATTAATGTCACCTTCAAGGCAATGGTATTCTAGTATTATTTATATACTTTCATGTATGTGTATGTATAATTATTTTTTATTAAACATGTATTGGTTAATATTAAAATGACAAAAGCACATAAAAATTACTAAAAATAAATGTTTTTAATTTATTTATTTCTATTTAGCTTTAATTTATTTTTAATTTGACTTTTAGTGATTTTTACTTTACACCAGGTTTTTTACTTTTAGTACTTCAACATTAATTTAATTTCAACTTTAATTTCATTTCAATTAGTTGGCAGGGCAACATTTATCATTTTGTTCCTCATCTAATGTTTATATTTTATTTTGCATATTGAATTTAATATCTATCACAATTTATTTAAATTATATAATAAAATATAGAAAAGTAAGAATAATATAAAATCTAGTGACATTTTTCTCTCTCTCTCTATCTATCTATCTATCTATGTTTTCAAATAGCTCAGTCATTTAGGATAGTAGTTGAATTTTTTCAGGTTCAATGAAGAAGGGGAATAAATGAGGAGCTTTTATCTGACAGGATAGGTTGGCATGATGAAGTTGATGCTGTTGTTGGTTAAAGTTAAATAGCTGCTTTTTTTTGTTGTTGCTACAATCATGTTGATTCACAGTTGACATATTTGAAAGTCTCTCGACTACAACAGAAGTGATTCATTTAAATGAATGATGCCAATTATCCATTACATATGAACTGGAAGAAAACATTAACCACTGTTTAAAATGGTTTTCCAGCATAACGTGTAGTTGAACCAGCCTGTGGTGGTTTTTTTGTAGGTCTGACCTTGTTTCCTCTAACACAGGGTTCTCTGCACCTCCCGCCGCCCAGCCTCCCAGTTCGACAGGCCTTAATGTCGACTTTGACTCCGTGTTCGGCAATAAGTCGGCCGCCAACAGCACAGACTCGACTGGTAAGAGTGATGTGAACCCAGTTGCTGTGACTCACTCATTGCTTTTCTCTCCACATGATGCTTCACATCCATCTTACTGCTGAAAGCCAATGTGTGTTGGGGGCCCAGAGCCTTTATGGAGTAGATCTTTGGACCATGCTTCAGCTAGCAGTGGGATTTTTCATAAGAAAAGGGATCACAATGTGATTAAGCACTTGATCTCTTTTGTGTCATGTTCTCAATACTGCATGTTTGAAACTTGCTTTTCAAACACACATCTTATTACACTGCACTGACAAAATCACACATTAGGCTTATAAAACAACCTTGTAGAATTCATTTGCTTGAATCTTGGTTTCATTGAGTCTTAGTTTTGATATAAACCCATGATTGGTTTAGCAGTGGTTAGCGCTCTAAATCATTGAGCCTTGACGCTCATATTGGCAACTCAGGTTTGAATCCAGCTCACAACACATAAATAAATAAATAAAACCAATCAATGTTGAATTAAAAACTTAATACACATTCTTGGTCTTTTCAAGCATGTTGTTTTAAAGGGAAAAATAATATGGTACATTACAGAAGTTGACTTGAATTTAGCTTAAATTTCTAAGCATTTCTTTTATTGTGAATCTGTGTTGTCAAAATAAGACCACCATTAAGTTGTACAGTCATATTTTGAGATGTTCCTCATCCTGTCCTCTTTTTCCTCTTCTCACTGTGTGGTTTGATCTGTTTGGGCCGCTGGCTTTGCATGGCACTGCATGTCTGGGTGAGTTGACTTCACAAGATTTTACCCATATTCTTTTACTTTCAGTCCTGCAACATTTGCTCTGAGGCCAGCTGCCTCTTGCTCCACCCAACCTAATTGTGCTTTTTGTGTTTGTGTGTGTTGTCTGTGTCTTTTATCCCTCTCCCATTCCCTCTCCTCTGTTTGTTTAAGATGATATTTTAGGTGGCCTCCTGAAACCCACAGTGGCCTCTC
The DNA here is from genome assembly GCA_031834385.1 of Semotilus atromaculatus. Classification (NCBI taxonomy): domain Eukaryota; kingdom Metazoa; phylum Chordata; class Actinopteri; order Cypriniformes; family Leuciscidae; genus Semotilus; species Semotilus atromaculatus. The sequence continues at coordinate 5,328,577 of JAULUF010000003.1, forward strand.
CCAACCAGGGCCTGACGCCCAGCGCCCAAGCAGGCAAACTGGTTTCCGATGACTTGGATTCCTCCCTGGCCAACCTTGTGGGCAGTAAGCGTCCTGTTGTTACATCAAGTCTGTATTAGGGCTGCACGATTAATTGAAATAAAATTTGGCTTGGTACAATTATTGAATCGCAAAGACTGAAATGTAATCTGTATGTTTCAGAGTGAAGCATGGCACACATGCAGCTCATGCTCCTGTTTTCAGTGTCTCAGAGCAGCTCGGTTTATAGTTATCAAAATCCCCCCCCCAAATCATGCAGCCCTGTCTGTATTCTGGTAGTAATAATCAGGAACAGCAACTTTCATGTTATTTATTGATATAGGATTTGAAAAAGGTGAATTTAGCATTACGCAATGGCTGGCATAGTCCTAACAAGTTTTTCTTTTTTCTTTCTTTTATAGATCTCGGTATTGGAAATGGAACAATGAAGAAGTATGAACATTTACGGTTCATCTCAATCTAAATTCATAGTGTTCTTCAAACCTTATCATGATTGTTTCTTTTTTTCCTCCTCAGTGACATCCACTGGATTCAACCCGGAGAGAAGAAGTTGACCGGAGGAACCAACTGGCAACCAAAGATGGCTCCGACCACAACATGGAACCCTGCCACTATGGTGAGGAAACAATATGTGCTTTCTCTTACTCAAATGAAACAAAACTCATGCTAGAAACAGCTGTCATAAACCAGTAGACGGATAACAGTTGGAGATCCTCCACTGATTCTGAAACACGGGCTCTGTTCCAAACCCTGATGAGCTCCCTCGTTGTCTACATGGGGAGCTACCTCCTAAGACAGTATCATAAGTGACTGAATTGAAGTATTGTGCATTAGCAAAAACTAATTTCATGTGCGCTAAATGGCAGTCCAATGATTGGATGACGATGTATAGACACAAAATGGATAGCTGACATTTATAGGCTACTAACATTTGTTCTGTAGGTGTACAATGATCAATAGAGACTTCTGTCTCTTTAAACATTTGCTTAACAGGTTTTACTGTCATGTTATGTAACTTCGACTCATTGATGCATTTCATTTACTTCATTTGTTTATCATTAACTGTGAATAACTTTGTTGGTCCTCTTGTCATATATCTCTTGTTTAACAATTTCTGAATGGGTACAAATGGGTATGGATTCCATATCCATATACATTGAAGTTAGCATTTGGCTTAGCTAACAACTTGATACTTTAAACAAATGTTGGATAAAATAATATTTTAATTAGTAGTGTACTTTTTTTTTTTTTTTTTTTTAGCAGTACTTTTCAGGATACTTTTTTCATTATTTTACTTGTTGTCTAGGTATGCAGCACATTAGCTTTTGGAACAGAGCTGTAATCCACCCTCAAAAACAGCTGGAATGTATTGTCTTGTCTCTGTTTACAATGTGTTTGTGTGAGCTTACAATGCGAGATGTTAGTATGTTGGATGCCCTCTAATTTTGTTTGTTGCGTTGTGTAACTTCTCGTCCGGGGGATAAACAGAACGGCATGCTTTTCCCACAATACGTAAGTCAAATTGTTGAGTTGAACGTTTCTCTGAAACGCATGAGATTATTAACCGCACCGCCTTTGCTTTGGTCACAGTTTATGACCTGTGCGTGTGTGTTTGAGTGACCAAAATTGCACTGAAACCCATGAGCTGATCTAACAAAATGTTATCTCGGCATGGCTGACAGCTCTCTTCCTCTTTTGCCCTTTCCTCATCGGTTTCATTTGTTAATCGCCATCAGCAAACAACTGTAGTCATTTTGGTGTGAATCAATGGGTTAGTGTTTCCAGTGCAGGGTTTACTGGACAATGTGCAAAGTCCAATACAAGGTACGCCCAACTGTTTGATTTCAGATCCATAACGTGCCTTGATAAACATTCTGATGGAAACACTTGCACCAGAGATTTTTTCTTAAACAGGTTATTGATGGATTTATAAGTGCATCAGCATGATTTAGTCCCATTAAATCCTGCAGAGTTAAATGTTTCTCCTAAGAATAGAGTACAGCTGAACTGTTTGCTTACCGTAGTCTAGAGACAAAGTTTACATTTCCATGTTTACATTGTACCGTTGAGATTCAGCAACTCTGCCAGCATATTTACCTTCCATCATCTTGAGATTCATTTCAATTTGTTCTGATTCAGTGTGATATACACAGAAAAGCACACAAGGTTTAAGTCAGATAGATTCACAACAGTGTTCAGATCATTTGTAAAACTTTAAAGATTGGGGATTTTTTCCATAACCAATATGCTCACTAAGAAGTGTTTATTTGATCAAACGTATAGTAAAACCATAATATTCTAAAATATTATTACAATTTAAAGCCGTTTAATATACATTTAAAATGTATTGTATTTTACTGATTATTAAAACTTTTTTTTTTTAGCCATTCTAATATGCAGATTTAGTGCTCAAGAAACATTTCTTATCAATGTTGAAAATGATTGTGATGTTTGAGCATATACACTTTTTTTCAGTATTCCTTAATAGAAAGTTGAAAAGAACAGCACTTATTTGAAAAAAATATTTTTGTAACAATGAAGCAGTCTTTACTGTCACTTTTGTTGAATTTAAAGGGAAAATTATTAGCATGAACAATGAAATATGTAAATTAATTAAATATCGAATTACTTTTATCCATCACAGCTTCGTAAAGGGTTTTATGACATCAAAACAATCTCCTCTACTTTTTTAGAAGTTGTCATAGTTCATGGGTAAAATTACCCTGTGTTCGATTTAAAAATGTTTATTTAACAATTTATTGGTCATTTGGTCACCATCATTGAATTTAGGAGGCCGTTCAGAGGAGCGAAGCACCAGAGGAAATAATAGTGTGTCTGTTGCTACCGAAGGCCTTCTTGAGAATCTCACAGCTCCTTCACAAAGAGCTTCTCTCTTCCACCAGAGCTCTGCACCTGCAACTAATCACTCTGCCTTCAAAGAGGTCACACACACACAAACACACTTTTTCTCACTCTCTTCCTCTTTATCTCCCTGCCTATATTCCTGTTTTGATGCTCTGTGTGTAAAGACATCTTTAATGTTTCCCAGATGTGAGCGACTCTCTATGAAGAGAGAAAGCTAAAATACTGAAGTAAAATAAATTTTGAAAAGAGCATTCTGTTAGTCCACTTGCACAAAGTTGCCTTTGTTCACCGAGCGCCGTGTGTAAACGTGGAAACTGAGATGGCGTGTCTGGGGCAGTTGTGATCTCATGGCTGCACGAGTGGAAATTTCTCACTTAAGGTGTTCAGAAGAATCGCTCTTTCATGCTAAAAAACCCCCTGATATTTCACCTGTGGTATTTGTGTTCTAACATTGAATGTGTCGTCCTAGGCTCCCTCAGTCATGGCCTTCCCTGCCACGACGCCCACAGGAATGATGGGATACACAATGGTGAGTAGAAATTACTGCATTACTCACTCCATAAGTGTCAGAAGTATTATCTTTTCTACTCCTGTATATTCAGAGACTGCAGTGATGATGTCAGTCCGCACCGGTGTAGTGTGGGTGTGCAGAACATGATAAAGGGCTCTCTAGAGCTCCAAGCACCTCTTCATTGAGTGCAGGTCAACGATACAGAGACTTTTTTTTTTTTCTCTGGTCTTATTCATCGTGTTTGCAGGTTTTTCTGCATTGCTTTTTCCTCCATGAGCCTTTAGCTTTAAGAAAAAAAAAAAAGGGCATCATTCGAGTGTTTTTCACATGTTCTTGAAAAACACTTTTTTTTTTTCCAGTGTAAGACTGGATGGTCTAGTGTTTGTTTACTTATTTATTAATAATAATAGATTTTTAATTTTATTTTCAATTAAAAATATTTATAATAATAATAATTGTTGTTATTGTTAATAATACAAATATATTCTAATTGGATAAGTTAATGTAATATTTTAAATTATAATACAATTTTATGCATTATTAATTGTATTATTATTTGCATTTAAATCCACTTGGACTGAGGGTGGCACATAGATGTGAAGCTTCTATCTATAATCAACACTGAGTCTTTCCTTTCCTCTCCTCTTTTAGAGTTTTACATTATACTTGCTAATAGAGGTTGAGTAAGCCATACAGGTAAAGCAGCGCAGGCCGTGGTTAATGGTTAAAAGAGAGGCACTTTGTCAATGATGCTTTTCAATAACAGCATCTGCACTTACATAACTGCTATTGTGACTCATATAGTTCTGTATTTACCTCAGTTTTTCCTGTTAAGAGTTAGAACTAATGTAAAATATGAATAGCTCCAAATTACCCCCCGCCCCAGTTAAACAGTAACTTTAGTTTAATCAGATGAGAACATTGAGTTAAGACTGGCTCACATTCCTCTTTGCTGAGTTTCAGTACTGTCAAACACAACGTGAACAGAGGAACTCTGTAAACCATTGGCATTTAAAGTTTCAGATGCTAACACTGTCCCAAAAAGTCATGACATCGCACATTGCTTTCTGTTTCTTTATCCCTTTAATTTTTTGTTTTTATTTCCTTTCTAGCCACCTCAAATGGGCTCCATGACCATGATGACCCAGCCTACCATGATGTACACGCAGCCTGTGATGCGGCAGGCCAATCCCTTTGGCCCAATCTCAGGGGCACAGGTATAACCTCACACACAATAAGGTTCCGAATCAAATTTGGAAGCCTTAAGGTGTGGTCAGATTTACTGTTGAGTTGGTGAATTTTCGCAGACAAAATCCAGTTGGGATTTCCCCCACACAAGTTGGTCGTGCAAATTTACCACTGAAAAGTTTGAAAGTGATTTCTGTGTGAGTCCTAGAGTATAGACTACAGACAATTGATCTTTTTTGCCCATGAAATTTCGGTAATGTGACCACACCTTAATCCAATCATATTGGCCCTTTTTTTTTTCTTTAGAGCACAGTAGTGATCCATAGGTCTCTGCAGTTTTTGCATTTATCCAGCCCCATTATTCTTTTCGGAATAAAGCCATCAGTTCTACCCTGACTGATCATGCTGTATTCTAGAAGCCGCTCTAGAACGCCAGAGGCTTTATTCAGAATGCGCTGTAGTTAGTTCACCCTCATGTGCCATCGCAGCGCTGTTCTGAATATGAAAGCTAGCATGGTGGCCTTCACACATCTCTGGGGAGGCATATGTATTCCACCTAAATCTCAGCTCGAAATACATATGGTGCCCCCCGCCACTCCTGCTTCATTTCTGTAGTAGTGTTAGCGCAGGAAATCAGTACCATCCTGCAGCCTTGCAGAACGAGAAGGATTTTAGTGGCTAGCAAACACCCTTTCTCTTTCTGAACCTCTCTTTTATTCTCTAGCCTGTCTGGCTCTGAATTTTCCTCTTGTGTGTGTGTGTGTGGCTGTCCTCGGACCCCTTCAATCTTTCTCGTTCTTTCTAAACTAGCTCTCTACAGCCTCTAGTCCTTCCAGTTCAAGTCCTCTCAGAGCTCCGGGACAGGACCCTTTTGCACAGCTGTCTTTGAAGGATTTCCTTTAGAGCGTCTTTAGGTACAGCATGTCTGCTGTGTGTGTGTGTGTGTGTGTGTGTGATCAGCGCTTCTTGCTTTGTTATTGTTTCTATTGTCAAATCTCTTACCCCTGTTTTTCTATGTGCTGCTATACTTGTGTTTTCTATATCCATCATTGATGTGATTTGTAACAGTTCAGCTTGTTTAAATGATCTTCCTTAAAACGGAGGCATTTTTACAGAGCTCTTGAAGTTCATTTACAAATCATGCATGATTGTACTCTGTTTCTCCCTGGGATTTAAAGAGGTCATATCACCCAGAATTTAATCTTTCAAGGTCAAAATGTAATGGAAGTAGTGACAGATATTTTCTTCAGTATTGTGACGTACATCCGAATGATCTTCTTTGTCTTATTGAAAAAGAAAAAAATGTAGGGCGGGGACTTGGTTCTGTGCATCGGTTGTTGATTGGATTGAGGCAGATCTGAGTTTGAGCTTGCAGTTGATAGTAAGAAAGGGGCAGAGTTTAAGCAAAGTAATTGATTGGTGAAGTCTGACATGCTAATCAAGAAAGCTTTTCTTAACAGTTAACATTAAGCTAGTATGCTATGCTGTTAGCTTGCTAACCAAAGGCTATTACACAAAGAGAAGGAAAAGTTTTATCTTTGGGGTGTTTTTTTATTATCTTTTTGTTGTTTTTGGGGTCATTTTACATGTCTTAAAGGCACACCATTACATCTCAGAGTATACTTAAAGGTAGGTAATTTTCGGAAAGGCTAGCAATGGTGAGCTAGCTTTGAAAGCATGAGATCCCACCCTCCCTTCAGAGAGCTCTTCAAAGCCACACCTCCTCCAAAACTCATGAACTGTAAAGCGTCATGAGAGACGGCGGTAAATTACCTTGTCTCAAAGTACATTCAATAAACAAATTCAAGAGCACTGACCTGTACCACCGATTAATTTTGGCGTTGATAGTGTTGCCTTTGAAACGCATAAAAGTCACCAACAGGTCCGAGTATAACGTCACAGGTTTCCATCTGTTTCAAATTACTGTAGTTATGTTGTGAACGCAGCATTAGCTGGTTGTTTTGGTTCAGGAGGAACTGTAAAAGGCGGCTGCTGTTTTGTTTGTGGTGCTCGGTGACTGACATCTGTCGAACTCTGCATAGCATGAGCTAAGTGTATGTACAGTACATGCATGCTATGCTTATGATGAAATGTCGTTCACTGTACTCTATGCGTGAAAATTGGAGAATACTTTGGGCTTAAACATTGGTTATTTAATGCTTTAGTAAAGTTTTTTTTCTCAAATAAAATTGGAAATAGTGATACGACCCCTTTAAATTAATAATTTTTTAGAAGGTTATCTTGAGTTGCAGCCTCATATACTCATCTCATCATTGATTTGTTGCTTTACTCAATGCATTTGCATATTCAGTTCATTTTGTAACTCTAAAATCAGAATATTCAGTCAGTCATCCAACAAACATATTGTCCTGGACACTGTCATAATGGTTCTGTTATCATAATGTGTTATAAAATCAAAAGTCAGATACAGAAACGAGTCCTGAAATGTCTGTTGACGGCATCAGTAATATGCGTTTCTCTGATTCCAGATGCAGTTCATGTAGGTGAAGGAGGGTCGACGCTTCCCAAGGATGAATTATACGGCAAATCTCAAACCTTTAATCTCTCTCCAGTTGGCTGTTCGGCACTTCAAGGAGAGTTCTGCCCCAGTACAAACCTGTACAGGAATCAGAGGGAGGGGTGGGAGGGGCATTATGGGATATGATGGGTGGGGTTGGGAGGGGTAAGACTTTGTTGCCCAGATATGGAGGACACAGCGCGCCCATTTTGTAATTTGTCTAACGCGGTAACAGTTATTGTACCGATCTGCGTCTGTAACGAAACACAAGGGTGTTGAAAGAGTGCAGGAATGTGGTGGGTTTTCACAAGCACAGCTTCACTTTTTTCCATGGAATGGAGAACCGAGGGATCGGGGATTTGGGTGAAGTTGTCTTTATCCGATCATCAAGCAAGCATTACCTGATTTAACCATCTCCAATTAGAAATTCTAACATCGGTTTCTATTATTTCAATTTTGTATGTTATGACATTTGCAGTAGACATTCCTTGTGTATTGTCTGTATTTATTTATGATTTACCAACTGAGGACTTTTTCTTTTAAGCTCTTCCTTATGGGAGGTGTTTTGAATTATGCGTTCATATGGGTATGATTGGTTGTATAATTCGGATTTGAGTGATTGAATTATGAAATATACATAATATAAAAAAATGGGGGGAAATGGACACCTATAAACTGACTGATACAGCACTAAGTATTCTCAGAAGCAGTTGTATGTCTAGTGCAATTTCTTTGTTGCTCAAACGCTCACCGCGCTCCATTTGTAACGGACATAGGATAAAATATACAAATCATTATGCCACATAGTCAGTTCTGTGCCCGGGGGTTGGGGGGATTTGTGAGGGAGAATTTAGCAAAGCACTACATTTGTGATTCAGCGGCATTGCATTTGAGGAAGATCTGTATTGCTTTCTGCTTGGCATGTCATTATTTTACATTTGACAGTTATATGGCTGCCTTTTCAACCTGAATGTGCAGAGTCGCCTTTGTTTTTGGGCCACCCAAAAGCAGTTGCGTGTGTGTTTGTGGGTGCAAGTGTGTAAATGTGAGTGAGAAACACAGGTTGCTGTCGGTATTGAATGGGGTCGGTAGTGTCTAGCTGTAGGTCCTGTAGCGTGAAGAAAGGGGGCACTGTTGATCAGTGCTCAGTGTACATAAAACAGGCCCAGTCCAGGAGGGAAGTACACAAAGGGTGGTCCGAATATGAGGGCGAGTCTATCCATTGATTTTGCATATTTACTGCATTATCCCTGCAGATTCTATTTTGTTTATATGATGACAACAAAAAAAATGAAGCAGAATTTGGGTGATTTTCAAATAAAGTGCATCTTCCACAGAATTAAGTGTTTCTTTACTTATTGATCAGATATATATATATATATATATATATATATATATATATATATATATATATATATATATATTATTTTTTTTAAATGTAATAATGTTGGGGTGTGTGTATAAATGTTTTTTTGGAATCCATGAAAATTATTTGTCATTGTTGTATTTTAATTACCTAACAACTGCTGAATTTCACAGGTGTTGTATACAGATCCATCAGATTCTCCAGACTGTGAAGCTGACTGCTGAAACTTTCTATTGATGATCTTTGTTGTAATCGGCCACTTTGCAGTTTGCAACTTGTCAAAGGTCATCTCCTCGCTCACATCCACAGGGTTGTTTGGTGGTGGGTGCAGGGGGGATGCTTTACCCGTCATGCACAACAGACTCCGCCCCAGCAAGTCCAGATGCATCGCCCCCTTAACACAAACACAAATGCAGCATGCTTAAAGCGGGTTTAAGTTTGGCTTCATTAACAAGGGCGGTGACTGTTCCACATCCGTCCTCATTTCATCTAAATTCTAGCCCATGGTCCCTGGAACTGGCAGTGGGAAAATCACAGACACTGTTTCCACAGGCCTTATCTCCCTTATGTCTCACTGAGAGGGCCTATTTAAGATTTGCTGCCTTTAACAGAGAGCCCTTTTGGGTATTTTACCGGATAATATCGGTTATAAACAGATCGGAGGTGGTGTTATTAGTCATGCATTCGTTGCTAATCAAAAATTAATGACTGTTTATTGATGCCATCTTCACTCTGAATGTGACTAGGTGGGGCGAACACAGCTAGCATTGTCTATGAATGTAGTACAATTAATTTACCGTGAAAGGAGTCTGACGACTGGACATCTCGCTGAGGTCAGGTGAGGTGGAAGGAGTTGTGCCATCCTGTTGAGCCTCCTCAGCTAACAGCTGGAGGGAATACGGGGGTCTGTTGACCAATGCTGGAATAAAATTGACATTATGAGTGATTAATGACAAGTATTTGCTGGCTAACGTCAATGTGTGTGGCTGTTGGCTCTATAAACTCAGAGGCCATTAAGTTTAAACTGCTGATGACATGAAGTTTTGAGTGCTAATGAAAACTCTGCAGCCCTGTAATGTATTGTGTATATAATGACACGACTTCCTCTACTTTGGGAGCATTTAGAGAGGGCTGAACAGTGCCAGTACTCATAGAGCTATAAAAGTCTCCCAAACTGGTAATACTGGGCTGTGGTAGATTATTAAAAGTGGTGTACTTGCATGATTACAATAAAGGTCTTATTGCTTTGTTTAGTTTTAGTTGGTCAAAGAAGAGTTTAGTGCTAATTAAATGGAGCTGGTCAGTTTGTAGTCTTGAATCTCAGAAGAAAATTAGCATGTATCATATTTCCTAAGGGTTTATTTAAATGGTGGATATTGATTTGAGTAATAAGTGTATTCACATTAGCAAAACTTCCCAGACATAAAAGGTCTATTTTCTGTTGTCAGTAGTGTACAAATAAATGAAGCACAGTTCACACAGAAGTCACCTTTACACAAAGCAGCTTTCTGTTGGTCAACGTGGTGAATCCATGTGACCAACTCAAAAAATATATTTCACTGTCACAGGGATCCACACAATTAGATATGTTATCGAAATGAATTGTTTTTGCTGAAAAACGTTTGAGAAACGATAACTGTGACTGTACCTTTACTGTTTCTCAGCAAAATTTCGCAGGCAAAATCCAACCATTTCAATATAGGAATCCATGCGATTGCAAATGTGCAGAAGAAAGCTTGGTTTACTTTGTGTGAGCGTAAATCTTAGCGTTTGCAAAACTAAAATATTAGGTGGGAAGAAAGACTACATTTCAATCCTTTTGTGAGCAAATACAAAGTTTCACATGGGAACTGCAATATTAGAACTTCGTGGTCTTCATTGTTTTTCTCTTTTGTTCTCAAAAATACTTCAACATAGTTATATTAAACCCTTGTGTGCCTTAAAATATTTCTACATTCAAGATTACAAGCTTAACAAATCAGGCAACTGTTGTAATCCTTTTATAGTATCATTTTTGTCCCCAAGTTACACCTCAGAATGGTCGTTAGGGTTTGAGACAATCAGCATTGTCATGTCACATTTCTGTCTCCAGGCTAAAGTAACTATGCTGGTGGTGATTGGCTGAAAACAATCTGATGGCACAACTGAGCTTCCTTAAATGAAGATGATGGATGAACAAAGATTTCAAATCACAAACTTCCAAGAGTCCGAACTACTGCCATTTAAATGAATGGGAATGCTAATGGGTGCTTTCTCCACGATTCATACTTGTGCTACTCTTCTTTACTGTTTTAGTATTTCTACTGTTATGGCACCATCTATTGGTTATAAAAAGGCAATGCTGCTTAGATAAACAGCACCAGGTGTTCAGTTAAGTCTTGTTTTTTATTCTTAGACTGAACACTGCTATTATTAGTGATGTTTGGATTACCTGATGTTTCCTCGAGGCTTATTTTCATTATGTTCCTGTCCATACTACGGGTGTCATGGGACCCAACACTAGCAGATTGCGCAAGAAATTCATCGTCTTGGCTGAGGGAAACAAGAGAACACTATGAATTAAGAGTTTATGGTCCAGAAAAATTTCCCAGCTTCAAAGTCAAACTCATACCTGATCAGAGGATTATCCATACGGAGTATTTGGAAAAGATTATCAACATGTTCCAGGTTTTCCTTTTCTAACTGCTGGACGGTGGATTCCAACACTGCAACACTGTTAATATATAGGGGAACCTGACATGGGAGATTAGCTGCACTTTATAATCTTTGCACGGACGATAGGATGCAAGTATGATAAAACCTAAATCTAGACCACACCTCTTCAATCATCCGAGAGTTTTCATTAATCAATGATTCATTGCGTTTATCAAAGTTTTCAGTTGCTCTCTGAAACATAAAGACAGTTTTAGTACCTCAGAACATATATATATTAGACAATGTGTCGGCAGATTGCAGTACCTTAAAGGCAAGCTGATTTACATCCTTGATACTCTCTGCTTCCTTTTGCTTGTTTTTTTCAACAGCTGCAGCCAGAGATCTCTGAAAATGTTCTGATTTTTTTTTTATTATTATTAAAATGTGTTATATAATTTAAACATAATGTTATGCTTATAAGTTTACATACATCTGCAAAATGTTAATAATTTCAAATAAATGATTCGTTTTATTAATTCTGTCCTGAATAAGCTCTTTCACTTTGCAAATGTTTACGTAGGCTGCAAACATTTTTATTCAATTTACACAAACCAGCTCAAAAGTTTACATACACTTGATTCCTGTGGTTTTTACTTTGAAGATCTATGACTGTTTTTTTATAGTTCATAAATTTTTCTTCAGTTTAACTGCTCAGGACATAAAAGGAACTCGTAAACAACTATCACTAAATAAATAAATAAAAGTCGTGGATCAACCAGATAATGACATGCAGCTGACAATGGATTAATAATCATTTAATATAAATGTAGCTGTTATTTGTCTTGTTAGCTAAATGTAGACATCAGATTATGTGAGTTTATTCAGGGCGGTAATCAATAATAATAATTTATATATAACTGTGCTGATTTTGCAAGATGTATGTACATTTATGACCACAATGCAAGATGTATGTAAATTTGACCACAATTGGATACAATATTAAATACAATATATAAACATAATAGATATGTTCTGATTGCTGTAAAGTTAAAGCAGAAGATAGGAAAAGGCACCTGATAACTCCTGGAAAATCATTTGTGTAAAGGCAATAAGGTTTTCCAGTTTTTCTATCTTTTGGTGGTCTTTAATGCTGTTCTCGTTTTTGTACTGTAGCCATTCCTGCCTGTCCGTGTGCAGTTCCTCCACTTGCACCTGCAGCCTTGCAAGTTTACAGCGTAGTTCTCTCTCACACAAATGGACACACGACAAATATTACAACACTGCGTAAACCATACAAGAAAAGGCTCACTGAAGCACAGTAATCTACATTTATTACAATAATGTATAGAAGTAGCTAGTCAATACCAATACGTGTTGTGCGTGTGCGCTATATTTCAAGTGTTCTATAGCCATTGCTTTGTATGATGAACAGACCAGACAGCGACTTGATAACCTGTTTAATATGTGAATAAATCAGATTGTGTTTATGAACTGGATCAACTGTTTCGCTGAGAAGATCCGATCTTGATTGATTAATTCGTTGCTAGCTACTTCTCATGAACACATCAACACAAAGCTATCATATTGAATTGTTTTAGCATTTTTATGGAATTTTGAAGCTTGAAATATGGGGACATTCTAAAACGTGGAAAACGCTCAACGTGGCATATGAGCCGAATTAAGACATGATAAAACATTAAAATCATCCTTGCCAGCATATATTCATCATTGATAAGGTGTTTACCCAGAATGAGCCCAGAATTTAAACGCAACGTGCTAAATTAAGCATTTTCTTTATTATGGTTTTCTATGGGAAAAACTTAATGTGAAACTTTTGCACTTATAGCATTCATATTCTGGGTTCATCTGCTTGCTAGGTAGGCTATGTTTTATTAATAAGTTGTATAGGCTCCTGAATTTGGTACACTATACTTTATATTTGGTACTTTATACATTAAAGTCACCATGAAAACCACCATTGACAATTTTTTTTTATATATTGCATTATTTATTATCAATGATTTATTCATTCCTACACATTTTTTTATCATTCATGTGCCCTCATAATATATATTTTTTTTTTTATCAAAAATGACGCTTCTTTTAAAGCTTGAAAAACTACCCATAGGCCATCCATAACTACTGAATATTATAACTGAAAAGAAGGCCCAATAAAAAAAAAATGTGTGCGTGTGTTCCACAGAAGAAAGAAAGTAACTTAAGCTAACAGTTAAAAGCCGACAGACTTTCATTTTTTAGTGTACTATTCCATCAAAACTGTGTTGTCACTCGGGTACCTTCTAGTTGTTTCTCTTGCTCTTGTTTTAGCTCCAGGTTCTCTTGAATCGTTTGTTTCACCTGCTCTTCATCCTCGCGCTGTCTTTGCTCCAGGTCCCTCTCCCGCTCCTTTATCTGTTTATTTATTTCACGCGCGTGACGTGTCTTCTCTTCTCTCAGCTGCTCCTGCTGCAGATAGAAGTGTTTGAATTTAGCCTTCCTCATCTTCATCATCATCTTCACCAACATTAGGGTCACCACTCACCAGACTCACTACTTACCAGCTTTATCAGTTTTTGCTTATTATCCTCTAGTTGGCGCATTTCATCCTTAGAATCTTGAATTTCTTTATTTTTAACCTGAATTCTATTGGAAATAAATTAAGATGATTAAATCATGGGAATAAAAACGCAAAGTAGATTAAGACAATATCGAGCACCGTACTAACTGGAACTGTATGAAGGCCTCTGCTAGAGATGTTGTATCTGTCTTGCTCATTTTCAGTTAACGTATAAGTTACACAAGTTGTTTAACGTTACATCGTATCCTTGATATGAAAAACAAACAGAACAACATCATTTATCAAACCTTTCAACAGGCCGTGTTAAAATAATCTGTGGGTAAGAGAGCAATCTTACCGTTGAGCTGCGAGTATTTTTTGAACTAATCTTAAATGTTTACACGTTGTTGTTATGGAAACGTGAGGTGACACGACGGAAAATCACGTAAAATGTAACGTTACAACACAACGAAATAAAGTCGCTAAACAATGGAAATGCTCCCGACCACTAGAGGGCTCTCGGAGCGCGAAACAGTTAGTTTCACCTGGAATAAGTCAAGTCTGTTCATTAACCTACCACAAGCTCAAAAAAAAAAATCTACAGTAGGCCTAATACAAAACAAATTGTGTACTGTGCATACAGGGAGCTATTGGCACAATTTCACCTGTTGTAAGTCAGTCTGGTTGGTTTATATGAACTACAACCTTTGAAACATGACAAAAGAAAATAACTTGTGCATTACAGAAATTTCCTAAAAAAATAATTGTTTTACTGTATGAAGGGAGGAATTGGAACAAAGTCAGCTGTTGTAAGTCAGTCTACTACCAAAACAATCTAGCTTAGGATTTTGAACATGTCTGTTTTTGAATGTTAAAAGTAATTTTAATTCAGGTGGACGTTCCAGGGATCATGCGCTGTGGTAGCGCGGCAAAGCATTCTAGTATAAATATGCAGCTATAATGCATCAATTATAATGCATTTTGTAATTAATAAATGTCGATATAATATAATGGTTACATACTGTTAAAACTAATCGTGGTGTTGAATCAACAGCACGATTAGTTTAAGTTAAAAATGAGTTGAAATTAGATTAACACTGTTGATATGTTTTTAGGCTGCTAGAACCATGATAGATGCTAGAACCATATGGCTAGAACAGTAGCATGGAAAACTGTGCCAATGCCCTCCTGTAATTCTGCAATTCCCCAAATGTTTTTATTTTTATTTATCAAATAATATTATAATAAATTATAGGCCTAGGTTTTAACCACTTGGTGAATTGTCAGACGTTCCGGAGTGTTTGCTTACGCTTAGTTTGTTTTATTTAACACAGGTCAGAATGTATTATACGTGCATTGCACATAGTAGGCCTAGCTATATAAATACGTTTTTATTTTTAAGGTGTAATAGCTACCTAAAGTTTAGGGAGGTAACGTTATACTCACGTTAAACATTGATTCACAGGGAGTCGAGAGAGGATCGAACATAGGATATAACGTTAGTCTCATTCCATTATGCACAGGATGTTTTGTGCTGTCATCGAGAGGACATATACACAATTATGCATATATGGCACGTGCGTGTGATAGAATTAAAAGTTTATAAAAGTGACAGAGCGTGGCCACGCCTTTATGAGCGCCCACAGGGGATGTGTATCAAAACTTAGTTAACCTCCTACCTAGACAGCATTTCTGGATGTCGTTCGGAACTCACCACAGGTTCATCTACAGGGCGTTTTTAATGGATTATTACCTTCCCGTGGTGCGGGTGTTTCAGATGTTACAGCAGTGTTGGAAAAATAACGCGGTCTAGCAGCCACACAAGCAGGATTCAGGTAGACTCTTTCTCTTGTCGACTGTTTTATTTAGCCTTATACTTACTGTTTTTCTTTTTTCTTTTTTAAGATTTTAACTTCATTTAACAGTTTCCCTGCAATGAGTTTGAAGTTTTGCTGCATGCTGTGACAGGGATGGGTTCTGTTTCAACAGGCGCTCATTTCATTATGCTGTTTCATGTCTGGAATTTTGTGTTTTTATCTCTGGAGCCATTCTGAATGTTTTCTCATTTCCTGCTTCCCTAATCTGTTAATGCGTGTAAAGCTATTTAGGAAAGAATGCAGAGTATTTATTTACATCCACATGAAACAGTGATTATGACCACCCCTACTGAAGTTACAGTCTCTAAATCAGTTTATTACATTTTCTTCCACAGGAAAATATATTAAAACAAATAGCCTATTTTACATTTAAATACCGACTTAAAGCATGTCTTGGTTTAAGATGTATTTTTTCCCATAAAAAAAAAAAAATACTGAAACTCATGTAAAAATTTGTTCCACTTGATAATGAGTCTGTTCAGAGCTGAACATTGTCATGTTATATAGTTGTAATTATTTGACAATGCTGGTATACCAAAACATGTACAAAAAAACAACAACTAATAAATGATCTTAGTCACTGTGAGAGAAAAAAAACACACCCAGATGCTTAAAACCCTTTCAAACCGGTTGTAACACCGTAAAACACAACCCTGTGGCCTGTTGCATAAACTGCTTAGACTTGCCTTAAATGTTAGTCATCAAAAAAAAAAATTAAAGTCAGCTACATTAAAAGGTAGCTCAGTCTAATTTGAATTGGACAAGTAAGACTGATTTCACCTTTGTCAATTGCTAGCAAGTCAAACTAGTTCTTAAAACACAGCCTTAACATATAGGCTAAGTTTATGCAACTGGCCCCTGGCCACTAAAAACTGAATCCAAACCATGTGGCAACTCTTTGTTATCGTACGTACATGCCCCAAAGGGATGTGGAATAGACAAACGGTTAACATACATTATTGATGTTTACTCTGTTTGGATTTAACTAGTTCCTCTCTATTTCGGCAACGATGCACCCCTTGAAAAGTTATGATTTAGAGATCCTGCCTCAGGCAATCATCCCTCTGACGTTGTCATGACATGCCTTTCTCAGAACAACTGGGCACTTTAATGCTTTGTCGTTTTGAAATCTGATTTGTACTGAGAGAAATCATTTAGTGATGTATTTTGAGGTTAGAGTAAAATTTTTGATTGAAAATAATTATTTAAAAATGTCTAATGACTAGAGAATCTTTATTATACAATCATACTAGCATACTATCAAGCTTGGAACAACATTTTTTTCAGGCGTTTCTCAAGGAAATGACTCAATCAAGAAAATGACTCGGGAACAGATTTCCAAAATAGGAAAGTAACAACAAACTTCCTCTTTGGCTGGAATGTGTGGAGGCTGTATCTAAGTCCAGATATGCCAATGCAAGAGTCTGGTAGAAACATGTTGCTGTTCATGTAACCTGTTATAATCTATTATAAACATGTTACATTTGCATTCAATTGTGCAAACCAAATTTATCTGACAGGATAGCCTGAAATTATATTTTGGATTATAGACTGTCAAGACAAAATATGTATGCATGCATAAACAAACAATCAAACAAACTTCAAATCATTTATTAATGAAACTGTATCTGGCAAAAGGCTTTTAATTGTTTTAGACTTTTGTAAACTATTTCTAAGACATTTTAAATATAATTTATCGATAAAATTCACTGGCAAAATTCAGCGAGAAGGAATTTGTCTCTTATTATTGTAGAAAGCTCTCATTGGGCTACTTTTATATTTCTCAAATTTGTAATGTTACGTTATCCATACATGTGGAATTTTGCCAACTGGGCATTTCATCCAAAAAATATCATGATTCCAGTTATTTAAAATGGTTTAGTCATATTCCTACTTTTTCATGGATTTTAAACTGTCTTTCAGAAAAACAGACTGTTCAAATTGATACCATTTGTGTGCTGCCACCTAATTTGAGTTAAGTGTAATTTGATTAAGGAATAAAAGAGTCTTTGACTGTGCCCTCTGCTCTCAGAAGCACCGATACGCATATCCTCAGATAGTCATCTGACAATGCCATGTCACATGTCCAGTGTTGTTGAGCACATACTGTATGGACTGGCAGCCGGCACTGATTCGGAGAAACAGTAGCCCCATAGTCATTTCAAATGTTTAGGGAAGCGTAGATGATGCTTGAAGCATACGTCTTGAAAGCCCAGCTCATGGATTCATTATAGGAACAATAAGGATCATGTGATGTCTTAATGGTCAGAGGAATTCACAGGGAAAACAGTTCTTTGTGAGCTGAGCTCATACTCTGGTAAATATTTATGGTGATTGCTGAATTAGCTGAAACGTTTGCTGTGTGTCTGGTGCAGGTGTTACAAGTCTCCTCTGATGGTCTCCATGATGTGATGGAGTGATTGATCAAGCATCGGCCTTCAAGTTACCTTACATGATGACACTTTTATTGAACCAGTCAGAGGCGATCTGAGACTCATCTGTTATCACTTAGCCCGAAGCCATTCATCATGATTGACCTGAGTTATCTGACAGAGGAAGAGCAAGAGATGATCCTGACTGTGCTGAAGAGGGACGCAGAGCTCAAGAAGTTGGAAGAACAGAGGATTAAGTGAGTTCAGGCAAAAGATTCTTGGTGGATTAAGAACAAACATTAAGATTCTTGGTGGATTAAGACACGTTATATACCCTAATAGGCTGTTCACACAGAACATTCCACGTTTCCACTGTACTACTTTTCCATCGTATTTCTTTGTAAACAGATAGCTTTCACCAGAGGGAACGCATCCCGTGTCTTCTGTGCCTCGCTCATGCTGTTCCAAAAGTGTTGCTCTAAAGTTTAAATAAACGAACTATCCGAATAAACATAGTTTATTTAAAACAAATACAAAAAAAAAAAAAAAAAATTGCGTTTCTGAAGACCTTGGATTTTTTACATTCTCATATCGTTTGCAGTGTCTCACACATAACACTGCGTTTTAAAAATGCAGTGCTCAAGTTAAAAGAGGTTCAACTTTTAAACTCAAAAACCATGTGTCAAATCAAACTGTACAATTTTTGCCAAATTTTAATCTCTCACTTGGTAGGCAGATGCCAACATAAACAGGGCATGACATTCCCTCATCCTCAAAAACATGAACAAAAAGTATGAAAGAAAATTATAAAAGAAATGATGACCTATAGGAGAAAATATATGGGTTACTGTTTTGGTGTGGTGTTATTCGCCGTTTGATGTCTAACATAAAATCTGTGTCCTGAAAGAAACAAAATCAGTTTCAGTTCTAACAGATAAACTGTCCAGAGTAATTCGTTTACAGTTCAGAGAATGTCTGGCATTTGTCCATCTTGGATCTCACTGCTTAAGCTCACTGTAACGTTGTCAATGACAGTCATAAGTCTATTTCCATATAAATAAACCAAGGATTCTGTCCTGTCCTTTCAGGCAGCTTCGAAAGACTGAGAGAGACAGAGGCAGGCTAAAGTACTTGACTGGGGAATGGTTTTATGAGACAAAGTACCACAGACACAGAGAGAAGATCCATGGCTCCGACATCATCAGAGCGTCCATGAGACAGAGGAAACCCGTGACGATATGTAAGTGTTGCCAGCAGACAGAATAGGGTAGAATCTCTGTTCACTTCTCTCATTATTTCCAATGCATGTACCCCGTCCCTGATTAGCACCTCGATTCAGTATTTGCATCATTGTTATTTTGCTTTATATCATTTTTACCTTTAATAAAAAATCACCCATATTTTATCCATAGCATTTATAAAATGTAGTTCCATTAGACATTTGACGTGTACTTGTGTGCAGTGGAGCTCTCTCAAAGATGGTCTGAGAAATCCAGTTGTGTTTATGGTGAGAAGAAAGATGTGTACATCCCTCCAGAGCTTTCAGGACTCATTGAGGATCCTTCCACACAATCACAGAATGAGAGGTGAGCTTTTGGTGATATGTATATATTTATGATTAGGAGATTCTAGTAGAATTTTTCATCTGATAAAAACTGTGCACTATGTGCTAGATTATTGTTGATTTTTGTGATCACATTTTTAAGCAATGAAGTATTTTGGATTATACTAGCTACAAAAATGTAAAATGTTTTATAATTAGATGTGTGTGTTCATGCTCCTATTTTTCATGTCATAGTCGAGATAAGGCACAAGCAAAGAAAAACAAAACACTTTGTAACAGTAAGAACTAGTAGACTTTATATAAGCACATGACATGTAAGTCTAGTGGTACAGATTTATATTTGTGTTCACGAGTGTGTGTGTGTGTGTATACACTACCGTTCAAAAGTATGCTCACCTAGGCTGCATTTATTTGATCAAAAATACAATAAAATAGAGACATTTTACAATGTTTTTTTTAATGTATTTTAAATATAATTTATTTCTGTACTGGCAAAGTGGAATTTTCAGCAGCCGTTACTCCTATCTTCAATGTCACATGATTCTTTGAGTAATTCTTTTTAATGTGCTAAATTGGTGTTCAAGCAACATTTCTTATTATTATCAATGTTGAAAACAGTTTTGCTGTTTATTATTTTTGTGGAAACCATGATAAAAATAAATTCAGGATTCCTTGTTAAATAGAAATTTCAAAAGAACAGAAATTATTTGGAATATAAATATTTTGTAATATTACATGTCTACTGTTGCTTTTGATCAATTTAATGTGTCTTTGCTCAATAAAAGTAACCCCCCCCCCCAAAAAAAAGGAAATAAATAACAAATATCTTACTAACCCCTAAGCTTTTGAACAGTAGTGCGTACATTGTATAAACATTATTTAGAATATTTTCAATGGAAAGTGTAAAACATGTCATGTTTAATCATTAGAAATGCCATGCATATACCAGTAATAAATGACAGTATTAAAACTACAAAACAGAAGTTATGGTCACACTTTAGTTTTGGATCCAATTCTCACTATTAACTTTTGCTCAAGGTTAGTAAGTTAATAGTTAGCTCATGCAAAATAAGGCATTATAATAAACATCCAATATCCTTTGCAATATGCATGCTAATAAACAACTAGTTAATAGTGGGAATTGGACCCTAAACTCAAGTTTTACAGAAATTTCTAAGCTCAAAATTACATTTCTGTTGTATCAAGCTCATGCCATTGTTCTACTTGATTAAATGATTGTACGGCGCCTCTGCCTTTTCAACAACCCAACACTGCATCCTCCCATTAGCCTGGCTGGACTGTTCATGACAGCCTTTAAAGGGATAGTTCACCCAAAAATGTAAATTATGACAGAATTTTCATTTTTGGGTGAACTATCCCTTTAATTCTGTAGACACTAGCTTTAAAAGCTTTCATATCGCAGCTCGTGTAGAACTCTATGAATAGAAACATAATCTCACTTCTTCAACATCACCAGTTCAAGCATGCTTGTTTATGTGAATCTGATGGAAATTCAGGCGTGAAACTGTGATATGCAGGCCTAATGTAATCTGTAGGACAAACCCTTTCCCATGCAGTCAGACAGGGTTGGTGAGGGGAATCTGGAGCCAGTAAGCTGCTTCAGGGGTCAGATTTCACGTGCTGCTGTTTTCCCTCTGTCTGACAACATGTAATGGCATTATACACTCACATCACAGCATGGAAACGAACGTTGTCCCCACTTAAGTGCTTGCTGAATCTTGTGACTTTCAATTGGCTTCAGGACCAGCACCATGAAGATGTAGATTGATGATTCAAATATATTGATTACATTATGCTGACCTATTCACAATGATCAGTGCACAAAGCTCTTAATGGCCTCCTGGTTTTTATCATGTTGGTGAATCTTTCATTATTTTGTGAATCTGTATGATATGAACACATCACCTCATACAGGGTGGATGATGAAGCCCAGCAGGGAAGACCGCAAATCAAGGTACACTACAGAAAATTCACTAAGATCATTTTGCTGAATTTTATTCATGTTCATTTTTAATGGTTTTGTTGATTTCATTAAATTTATTATGTAGCCTAGGCAGAATCCATTCAATAGTGTGCGACTGCAGAGAGATGAAGCCAGACTTAACAATGGAGTAAAGGAGGCCAACCAGACACCTGCTGAGGGTGAGAATATCTTCTCATTGATTTTTGACACTCCAAAGAATATTGTTCACTATAAGAGGTGACTTAATTTGTGGTGTAAAAAAACAGATTCAAACATTATGGGCCTCTGTTTAAAAGTTGATAACTTTATAGTTAATTCAATGAAATAATGTAATCAACCTACTTGAACTGTTTTGTAATTTTTACAAATTATATGGGGATTTTTATTCAATTTTGTAGTGAAATTTTATTGTACTGATTACCTAATATAAAAAATTGACTATATGTAATTGATAACTTACTGAGCCCCGCACATGACATGCGGGCAAAAATATATATCGGGCCCATGAATTAACAATCTCTCGATTCATTTGTTCTCTCGATTTTAGTAAATTGTGGTTATGTTGTACTAGTTTGTAACTTTAGCAACTAACTAAGTTTTAGTTGACAAAACATCAGTGATTTACAGTTTTTACTGTAGCATATTTAGCATTTTCGTTCAAATTCAGATTTTTTTTTTGACTGCCACAGATTTAACATTTGTGTGATGGTTTTGATACTGTATCAGTGTTTGATACATTCCAGTAATACATGAGGTAACAGATTGTATTTGTTGTATTTTTAATGGAGTGGATGTTCTGAAGAGCAAATGGTCAGAACATATTTCTTGCAAGCACAGTAAGTTTGTTTGACTGATCCCCATTGAGAACAGCATGTTTACCTCTTCTGGGCTATGGTGTTAGCTTGACATGCATAGCAACTGAATGCTCTCTGCATGCATACTGTATATGGATACTGCATACTGCATGGAAAACCTGTATTTGGTCACACATTTAATGCTACATTTGCATTATATGTTGGCAACAAAAAAATTTTGGTCTCCGGTTTTTGATTATGAAAGTAACAAAAGCTTCTTTGAGGTCATACAGGAACAAATTATGTAAACGCTCAATATTCGTTTGTACAAGTACAATAGAGTAGGTATTTTAGCATTGAACTTTTCCTCTGTTTGTATAATATAATAGTATAGTATAGTATAGTATAGTATAGTATAGTATAGTATAGTATAGTATAGAATAATTAAGCTGTAGTATTAAAATTTATAATGAATGTAATGTGTGGCATTTAGCTTTATTAAAATACATGAAAAGTGCCGTTAATTAATATTGTCTGGCCAAAAGATTTTCGTAGAAAATTGAAGCTCTTGTGGTGGTCTGAGTAATGGAGCTGCCAAACTTTAAGAAGATTATACAGAGAATTATGTTGTTCTAAGTAGTTAAGCTGCCACGCATGACCAGTCTGTACCACATACAGGGATGGTAATTTTTTTATTAACTTATTATTATTGTGTAGTCAGGCTAGTATTACTGTCATGAGTGCAAAGGTCAATATAAAAGTTGTGAATATTTGGAATAGGACGCAAATACATAAACTGTAAACATGAACATGTGACTAGACTACTAGCTAGAAGAATACTGCTATCATATTCCTTGCTTGCAAACTTTAATGAACATTCCGTATCATTGCTATACCATTAAAGTGTAATTAATTAACAGATAGTGTACTGGTATGAACAGTAACATAACTGTTAAACGAAATGCAAATTAAATTAATTTTGAAAATGAATTCACTTTTTTGTGCATGTATGTGTCTATGCCCCTTCTTTTACTGCTTCATTACTATTTGGTTATTTTCCAGAGCCCTTTTTTCCAGCTGAGAGCTACACACTCCATCACACTACTCTAAACACAGACAACACTGACACCCATGTAGCCATTCAATGCAAACTTGTGCCAAAAAAGAGACTGCTGCTGTATTCCTGCAAGGACTCTTCCCTGGACACTGTTAGCAGTGATAATGGAGTTCGACAGGTCATGAGCCCTGCTCCCAGAGGCATCCTGAAGCAAAACGGGTCCAGTTGTAGCTCTACCGACTCCCTGCGAATCCACATTCCCACCAGTAATGGCAGCAGCAGCAGCAGTCAGTCTTCTGCTACGGTCAGCCCCATCAGTCCTGAAACTCCCATCAGCCCTTCTCTTTCCCCCTGCTCAGTGCACTCTGCTTCAGGGTGGTTAGATAGGAAACAGGCCCGCTTCACCTCCGTTGTCGGTCCTATAGAGAGAGTACAAGGAGAGCACAGTGTGCTGGAAGAAGATTGGAGTCCTGTGTTGGACCAGGATAGAAGTCATATTACAGAAAACGGTAACGTAGTTGTAGCCACACAAAGTACTTAAAGGGATTGTTCACCTAGAAAAGAAATTCTGTCATCATTTACACACTCTCATGTTGTTCCAAACTGGTATACGACTTTCTTTCTCTTGTGGAAAGTGTTTTTGTCCATTTAATTAAACATTGGATATACATTTTATAAAATTAACCCCACACACAAACAGAGAAATTCATCAAAAAAAAATGTATTTTGTGTTCCACGGAAGAAAGGAAGTCTGACAGGTTTGCAACAACATGAGGGTGAGGGTAAATGAAGAGTTTTCAATTTTGGGTGAACCAACACTTATAAAGCAGGGAATTAGCATTGAGGTCTCAGACTTTCCCACTTCCTGTGGTTAAAGTTACAAACTGCTGTCTGGAGTCCCCTTAAATATCACGAACGCCCCCACATGATCAGCATTGAGCCTACAGAAGGTTGGGGGAAGGACAGGTAGATTGGTTGTCTGACCGAACACCTCAAAATAGTTGTGACTGAGAAAGGTTTAATAGAAAACCTTTTTGGTAAGACACCCTGATCATTTCAATATAATTAAACCCTAAAAATGAATCTGAGTGAGTAAATCAGCCAACAAATCTATCAACCTGTAATTCAGTAGTTCACATGCTAACCCATTATACATCCTTGTACTAACTGCATGTGCTTGCATAGCTCATACATACAACACATAGCTTCTGGTGAATGCTTGTGGGTATATGTATGTTGATTCATCTGCAAATGGTGATTAGTAAATAAGCACTGCAAGAAATGAGTATTATCTGAGTGTTTACTGGAATTTTAATGTGCAGTATGATCATCTGATGACAGGAATCATGGTCAGACGTAATTTAATGTAAATATTATTTTTTGGAAGTCATTGTTCTATCTCAAAGTATTATTCATTCTCTGTCAATTTTATAAATATAAAACTTATAAATATAAGTAAATAAAATGTATTTTACTTTACAAATGAATACAATTTTATAAAAATAAAAATATAAAACTCTCCAACATGTGATTGTCTCCACTGTAGGTCATCATGAGCTTTATGGTGATCCTCAGTCCTCACAGGTGTCCAACATCCACAGCTCTACTGAAGTCACAGGTAAGGCCATTGAGTTGAGCGCAGAGGGCCAGACTGATAAGGTTACAGTGGAAGAGGGTCGCTCAATTTCCAAAATACTTCAATGGTTTGGGAGAGGCTCTCGAGATGGAAAGCTGACAGAGTCGCCAGTCAAGAGAGAGGAATCAAAAGAAAGCCCAGAAGCCAAGTCAGAAGATTCAGCGTCTCCAGTTGACCAGCCAAAGACCAAGCCATCACCAAAGCCCCGTAGGGGGCTTTTTGCATTGTTTTCGAGAGCAGAGAAAAAAGACAAGATTCCAGAAGTTCAAGCATCTGACAAAGAAGTGATAAATCGAGCTAAAACAGAAAGTTTAGAACGTGAACCATCTTACACTTTGAGGCCTGAGGCAGATGATAATATACTTCAGCAGACCTCTGTTCCTACAGAGAGCAGGATGGCTGAAATATTAAAAGATAAAAACAAACCAGACAGACTTATATGTGAGGATACTCCTCCAAGAGAGAAGTTTGACCAAGGTGAGGTATCACCAGGAAAAATGGCCAACCTGAAGTCTTTCTGGGAAAGTGGGGACAGAGGACCTAAAATACTAAGCATTAAAAAAGAACCTGAGGTAGAAGAAAGTGAGACATCTCAGCTTAGTGAGAATTATCACAACACTTTAGACATAAGGTTGTCAGATTCAAATACCAGCCCATCAAAACCCAAACAAAGTGATCCAAACCCAGTTGATGTAGAATCTACAACAGGTGAAATTTCTTCAGTCTCACCTAGAAGATCCTCCTGTGGTATTGATACATCAGCCATATCATCGCGTGAAGATGGGAACCCTTCTAGTTTGGACAGCAATAAGGTCTCAGAAGGCTCATGTAGTGAACTACAAACTCTCAAAGTGAAAATTAATGTCCAACTGTCACCCAGTTCACTTCTAAAATATAAAGATAATTCCCTGGCCAGTGATCTAGAGGAAGAGTCAATCTGCAGGGATATATCAGACCTGAAGAAGCAAATTTCCACCTTCAAAATGTCCCATAGTCAACGGGAAGATAAAGTCTCGATCAATGATCTCAAGTCATTTTGGGAGAAAGAAAAAAGTGGCCTTAAAGTAATTGTAGGCTCACCAACATGTACACCCAATGTTAAAGCCCCACACACAGAGTCATCTCCAAAACGTTCTTCAGTAGGACTTTCTGAACCTCAGTTCGATAGGTCAAACAGCCCAAGTTCCTTGGACAGAATGAGCTTCAATGAGGTTGGTTTGCTTGCGCAAAAAGAGAAGATGGAAAAGACTGAAGAAAAACAAAGAAGTCCAAATAGAATGCCATTACAAGACCTTCAAGATATCAGAGGTAGGGTTTCATACGTCACCACAAATATTTCTAATTTAAAACAATCCATTTCAGACAAACACTCAAAGCCAAGTCCACCATCATCTCCTCTCAGAAGTCTCCCTCCAAAAGGTCAACATGATAAGCCACAGTCCGCTGACATTTACCATCCAAAAGACCAAGATCAAACAAGAACGTCCAGCCCATTACGGCAGTCTAAAGTACCTCGTAGAGATTCATATCCAAACAAAGAGTCCAAGAAGGATGGTTCTCCCTTAAGAACTTTTACGATAGATATCAATCCCGGCGACAGGAGTCCATATGAAGTTAGGGTTAAATCAGGGCAAACTAGGTTGGGTACCTCTCCTGAACACCAAGGGAAGACTCCAGAAGGACGCAGTGATGATAGACCCATAATTCTTAAAGAACGAAAGCTGTCAGCAGACTCTCTGACCCGGTTTTATATTCCCCTGAGTTTACACCATTACCTGGGCGTACCCGAGCAGACTGTCTTAGATGAAAAAGAACAGGTTAAGGTGCAGGCATGTGGGACTTTTGAACAGGTGAACCAAGGCATAGTGAGCAATGAGAGCTCCCCTTCTCGACACTCCCTGCTTGATTCGGAGGAGATCACCTTTGACTCCTCAGGGAGCTCCACACCTGAAGCCTGGTCAATCTCCCACACCAGTTCATACTGTGAGCTCACCTCTCCATTTTGGTTCAGTCTAGTTACAGTAGAAAAGGCGCTGATTGGTTCTGTGATTTTTGTGGAAGCAGGGTTTATGTCCTTAAAATAAGTGCTCAGTGTGACCTAAGAAACATGTCCTACTTGATACTTTGCTCAAGTAAGATGCTCAACTTTGTTGGCATGATAGAATGATCTATTAACTGTTCTGGACCACATCGCCTTCTACAGGTTTATGACTTTTTAAGCCCTGCCTCTACTTTCTTCAATGATCTAATTCAGTAATCAGAACTTATTTTCTTTCAAATAATGAAAATTCCGTCAAATTCCTGGTAAGTTTCATTTTATAACATGGTGTGTGAAATATTAATCTTTTACAGTTACAGTCAAATGAACAAATGTACCCATGACACTGATAATAAATCATCTTACAATCATTAGTCTTTATGCTAATTTATTAAAATGCTATAAATATATTTCATAATTATTTTATGTTTTATAATTGTTTAAGTATATAACTAATATTAAATTCTGTATTATTTGAATTATATAGTTGTTTATGGAATTCTGCTAGTAGTTTTTATGTGTTGTTAAACAACATTGTACATATAAATTTAAAATCTTCTGAAAATCAGAAAGCTAATGGAACCAAATGGTGTAATTTTTCCGGCTTACCACTTTAAATTAGTGTTTTCAGTACTAATATTTATATATAATGTATAAGTTTTCTGCTTTTGTATGGTTTGCTGATTCCTTCTTGATATGGGCTGTTACAGGGGACAGTGAGGATGACGGCCCTGTCAATGCTGCTCTGGAACGAGCCAATGCCAGACCCATCTCTATTTCCAAAAGTCTAGAGGACCTGGCATCCACACGTAAGTTTCCTTTCTCTTTCCTACAGTATGCGTTGTTGACATTCTTATTCAAAATAAAGTCAAACATGTTTTAATGTTTGGGGATCATGCAGTCTTGGTCCTGTAGGAGTGACAGACTCTTTTGCCCTCTGCTGGATATTTTTTTTATAACTCTCAACGTCTCTAACCCAATCAAACAATAGTATACACAACATGTTTCTAAAGCATTTTTATTTTTTAAAATATTATTTTATTACTATTTATTTATTTGTTTATTGATTTTATTTTATTTTATTAATACTTTGCCATATAAACCAAGAAGAGAGATGGAAGACTGACCCAAGGAGTGATGTTGGGATGAGTATGGAAAATGGTAAATATGAGTCTTTTTCCTTCTTTTAAATAAATAAATAATGTATTTTAAAACTTTTTCAATGTTTTTGTTGTCCTCTGCTATGTGAACTGATGTTTCTTGGTTAGAGGGCAGCATCATAGATGCATGTTACGCTTGCGTTATTACATTAAGAGCAGGAAGTAAGCCTGTTATTATTAATATTATTAATATGTTATAGCCTATATAAAAAAGATATTTAATAATAACATTAAATTATAGCATTAAGGACATTAAACATCCTTTTCATAACTGACCCTTGATCTTTCATGTATAGTTCACTGTCTGAATTGGCTAAGGGAATGCATTAACTGACACATGGAAATTTGATGAGCTTTTGGAGTAATCCAATGATTAAAGGCGGTTTGCATCCCATACATCCTGAATCATGTATCTAATGGTGAGGTTGATGGAGTAACTAAAAACATTCTTTATATAAAATATCAAATGTGCTCTCCAAAATGAACAATTCTAGATGCAAACTCTTCAGAATTCATTATTTCCATTAAAACTCAAGATTTATTCCATCTGTATCTGGATGGATCCAGAATATGTGTCCATTAAGTGCCTCTTTTTCATTGGTCTAAGTGTCTGCAGTCACTCCCAACACCAAAACGTCCTTCTCCGACCCAGAACAGGTGAAGATGATGAGTATGTCTGTACCTGCATTCATGCAACAAGAGGTAAAATACGAACCAGAACTCATGAGTCTAGAACTAACAACTACACTGGATTATTTCTAAAATATCATATATATTTTACCTGTATCACTATAGCTGAACACCAACATTCACTGCCTTTATTAACCTGCGTAAATGCCGACCATCTCCTGTCTAATAGATGGATTGCGGAAACAGTGACTGTGCATCAGTGAGCAGTTTCCACTATGACAGATTGAGAACATGCAACACTCCTTCTAATTTTAGCACTTGCTCTGAGGCGCCCTCCATGTCCTCTGTATGTGACCCCAGTCTTTAATGCAACCTATTGTTGCTAAATAGAACTAATATCACTCTGATATAATACAAATTAACATATTCATCTATTTATTTCACACTATGATAACATGCTATTATGAATACATTTCTATACTGATCTGTGTCTTTGTGTGGGCTATGTATAGGTCACTGGCAGTGTAATGAGCATCTACAGTAGTGATTTTGGTAATGTGGAGGTGAAAGGTACAATCCAGTTCGCCATTCACTATGTACAAAAACTGGGAGAGTTTCACATCTTTGTTGTGCAGTGCAAGGACCTCGCCGTAGCTGATGTTAAGAGGAACCGATCCGATCCGTAAGTGGGGTTGAGGGGAAAAAACACCAAATAATATTTCAAAATATAGCTTCTCTCTAGCTATAAAAATGGATTAACAATAATACTTTGTTTGATTTAACTGAACTCTAGGTATGTTAAATGTTACTTGTTACCTGACAAAGTAAAATATGGAAAGAAAAAAACATGCGTGAGGAAGAAGACTCTGGACCCCGCTTACAATGAAATCCTACGGGTATGACAATTCTAAACTTCTTGAGATATGTTTATAAATTTAATAATCATAGTTGTCATTTCTATGCAGTTTAAGATTCCAATGGAGACGCTGAAAACCCAGAAGCTGAACATCTCTGTGTGGCACAATGACACGTTTGGGCGTAACAGCTTTCTTGGAGAGGTTGAGGTTGATATGGCCGAATGGGATTTCAATAACACGCAAATGAATGAATATCTACTCAAAGGAAGGGTAAGATAACAATGGTCATGTCTATTGGGTCAGGATAATCTGTTTAGATAGTTCAGGGCTCTTTAAACTTATTTTTTACTTAAGGATATGAGGTCAAGTTTGTTGCACCGCATCTGCCGTTGTCTTTCTTTATCGACCCAGGTTCAGGTTCCCACCAGCCCAAAACATTCTGTCGGTGGCGAGGAAATGAGTGCAGAGATTAAAGTAGCTCTCCGTTTTCACCCGCAGACTTCTCCCAGTAAGTTATTGATGCTGACATTTATGATGATGACCCTTTTTATTGGACTAAAAAATGTTTTTAGAAGCATCTGCCTTTCTGATAACATGTTTATTATGTAGGTAACAAGAACAAGGGGAACGGTGAGGTGCAAATATGGGTGAAAGAATGCAAGAATCTGCCTATTTCCAGGGGTGTTGCCATTGACCCATTTGTCAAATGGTATCAGTAGCTATTTTATTGGATACATTTGTATTTGTGTTGGAGTGTTAGATAGTGGAATGCCCATGTGTGTGAATTCTGCCTTTTCAGTGCAGTCCTCCCGGATGCCAGCCGAAAAAACCGTCAGAAGACCAGAGTGTTGAAGAGGTCTTCTAACCCAGTGTTTAACCACACCATGGTCTATGATGGCTTCAGACAAGAGGACCTCAAAGAAGCCTGTGTGGAGCTTACAGTGTGGGATCATGACAGACTCAACAACCACTTCATTGGTGGTATTAGACTGGGTAATGGAACAGGTAATTAAAGGGGCAATTACATAATTAAAGGAATAGTTCTGCCAAAAATGGAAATTAGCCCATGATTTACTCACCCTCAAGCCATCCTAGGTGTATATGACATTCTTCTTTTAGAAAAATACAATCAGAGTAATATAAAAAAATATCCTGGCATAAAAATGCTCCACACTTGTGCTCAAAAGTGCTCTGGGGGGTTAATAAAGACCCTCTGAAGTGAAGCGATTTTTTTGTAACTTTATTGACTAAAATAACTAGTTATGCGGCCATACGCATCGATTTACGGTGAAAGAGTTACCTTTGACCTTGATGCACGACGCATTGACGAACGCGGAAGCGCAGATAAATAGAGCAAAACAAAACACCAGTCACGAATTAGAAGTCTAAAACGGCAATTTTTATAGAGAAATTGAAAGGATAAGGAGCTTGAGCCCTGTTTGTTTGAACTGTGAGAGGCGTCAAAGCTTACGCTACTCCTACATCCTACGTCATACATCGTCAAGTGATACTTTTTTGGCGCAAGTCGACTTGCTTTTTCTTTTATAACTCAGACTGTATTCGTCTGAAAGATGAATGCCATATAGGTCTACACCTAGGATGACTTGAGGGTGAGTAAATCATGGACTAATTTTCATTTTTGTGGTGAACTATCCCTTTAAGAAAATGAAATTGAAAAATGTCATGACAATTTTATCTTATTGCAGGTAAAAGTTATGGCACTGAAGTGAACTGGATGGACTCTAACGCTGCTGAAGCAGCCCTGTGGGAAAGAATGATGCAATCTCAGAATGAATGGGTGGAAGATATGTTACCTTTGAGAATGATGGTTATGGCAAGAATGTCTAGATAGTAAGAAAATGAGGCATGGTGACACTTTTGAACAAATACATGATCATGAAGAAAACAGTATGTAGGAAGACACTATGTAATGTTAAATAAACTAACTTTGTGGTTCTTGCCATTTATGATTAGGAAAACAAAGAGAATGAAAGTTATAATATTCCTATTATTGTAAAGTATGTAGGTTTGATGTATTTACAACTAAATAAAATCTGTCAATATGCTGCAAATAAGTTAAAAAATATATATATAGTTTGTGAATTATCTTGAAAGACTATCCTAAGACATTGTCATTTTAATAAACTTTAAATTGTCTTACTGCCATCACTTTTATTTGTACATTTCTAGTTGCCTAATAAATACGAAGTGGATTTTTGTGTGTATGGAAACAACTATCCAGTATACTGTATATTAGCCACCAGGTAACTTTTCTTTTTTTTTTTCTGCAAATGAAAGGATACAGATATTAACAGTGAGAAGAAAAAAAATTAATAAAACAAGGGGGTATACGGACATCAAAAGTGATTGAATTAGGCCACACAAATCAATACAATATTACAATTTGTCAATATAAAAAATTAAAGGTTCTTTACAACCGACTCAATGATATTATTTGTTTTAGAGTTTAAAGGTTTTAACATTTTCTTAAAGGAAGAAAAAAGGGACTTTGTATCAGAGAAGAATATTCTAAAATCAGGATTAAGTTACATTGAATGGTTCTGGCTTTATGAAGATGAAACTTGCCCAGAAGACAAAGTAATAATACCGTTTAATCAAGATTAACATCATTAGAATGAAAATCTGACAAAATAATTCTGTAATTTGTACCAATTTGTTACAACAACAACACAAAACTAACACGGTAACTTCTGACCAGAAAGATTTAGAGAATGGGCACTGATAATATAAATGTAGGATAGATTCTTCTTCAATATTGCAAAAAGAACATAAAGAAGATAACTTACATTCTTAGAAAACCAAGGTTAATCAAGGTTCTTAAACTGACAGGAATAGGCCTACTTTTAGTCACCTTATTAAAATCTCTTACTGAAATCGCAGCGCCTTTCATGGACAAAATCAGAAAAAGAAAGAATGTCTCCTTGAGCACTGAACAAATCAGAAACAAAAAAAAATTATTTTGATCCATCCATTCTTTGAAAAAAAAAGAAGTGATTTGTTACCACACAGTACATTTCCATTATTCCAAATAATACACGTGTGTGGGGTGAAAACCACCAGGTAACTGCCAAAGTAACGTGACAGGAACCTGTTCTGAAAACAACAAAAAAACAACAACAAAAAAAACACTTTTCGTTGCGCCCATAGACTGTAAAAAATAGGTTGCACCTCCTCTATCATAGATATATACACTACTAGATGTCACCTTGGGGTTCTAAGCATGCGTCAAAACCGCCGTTATCTTGGAACAGGGGTCTTGTCATAGGAAGTAGCCAGGTAACGCTGCTATCTCCGCCTGTACTTCGAATTCATTGATGATGCCGGACTTTTGTGCTGCGTATGGATGTTCACACGAACGAAATCTGAACTAGGAAGAATGTTTACTTTAAAAAAAAAAACATTTTCTCTGGGCTCAATGATAAATACATGTCTGACCGTTGGAACGAACCCCAAAAAAAAAAACAAAAAAAAAACTAGAAAATCGCATTCATGACGAATCGCATTTATTTCGTTACACCATTACCTACATTGTCGCTGATGCATTAAAAACATAGACAGTAAAAGAAAGATTAAAAAGGAGGGGCTCCCCTGTCCCATGATGGCGGCTCTATTGACGCAAACGTTCCAATGAACTGCCGTAGCCAGGAGTCTTCTGGTGTATTCTATGCTCATCTATGACCCATGTGTCCGGAAGTGTAGTCATATCTTTGGAATCGCCATTTTAGTCCCTCTCAGTGTCGTTGCAAGTGCGTTGCTTCCACTTGGCTTTGCTACGTCTGAGTTTAAATACTTTTTCTATCCTGTAACATCTATTTTCGCGTATTCTTTATTATTTTTTTTAACCAACCATCGTTACTAGACATCAGCATACAATTTAAGGTAAGTTGCTTCGGTTAAAGACGAAATTATGTGTAGTTTTCTTTGCTTGAGGAAACTGCTTTGTCACGCGGACTAAGGCGCGCTCCTGCGGCCTGCTAACCAAAACCACTACGAACATTGTGATCAATATTCATAGGTTGTTCATGTGTCTATTATATCAAACCTGGGAGGATGCATTGACTTAAACGTAACGTTGCTCATAAAATACCAAAATATCGATGTTTTGTTAGATATTGTTTGCTAACAACAGCGAAAACAACAGACATAAGTTAGGCTATGGCTATCCTGTAACGTTAACGTTACGTATTTTCATTGCTCTTATGCGATCAAGCTCTAAAGCGTTAACGAATGTTAATTAAATTGTATTTTACTGATCCTCGTGTTTCTTTTGTCGAATGTAGAAGGATATAATCTGTGTAGGATTGACTGACCCTGTTATCATTCACTTTATCGGATTTTCCGAATATTGAAAGTAAATGCCGAATGATGCCGTCATTCTGCTTAATATAATTTTGTTTTTGTGTGTTCCAAGTAGAAGTCATACGTATCTCGTATTCGTTTTTGTGTAGATAATTGTGCAAGTGAACTGTTGTAATTTTTTGCTAATTTCATTTTTTGTATTTATAGTGTTTCTTCAATTCATTTACTGAAACGCAGCCATGATCACCAGAAAAAGAGGAAGAAGCAGCCTTAACGCTGATATCACATCAAGTACCTCCAATGAGAGCGATGGTGCTTCCAAAACCAGTAATACAAGTGAAACAAACACACACACTTCTCCAGAAAGTGACAGCAATGAATGGGGCCTGGATGATCTGCTTGGCTCAGAGTTCAACTGGGACCTGGACAACAATGTGCTGGATGTTTTCGGCAACTTTGAATCACAGACCAATGATGAGATGAACCAAAGTGCAGAGCTTGATGTTCCCTTATCCCACAGCAGAGGTGTGGTCCAGAGGTCAAAACTGCAAGACGTCTCCGGACGGATCATCAACAAGAATGCCGTCGCAGCAAGGATAAACAGATTAAAGAAGAAAGAATACGTCACTGGCTTGGAGCAGAGAGTGGGTTCTTTGACAACAGAAAACCGTGCTCTCAAGCAGGAAAA
The DNA here is from genome assembly GCA_031834385.1 of Semotilus atromaculatus. Classification (NCBI taxonomy): domain Eukaryota; kingdom Metazoa; phylum Chordata; class Actinopteri; order Cypriniformes; family Leuciscidae; genus Semotilus; species Semotilus atromaculatus. Next base: position 5,363,232 of record JAULUF010000003.1, read on the forward strand.
TGGGAATCTCAACAAGAGAGTGGAAGAGCTGGAGAATGAAACTAGGTACTTGAGAGCCGTGTTGGCCAATGAGAGCATGCTGGCTCAGCTGTTGTCTAGATTGAGCGGTGTGAACGGCATGAAATTTTCTACCTCGCTTTTCCAGGAATCCAACGAGAATGACCACGATTATGCCATGCCGAGGAAGAGGGTGAAGGTGGAAGACAAAGAGACTGCAGGTGGTGTCTGCCTGCATGTGGACAAAGACCACGTCTCGGTGGAATTCTGCACCAAGTGTGCTGAGAGTTCAAGCTTGTCGCATAAAATGTAGGGTCAAGTATTTTACCTTTTCAACGTATCCCGAGACTGAACTTTGCACAAGATGTAAATGTGGGGACATGACAACAGTAGTCAAATATAGAGTTAACTGTTTAAAATGTGTGCAGAGCTTGAATGGCATGTCTATTGAGCCTGCTTTCAATACAAGTTACTGCTAAACTTGTTGACAGTTTTCTTCTAGGTGCTTGGTCCGCCATGCTGGACGACTGGGTCACAGAACATCCATGACTGCTGAAATCCATGGTAAGGATCAAGATATAGAAGACTGCACAGAACTGGTTAACTCCTAAGATGAAGACAGTGCTTTTTGCCAGTTCACGGCACAATATGAACTGTTAATAAACTTAAGTTTTGTTTTTCTTTTTCATTTGGTATACGTTTAAAGCATTGAAGATAATCTACAAAAAGAAATTAAACATTGTGTTTTGAGTTACATAATTGTAGTATGTCATTTGAGTTCAAATAGACTTTGAGGGAATTAAGTGGACACAAATATTGTTTAAAAAAATGTAAATGGGTGATGTTTCACAAAGGGCTTCTGCTTATATTAATCTGGTAATAATGTACCTGTTAATTCAGTGTTGATACATATGTTGATTCAACACAAGTTTGTACTGCAAGCTTGTATTTTGCTGAAAACAGATGAGCCCTTTCTGAAATATCGCTATATTTTTAAAGAATGTTTTTCATGTAGAACCCTTATTTTTTTTTATGCTAAAGTGGATTTTGCTGTGGGGAAAGCTGAAGAGTCGGGACCAGCAGCTTGCATCATGGCCTGGTAAATTTAAAAAAAGGTAGTACATAAAACCGTGTAAGTTACAGCTTTTACTGACTCATCACACCCCTAAAGATGTCAGATGCTGTCATTCTCATTTAGCATCTAAATGAGTGTTTAAACTTTCTCTTTTTGGTAACGTTTGCTTACAAGACATTGAACATATGTCATATCCATGTGTTGCATCTTGATTTGTTAAAGCACTTGGACTTTATTTGACAGTTGTCCAGAGGAAGAGAAATGGTATGTTTTAAAATGGGATTTTCAAAGGGTTTTGATTTCTGATTAAGTCATCTGTGAGATGTAATTGAAATCCAAAGACTGTGCAGACACATGGCTGCAGCTGTGCTGAAAAAAAAAATGTAATAAATTTTCTTTTGAGTAATGCAAAATGCTTTGTGTCCTATTAAGATATTAACTACACTTTCCTTCTCTTTTTAGACAGCACTTTCTTCGCTCTCTACAAGAGCCTTTCTCACCTCTCTTCAAGGTGGATAAAGAGTGGTGGTGGTTTCTCCCCATAAGGTGTAAACTGCAAAATTCCTTAAGGGCTCTGATAATTCAGTGACATCGAATTAACTGCTGGGGCTCTGTAGTGCTGCGGATCAACTTAAGCAGTTCTGAAATGTATAACTTTGAAGTTCAGGTTTCTTATCCCTGTGACCTCATACCACTGTCAGTGTGAATAGAACAAACATCTTGAAGTGACATAACCAGCTTGTCGCTTAGGTGTTGTAGGGTTGTTTCTGACAAGCGAGATCGACATGACACACTTCCATTACAGCACTGCCTTTATCTACTTTATCACAAAGCTCATAGATGCCACTTTAAACTCGCAGTTACAATGCACAAACGCATAGTAATCCCATAAGCTTGTTTCTATCTGCACGTCTTGACACATTAAAAAATAGTTACACCTGACTTCTCTTACTCTCTGGCTACCTATTAGTCCCACAGTCCACCCAGTGTCGAACAATGGAGTTACAATAAACATTCAATACAACATAATGGCTCTTAAATCTGTGCCAACACTGTCGTTTCAGAGATGGAAAGTTTTTTCTTCTCTCTCTCCTGTGGTAACAGTTTGTATAAAAAGACTTGAGAGTTGAATGTTTCTGAAAAATGTCTCCATGAAGTAGATTTAACTTGGTCATGGTATCTCTAATATTGGTGCAATTCTTTTCTCTTGACCCATCCAATGATATACTATAAATGTAGTTCTTCTGAAACATTGTGACTAAATTGAGTTTGACTGATTTAGAAACAAATGCAGACATTTCCTCCACAATTTTCTTTCAGTTTACATTTCAGAACTCTTTGGTTGATCGTTGCGGTAGGGGATTGGAAATAAGTGCACATTGCAAGGTTTCTTTGTGGCAGTAAATGTGTGTTGTACGTAAGATGCATAAGCTTGTTTCTCAGTGCGTTGTTTTTTAGTTGCCAACATAACCTGGTTATTGATCCGAATACTTTAAATTTGATCTCGTGCAAGTTGTACATTGGCAAAAGGCATTTGTTTACACCACTTTTTATCCACTTTATACTTTTTTACATACATAAACGGTTAAGTAAAGCTTTAGGTAACGTTTTGTGGTAAAATTACATCCAGGCAATTACATTCAAAGAAATTAGATAAAATCTCCTATAAATACCTTAAAGGTTGTATCAGTCATTTCAAGCCCAAAAATGCCGAAACATAAATGATCACATTCACCTAATCTTTCCTAACGATCCGCTAGCTGCCCACCCCATAAACATGCCGTCCAAAAACCACGTCTCTGTAGGCAGCCTAGGCTCTGAGATCTGCACACAAAAACAAATGGGTACACCACCACTCGAAACCAAAACAAACAGTGTTTCAACCAATCACCGACAGGGGCGGGTGTTGTGAGGTTTTGAGCTCGTTCACGGCTGGACGCGAAGTCGGAGCAACACCCGCCCCTGTCGGTGAGTGGTGGTGTACCCATTTGTTTTTGTGTGCAGATTTCAGAGCCTAGGCTGCCTACAGAGACGCGGTTTTTGGACGGCATGCTTCTGGGGCGGGCAGCTAGCGGATCATTAGGAAAGATTAGGTGAATGTGATCATTTATGTTTTGGCATTTTTGGGCCTGAAATGACTGATACAACCTTTAACTAGTGATTTAGGTTATCTGTGGAAAAGATACAAAGGTATACTGGACAGAATCTATTGATCTGTTATGTTTATTTTTGTTGGAAAAGGCATCAAAAACAAGAACAAATCTGGTAAGAACGGGTCATTGTACTGGATGAGCATATTTCATATTTAACAAAGATTTATAATGTAAAATATTAACAGTAACTGCTAACCATAAAGCTCTTCACTGTCAGAATCTGGTATTTTCAAAATTTTTAGGTAGATATCAAAGTGCTTTGAGCTCAAGTAGGTCCCAAACAAACCCTGCAGCAGTAGAACAACATACATCTTCTTTACAATGGGTTTGCTAAGGTTCATCCAGAAGCGGATCATGTTGCCCTTCTCTGGCATTGGTGCACTGTTATACCTGCAAGACAATTGGAGATCAGTTACATAACTTGCTATATTATATTATAAAAGAAATGTGCAATAACAATGAGAACTAACCTGGCTGCAAGACCAGCATTAACAGGCAAGGCCAACAAAATGGGATATATGCCGCCACCAACCACACCCACCAAAGCCCCTCTTATCAGGGTACAGGTTGGGCAGTTCAGGTCACCTACAATTACAAAATAGCCACTCAATGCAAAGCAGTCAGAAGAACTCTAAAGAGCTTTCACGTCACTGGTGGTCACCAAAGGTAAGTAACAAGAAGTAAATACCAAACAAAGCAAATGAGAAGTACTTCAGCCAATAAAAAAACCTTGCTACAGTACTAATGTCCAGCAGAAACAATCTCCAATCTTGTTAAACATTTTCGTAATCTAAGGGCTCGAAGTTGATAATACCTGACATTAGGGGGTTTGTGACGGTCGCAGTGTAAAGTGCTGCAGTTGTCAGAAAGGGAAGAACAGCCATGGGAAGGCTGGAAGTAAATCGTCCTTGGGTGACATTGAGTGCACGTCTGTAAAAGCTGTTGGCTATCAAACCAGAAAATCCAGCGTTGGCAGCCAAATATACGGGGCCATACGAAAACAGTTTCCTGTTGGGGTTAAAACAGCAAAGTTTCATTAACTAACGGCAGTGTTAAATTAAGTTGTGACACATAGAACTTACCTGTCGATATCAGGGAGCCTTTCAAACTTCTTATTCAGCATTTCAATAATCAATGCCCTGGATGCTGTCTGGCCTTGGCCTGTGTCTTTCACAAGCATAGCGTTGTCTGTCATGTTGATCTAAAGAGACATATTTTAATATCAACAAATGGACTCCCAGCAGACAGACAACCTTCTGACTACATACCGAAAATGTTGATATTTCACTGTTGTGTGCTGTCACCATGTTTCATCAATGTTTCAGCTGACATCATGATTCTGTTCATAAATCGATTTATTATTAGGGAAATAGCTGCTATTTGTTTATATTGGTAACTTGATAATTACTATAGATAATTTCTATTCGTCAGTTTGCGATTTGAACATTCATTAAATTCATATTAATCCGACCTTTACATAATTTGACACATTTCAGACACGTGTTTGTAAAATTAACTTCCTGACATGGCGTTTTAAAAATGCAGCGTTTACGACAAGAGACGAGTCAACAAAGGTTAAACCAGTAGTAACTCATTCAACCTAATAACAGTTGCTTTGTTGATGTGTAGCTGAAGAATGTCAAACCCAGCCGTATCACTGTCTGTTCATTTACAACTTCGTTTGCACATGGTCAACACCGCATTTATGCATTGTAGGATTTACTTACCCACGAATGAGCTTTTAAATATTCGCTAAACTGTTTCCATTCCCCGTTCAACAGTCACGGTCCTCGGTGCCAGCAGGGCGCGGCCATGTCTAACCACATGTTTCAGTCAACTCTCACCCCGAGATCCAGGAACAATACGACGATTCCTATTGGTCCGTTCGTGCGCCAACTGAAAGAATGGACGAACGCCATTGGAGGACGTGCCCTGTCAATCCCCGCGGGTCAACCCTCTCGTTGCTAAGGCGAAACTGGTGATGATGCTGCTGCTGCTGGTGATACTGCACCCACCATAGAGAGAGTCTGCAAAACAGCTTTGGCAAAAGATGCCGTGAAGATCCACAGAAAAAATAACGGAAAAGGAAGTGAAGTTGTTCTTAACTGCATATCGGGACGTTTGACGTGGAGCTTTGGGATATATTTGCTCAGATTGGCTTAATTACCGAGGCAATTGTGGAGCCATGCGTTATCGGAAAGCTGGATAAAACTTGCAGGTGTTTTCCGACAGGCGTCGCACTGACAGGCTGCTGTTTCATGGGGGAAATATCCTGCCTTTTTTTTGTTAAATCTGTTTTCTGTTTCTACCTTTAGATCAGAATTGTATACACCAGTTTTTCTGTAGCTATGCTATGGTGATTGTTTTGCTTGGGTCTTGAAGCTGAATTAAGAGACGTGAAACTGGATTGCGCTGATCAAGCAGCAAGATAATAATACATTTTCATTTATTTTCTGATATAACATAAGACATACAACACATTACCTTCATTCTATCACAATGTAGGCATATATAACAAGTTGTTCTTGAAGAACTGTTTACAAGCATGCATTAATAAACTTAGGCTACACAGGCATATGAGATACCAGACACGTAAAGTCATGCTTATGTGTTCGTCAAACTGTTGCTAGATCTCCATATTTGTAGTTTTAGGATTTAAAATAATGCTTGATCAGCATATAGCCAACTGACTGAGTCTAATCAAAGTAAAGCCATGTGCTGGGGATCCTTTCTAATTTGATGTCTATCTATGGCCCTTTGGGGCAAAAACTAGCGGTTAGATTTAGTTTAGTTATTCACTGCGCTTTTAATATTCGTCAGGACTGTACGGGTTAAATCAATGGGTTGTTTTATGGACAGCGTGATTGAATTATGTTTATGTAGGCTAGTAAAACACCAAAGGCATTTAAGGAGTCGATGGTTGTGCGAATGTTCCTGGGGAATAATTCTCAGTAGCCTACAGAGAGCACATTCAGACACTGTAGAGCAGTTTTGACATTTCTCATGGACTCATCCACGCCAAGGTGCACTCGATCACTATCCACTCTTACTATCGGATTATGGATTTATTTCTTATGAGCGAGTCATGCGCTCAGCATATGCTGTTTTCTTCTGCGAGATGTTTCGGCGCGTGCCCCTCTCTTTAACTTGACAATTCTATGAGCTTTTCTACATTAACGAACTGAGCAGGAACTTGCTGCTTTAGCAAGTGACAGTTTCTCCAAGACACTGACAGCAGATGAGGGAGAAACGTTTGTGTTGCTGTTTCCATGCGTGACAATCCCACAAGGACATAAAGGAGTAATTATGCCCTTAAGAAAACGAGGTGAGAAATAAACACTACGTAGTAACTGTGAAACATACGACTGTAGTTGACATGTAATGTGTGGACTTTTTTTATTTTATCGTCAACATTATAGGATAAAATTTAAATGAATGGGTAGGCTATGATAGATTTTATATTCTTGTTACTGGTGACCAGGACTATGTAATTTCTCTTATTAATTTCTTTTCACTTTTTTAAACAATTTTGATCACATCGAGTGAAGACAAAATTATTTTAAATGGTCATTGTTAAATAAAATGTGAAAAGTACAAATAGGCTATTGTCTCTCAATAAGAGGTCATAGCCTACAAGCTGCATATAATTGTCCGAATTTGTAAAATGTTGAAATAGCATGACACACGCATGTAAAGTTTGCACAAGTAGGCCTATTTCACGCCAGCTTGGATAATGCAAAATGTCAGAACTTGATAAGGTGAAAGTTAGTTGCCAAAGCAGACAAAGATGTCACCAGGACTGTGTGGCCGTGTCTTTGAATATCCTTATTTTATTTAGACTTCTTTACCTCCTAAGCCTTAAATATGCAGTAGGGACTTTAAACTGTGTAATTAAATATGTAGGTATCCTACTAGTGTAATTATAATCTGCTGTAAAGTGTGTAGGGCTAGTCTGTAAAAATAGACACAAGTATGGCCAACTCGCCTATGACCTCGGATGCTCTTAGATGCTGGTTTGCATTTATATTTCAGACTGGTATGCAGCTGTTTTTAGTTACTCTTTAAGTGACATGCATGCCTACAAGACAAGTCTTTTTACACAAACGATAAATGTAGTATATATATATATATATATATATATATTTTAACTTTATAGGGGCTGTAGAATTCAGAAACCCATTTTATGTGATTTGCACCCAGCAACTTATTGCTCGTGCAGGCACTCGGGAGCTGCTTGTAACCATAGACTGTAAAAAATAGCTTGTAACACACGACACACAACGTACAAGAGTGAACGTGATTCAAGGCCCCACAGCGAAGTTCTCTTTCGTTCTTTGCTTAGAAGCAAAAAATTATTTGGAAATACGTTTGCACTTTGCAGCGATACACATTTAACGAATATCCTGACGCCACCTCAGCAGAGCAACGTTTAAATAATTAAAAATTTAGCCGCGCTTTCCCCTCTTCAGTAACAAAACAAACACACACAAAAAGGAGAACTAAATTAAGCGTCTAATCAGCGATGTGGATATGTTTGCACCAGCTCTGCAGTTCACCGGCATCATGTCGACTCGACAGATGACGAGGTAATTCAATTTACAGTGTGATCGTTTATCTGAGAGACTAAGTATATAGTTTTACTTAATTATTTTTCTTTGTACGACACACAATTTATATTAATTGGCTATAAAGAGTAAAGACTCTTTCACAGTAGGCTATTCTTAACATTGAAAGAAGGGCCGTTGCTAGTTGTATGCCTGAGATTTAAATGCAAACCACAAAAACATGCAATTCGGTAAAACTATATATTTTTTTCCAATATCTGCATCTCTTACCTCCCTAAAAATGGTTTAGTCGAATCTTAAGTATTTATTAATTAACCAGTCAGCTGGACACAATACAATTATAAGTCCCACCCCAGCTCGTGAACAGAACCAATCAGAGTTGAGGCGGCAGTTGCCTGAAGTTAACGATGAACTTGGTGGAAGAGGAGGAGACTGACTGACTGAAAAATGGCGGGGAAAAGAAAACATACATCAGGGTACCAGAAACGTCATGTAAAGAAGGAGAGGGAGGCAGGGAGAGTTGTTGTATCCCAGATGGTCAAGACGTTCTTAAAGACAGGTTGTACTGTTATTTAGCTGGGAATAAGACTACCGTCTACAGTCTGCCTGGTAATGTCACTTTTCATTATCGCTGCGCACCACAATCGATTGAATGATTAACTTACGCGGTCAAAATCACTGTCTTTTTAGTTAAAAAATTCATACGAATCACGACGCATTGCATTATGCACATGACCTGTCCCGATGATGTATTTTATTACATCAAGAAAACACGAATACAGCACACTGCACTTGGATGAATAAATGTATTAGCTTTATTTATTAATACCAGTTCCATATTATCTTTATTAAAAAAATAAGACAATACATTATTTTTATTTTATTTGACTGCATTCTTGTAAATTTCTAAATGTTTACTTTTTGATTTTTGAATTATCCTATAACAGACTGATGTTAAAAAAACAGGCTGTTACTTTAAAAAAAATAGTTTTATTATTATTTAACAATTTATTGCTTTTTGTTGGTTTTTATTAGTTGTAATTTATATATACACATTTAACTTTTAAAATAAAGGTTTTACAACAACATCACCATCTTCTGTTATATGTGGGCCTCCATGCTCATCTATTGTACAGTAGGCTATATGATATTGTTGGAGGATGGTGGTGGTGTTGCTCTTTCAGATTTTCTAAATCGTGTTGCTTCTGAAGGCTCTGTCTCCAAGTGGGACTCATTGCAGAGTCAAATAACATCCAGCTCCACCTCTCTGGACGTCTAATGGGGTGGAGGGAAAGAGTTATGGGTTAGGGTGTGGTTGGAAATTCTAGCTCCACCCATTAGGCCCAAATTACATTAGATCCTCTTTGCTGGACATCTAGCCAGGAGAGAAACAACCTCCACCCTGTCCCTAGTATGGCTGCATGATTAATCGCAATTTACATGAAATCGCACTTAAAACGGTTTGGCTTATCGCGATTATGAAATCGCATTTCTTTTATGCGCAGCTTGTCATTGATGTACGGTTCTGTAAACGCTGCTCCATCTGAAAGCACTGTGTGTTTGAGTCACTTATAACGTGCATTTGAAAAAGCAACACGCATCAAACATGAGAAGCATTTATGAACCTCTTGTACGGTGGCCGAGAGAGCTCAACGCGCTGCAAATGAAGAAAACGCATGCGAATAGAAAAAACACCCCCAAATTAAGAAAATATCTTCATCAGTTTTACAACAAATGTGTGCTCCAACTACTCACAACACAACCAAATACAGAAACGTGCTGCAAATAGCACAGACCACAATGGAAATGTTTCCAGGTGACCCCAATAAGTGACGAACCCGGCTGGGAGGTGCTTACAGCTCAAAGTCTACTTGTTTTATTTTTTTGACTTTTTTTTTGTGTGCAAAACATACAGAGATGTTTATGACATATGACTTTGTATACAATATACAAAATGTATTAACAAAATGTTCAATGTCATCAGAATACAAATGAGAAAAGAAGAGTTTACAATGAGCTTTCAGTTAGCTGAAAAATTAAAAATAAAGATAGAGAAAAAGACCACTAGGGTAAGATATTAATCTATCAGTTACATTGTACAAATTTTGTCATGGTATGTTTAAATAAGTTTCATAAGAAATGTTAGGTAATGCAGGGTCCAAGGCAAGTTTTAAAGTTGAGACACTCACACACAGATAAATAACGCATGTTTTTAAATGTTTTTGTATAAAATGTATTTATTTGCAACAGTTATGTTAACAGCAATAATAAGAAATTTCTGTCCGTAAAAACAGCTATTCAGCTGATGGACACTGTGCTGTGTTGTCATGGGAACATCCCAGGTGAAAATAATGAGGAAATTACGTTGTCTTTCGTTGCTCCCTTCACCAAATGCGTTCCAAACGGTTACATAATGGCGGTGCCGTGCTCACTCCAAAGTGCCCACTACAAGGGGTCTGCCCTTTGAAGGGAGTAGGGCATAGGGATGCTCACGAGCAGGAAGCATGTCCCAGCCAGGTTCGTCACTTATTGGGGTCACCTGGAAACATTTCCGTTGTGTTCTGTGCTTTTTGCAGTGCGTTTCTGTATTTGGTTAGTATTTGGAGCACACATGTGGAAACTGATGAAGATCTTTTCTTAATGTGTGGGTGTTTTTCTATTTGCATGTGTTTTCCTCAGTTGCAGTGCGTCGAGCTCTCTCGGCCACCGTACTCTTGTCCAACAAATGGCAACATTTAATAACATGCTTTTACTCCAAACTCACTTCATAACAACAGTTGAGCATCCTTCTGTGATATGATGTGGCTTCTTACACAGAATAAGGCAGTCGTGTGTTTATTAGTCATGTGTAATCAATCAAAGCGGTTCAATCTTCTGTTTATTCAGCTACGCGTGTGGTTTCATTATGATTAATCGTGCAGCCCTAGTCCCTAGTGTCTGTTTGTCTGTGTGTTGTTTAAGTGACTGAGTCATGCTCAGTCACGCTAATTATCTGTGGTGGTAGTAAAGAGTGTATCAGGGTCTCTTGCCTGTCATAATCTGTTTTCACAATTCATTTTACTTTGTAAATTGACATACTGAGAGAAATATGTTGATGAATCAGTCATAATTTGACTAGGAATGTGCATTAAGTATAGAGGGTCAGTTGTGATGTGTAAAACAAACAAAAAATCATGCAAGTAGCATAACATTTTATTTTATTTTGTCTTGCAGACACAGCCAGGGCAATAAGCCTCATGGAGGACTACTGCTCCAAACTGAAGAAACCCGAGGAACAACAGCTCAAAACTGCCATCTTAAGAGTCACAGGCATTTTCAAAAGCAGTCTTTTCCAGGCTCTTATAGGTAAGCTTATATTTTCAGAACTTTTTTTTGTGCAATTTTTTCTTTTATAGCAAAATAGGTAATTAATATGCAAGATTCACTTGTTCGGTTGAGATGCATTCCCTAAATATTTAGGATATTTACTTGAATTCATTCAAGTCTAGAGTGTTCTAATGTTTATTGTTGTTCTTGTTTCTAAGGGGTTTTTGAGGTCTGTGAGATGTTTTGACATGCCCTGACATTTGTGCTTTTTTCAGTTGCTTATAAACATATTAATGGCAAAGGTGTAATTACACTCTATTTAGCACAAATAGGGGTACCATAATATGCGAGCAACATCTATTTACATATTTGTATTTTTGAGGGAATAATGTTTATGCATGGTTATTCAAAAAACTAAAAATTAAAGTTTCTGAAAAAAGGCCACAAAACACATACTTAATATGTGTCCACAAGACTTTTGACTAATGGATGTAGTTGCCTAGTGTTTTTGCTTCAAAATTATCTGAAAATCACCCTGCCTAATCATTCACATAAAACAATACATTGATTTAAATTTTTTAAAACAGTTTTTGCTTCCAAAGGCAATATGCGCAGGGGCGTGACTTGCTGTGATTCACACCTGAGAAGACAAAGACCCTGCATAGTAATGAGCCTGCATACTAATGAGCCTGCATACTAATGAGCCATTCATTCAGGTGTGTCACACAAGAAAGAATGCGAGGACAAAAATAAATAAATAAATTATATATATATATATAAAATACAAATATAAATGAAAGTCAAAAGCACATTTTTAGTACATAGTCATACCTGGAAACAAATCCTGTTCAAATAGGCTATATGGACCATCCTACAGAATTAGTTAGAGTTAGAAAGTTAGAGTTCTCAGAGAGGAAAAAAAGGTATTTTTTCACAAATTTTTTATACATTCAAATTGTATAATTTCCAAGGTAAACATTTCTAGTATGCAGTTAATTCTCATACTGTATTTTCAGAAAGTTTTGGAATCTCCTCAAATGTGTCACTAATAAAAAACAATAATATTAAGATTTTTTTTTTACATCTATCTTGTCTTTTTTTTTTCTTTTTTTTTAAGTAGGCCTATAGCCTGGATTTTATCATTCATATTTCAAAGTTAAGGATTCATTAGTTTGATATAGTCTACATTGGAACAAACACTATAATAACATCTTAGATTATGAGCTTATTTTTGACAAAACATTCTAACGTTATATATTTAACATATGAGCAGAAACTGGTTAACTAAAGCTTATTTGATGTCTATTTTAGAGTAAAAATCTTTATAATCTATCCCAAACTAGTCAACTAAATGTTGTCTTTCATATTTCGTCTGTAACAACAACAGTGCGAATGCCGTTCATTCATCACACAGAGAAAGACACGCGATTCATTTTAAAACAGTATTCGCGATTAGAACAAAGAATAAACTTACTATGATCCTGGATCCATGGCTCCTCGAAGTGAAATTAATCCAGCACTGAGGTAAATTATCCAGAATTATTCCTCAAAGCCTCGAAAAACGACACAGACTACCGGTACATTAATCTGAACTTGGTGTTTTATCGAGCTCGTGTGGGCGTTGGCAAGTTTCAGATCATTTGCGTTTCTATAGCGCGCGCTCTCTGTGGGCGTGGTCACATTAAAAGATAATTAGCTGAAATGAGAACGCCTGGCATCTCTCTCTTTTTATATAGATTACATAAACACAGAATATTTGTTTTAGTTTTGAATTAGATAATTTAAAAGTACACACTTAAATGATTATAAAGATATATTGATCATGCCTGTGTGACTAGTATTTGCGGAGTTTTGTTTATGTTTAGAGACGTGCTCTAGAAAAAAAGTTCACGGAGACGGAGAGGCAGAAGGCACACCCTGTTTATTTTCTTTATTTTACAAAAGCACAATATTTTATTTCGATTGTAAGTGGACCCATAAAAAAGTAGACATTTAATAGTTTATTTTTTCATATTTCTTAAGTGTGTATGACCAAAGGTGACTGAGTATTTTAAGTCTATTTTGCTGCTATGTGAAAAAAATCGCGCAAAACGCGCCGGCGCGTTTCTCGACTCCAGAGGGTTAAAGTGCTCCTAATTATGCCCCTATTATTGAATATGACCTTTTATGCCGTGTGTAATAGAGCTGTAAAAAAAACAATGGTGTCATTCGTATCACTGTGTATCAAGCGCGAGGAAGCATCCGGAGCTGAAATTCAGATAATGGTTTGTCGTGTTCTACTTCGAGCAGAGTAAACTTGTGCTAATAAGGGGTAAAGAGAGACTAAGGCCTAGTCAACGTGGACACAGGTATTTTTATAACCGGAGTTTTTCCTCCTGCGTTTAAAAAAAAAATCTGTCTACATGAAAACGCAAAAACCCGCTGTCAAGAGCATGCAGCACCAGCAGGCGGCGATATAACTCTAACCGTAAAGCCACGTTGGCCAATCAGAAGCCGTCAGCTGCGCACAATCTGACGTCAAATACAGCGGATAACGTCGCACACTCTGACGTCGCAAGGCAAAACCCCCGGTTTTACTGTCTACACGACAACACTGCAACTGGCGTTTCTGAAAATCCTCACCCTGGCAGGGGTTTTCAAAAATGTTCGGTTTCAGTGACCTGTGTTTCCGTGTGGACGAACGGACGAAAAAAGTCACGGTTATAAAAAATACCCGTGTCCGTGTGGACAAGGCCTAACTCTTCTAACTAACCGTTTTCAAACTGTTTGACAAATTAGGTGACTTGCCATGTATATTTTGAGAACATGATGGTGTTTTTTTAATACAAAATTAAAATAGCATAATGAGGCTCTTTAAAACACTGTTTTTGAGTCTTAAGGTCAATGTTTTCTTTTCTATTATTTGTTACATTAAGATTGCGTGAGCTTTGTCTGCTGCTGTGACATTTGCTCATAGTTCATTCTTAAGCAGTGGGCACATTCTGCCGCTTTAGGGCTTTTTTTTTCCTGAAATAAAGTTATTTTTAACCTTGCTGATGTGGCAGGAGATGCTTCCCTGTGCCTCTGGTATTTTAAACGTGTTCCTCATAAGCCCCAAATCTCCACAAGCGTTTGTCTTTTGTGTACAGAGAATCAGATCTTGATTGGTTTAACTCATCTATTCATACTCAACGTCAAATAAAGCTTAAGGACAAAATCTCTCATGTGCTTTTTTAGTATGCATTAGTGAGCTCTAGAGATTGGTGGTTTTGACTTTCTTAATTTTCTTCTTAGCATGTTATTAAATGTTTAGACACTTCGTTAGCTGAATATAGAATGTGAAATTGATGATTCTGTAATATAACGTCTAATCATAATTTCTGTAATGAGATGGACCACTGTGCTGTCACAGTCTGTTAACATTTTCACTGGGATGTCGATCTTTATTATGGTCTAAAGCAAAGGTTCATTCTATCAATTCGCAAAGAAACTCAGAAAGCACCCTGTCTTTTCCAACAAGTTTTGATGTTTTAGCTCGGTGCCTGTGCTCCCTTTTGATAAATGTAACATTATGAAGTATTTCTTCTTGTTCCTTGAAACAAATAGCTTTGTTTATATAGTTGCCTTGTTCTATTGAGTTTCATGAATGTATAGGGTATCATTCATGCTTTGTCAAAATGTCAAAAAAATCACGGCTTTTGCTTTAAATGGAACTTGGTAGAAATATGATGATTCAAGTTTTAACATCAACACATTGAGGAATCTTATGCAGAATTTCTTTTAATAGCCTGCAAGTATTTTCCTTATCTTTTAGCGACATTTGTCTTGTCATGACGTTTGAATCGGGCCCCATGCTTGCTATGACTTAAACTCTAGGTTTTAATACTCCAAAAAGCCTTTAATGAGTTGGATGAGAATTAGTCATGCAGAAAAATTGCATTATTAAAAAACAATGTGTTTAGGTGCAATATGCTAAATCATAGTTGTGTGTATAATTGCTTGAGCGATGGTATTATGATTTGGGGGCAGGGATTTAAATATCACAAATATCGATTTCCTTTTTATAACCTGTAATATCTGTAAATCCTTTTTTCTTCTCTGACCTTTACCTCAACCTTTTGATTGTCATCTGTTCTCGGCAGATTGCTTTCTATTAATTGGAAAAAGTTGACGTGATCCTAACAGAAATTGTTAGTTTTCTTTATTATGATTCTTCCTGAATGTGAGTCTATGGCAGCCTATAAACCGTAAGTATGAAAATTAGCACGCTTGTAGTAATATTAATGATTAGTAATCTGACCAACTTTGGGGTCTCTAGGACCAACTCTATAGCACCACCACCTGTTCAAATATTCACATTTGAAACTGTTATTACTTTTGAACCCTTTTGATCTAGAAAATCTAACTTAGTACATCTGATTCTTCTCATCATGCTGATAACATTCAACATCATTAAGACTCCGCCCATTAAAATAGTGGCCATTTTGGTACAGTACAGTATTCAGTGTTTTTGTAACTCAAATTTTGTCCAATTCTTATGAAAATTGGCACAGATGATCTTTGGACCGAGCTGCACAGAAATGACCGAGCAGATTTTTATTTATTTATCTTTGTTCTAAAGTTATGATGTCTCAAACTTAACAATGTCGACCCAAAATCTTTTCAGATGCTGAAATAAATTGGTATGCTTCATCAGAACCATAATCTGGGGGTCCATGCCAAATTTGGGAAAAGCGACATCTACAGGTCATGCGACCTGAATTTTTTTTGCAAATAACTTTTAAACAGTTTTGATCATGATCTTGGTGTCTATGTCATGCATCATGTGTCTATGGCCTTGTGTCATGCTGAATCTGAGGATATGGATTTTGCCAAGATCGGACAAACCATTGGTCCGCCATTTTGAATTTTGTCATACATTGCATCTTTTAATCTTTTAAACGATTTGACTTATTGGCACAACATTCTGTAGGTATCATTATTGGCATGTCCTGAAGGTACCTGAGAAGTTTGAACACCGCACCACCTAGTGTTCCAGAGATATAATGTTTTTTTCAAAAACGTTTATAACTTTTGAAAACATAGTTCAAATTTGGATTTCTTTATGTCATTATGTTCCTTGGTCTATAGAGTGCGCTGATTCGGTGGGATGACGGGCTTCAGGCGGTCGTCTTTAACCCACCCTGCCTCATCTGGATGAAAGCGGGAAATGTGGGCCCTCAAGTTGCTCGTATTGCCGCAGTACTTCAGTTTAGTGTGGCAATGTCGACAGACGGCATGCGTTCTATCAACATGTTTAGAGCTCCTGCCATGAAAACCAAAATGAATCCACACCTTTGCTTTGAGGCCAGATGGAGCTGGGTGGATCGGTTGATTGCTGGTTTCTGGTTCTTCCATTTTACACACTTTCGCTCTGACTGCCGTAACACGCGATTGGAACTAGGCGCGTTCGTGACGTTCAACTTCCGGTATGACATTTTTTACAAAATAAATTAATGCACTTTTTTTTTTTAATCGATTTTTGAAAATTTAATAATCGATTCATAATCGTCCATAACATAATCGCGATTAATCGAAAATCGATTTTTTTCACCACCCCTAGTCTATGCTGATTCCAACAGTATCTCACTTTTCATTTTACAGTAATGTGACTGTCCGCCGTATTGATTTCCGCCAATTTAATTTGATCTGTGATCTTTTTTTACTACTACTCCTTTAAATTTTGCCCCATTTTCCCCCAAGAGAGATTCAAGGTGAGAATAAACATTTTTAAATGAATGACAGAAAACAACAGTTAATAAAGAGCTTATTCTCACCTTGAATCTCTCTTCCATATCAAAACAAAAGGCTGTCATCCCTGTGACACATTAAGCTTAGCCACAGAATTTCCAAACAAAAGCATGTTTAAATTTGGATTTAAACCATTTTTACCTGAACCATTTTACCAACGTTCTGTCAAAACACGGTTTAAGAATTTACAGATATCAACATACAAAGTAACTTTAAAAAACCTAAGTATTTTTTAGCTACTTTTTGAACCCATTGATCTCATCATGCTGATCACATTTAACATCTTACAATATAAAGCAATAATACTTTGTAAGGTTTTTTACAGTTTTTAAAGTTACTTTTAAAGTTTTGAAACCAAAGTATTTTTAGCTACTTTTTGAACCCATGGAAACATTGGAAGGGCATGGCCCCGTGATGGCTGCTTGGAGCTATCTTTAGCTTGTGTCTTTGATACTTGGGCTACAAATGTAAAAACAAACAAATGTAAACAATCGTGAAGATCTGTAAAACTTATCCCCTTTCTATTGATTTCCAATAAAATGCCATTAAAGGTTGAGGTCACTTCCTGAAATAGCTGTAATCATCTTAGAAGGCATTAGCATGAGTGTAATCTGGAGTGTGTGCCATCATGCCAGAGAAGTGCAACCTCTTAACCTATTCTCCCATTCACCAGGAAACACACACACACCCTTCTGACAGTCATGTTGTGGTATCTTAGCTTGGCCATCCCCAATGAAATATGTAAACACATTTTCTTCTCAAATTCTTAGGGAAATGGACTTAAATATGGTGAAAATTGTTAAATGGAATACCACAGACTTGAGTGCATCAAAACATAAAGGAATAATCAACAAAAAAATATGTTTTTTGACTTCATTAACTTAGTCTCATGTCATTCCAAAACTGTATGTGTTTGCGCAACACAGAAGACATCCTGAAGAACAATGAGACTCAAACAACATTGGAGCACATTGACTTCCAATGTATAGACAAATAAGATAAAAATGACCAAAAAAAAACCCTCAAAAATTGTCATACATAAAGAATTTGTCACACATCTTTGGAAGCAAATGAGTGAGTAAATGATGACCTAGTTGTCATTTTTGGTTGTACTAACCTTTTAAAAAATATACGCAAGGGGCACAGGATGTGTAAAGGCCATTCACACCAAAGACGATAACTATAACGATAAATATATAGTTCTAAAATAATTCTAAATGTAAAAGAATAGCCACACCACAACAATAACAATAACGGCACAGATAAACAATATCGTTGGAATCACTTTCACAAAGATTTTTTCCAACTGATGAAGTTTGAGATTTTGATTTACAGCACATTATAGTAGTATGGTATTTCTAGTAGTTTTTAATGAAGTTTAATGTAGTTTTGAAGAAACCAAAATGGAATGGCTGTGTTAATTAATGACAGTATGTGTGCAATATTTTAATGTTTGAATCAAAAGTTCTCTAGAATGGCTCTGTCTTTTTTTTTAGTGTCTGATATTTCCTGGCTTAATATTCCCCATCACAGCTGCTCATTGGAATCCTTTAGATACTGAGCCGCTGCGGCCTAATCGGGAAACCAACCACAGTCTGCCAATTTGTTCCATAGAGGTTTTTAATGGGCCCTATTTGTCACTGTCATCTGAACAAGGTTGGACGCTGCCCTCTTAATAGAAGAGCCATGACGGCGCACTCCTGTTTCACAGAGAGAACGTCCCATGAGAAGCTTTTTTTTTGCTCCTGCTGCTAAACTGTAATCAGATCTGTTACTCTTGCAGGAGGGGAGTTCCTGATACCAGGGGACGGATGGCGAATAGCGGTCTCTATTTGGACCAAGCTTCATGGCTAGAACAATACTACTGCTCTACTAGTGTTTCTAGAGTTCCAGAACACTCATCAAAAAATTAGTCTGGCTTTATTTATATATATATATACTCACTCACTCACTCACTCACTCACTCACTCATCTCTCCTTCAGATGGTCCTGTTTATTTACCTAAACAAGTGGATGTGAGTTTATGTGCCTCACATGGTGGTGGAAGCCATGCCTCAAATTGGAGGGTTGTGGGTGAGGACTTTTGTCAGAGACTGTTGGCTTGATTTACAGGTCAGTGTTGGGTAATCTCATTCGTCAGTTAATGTCAGGTATGACCCAGATCTGAGATCAGTGGCTTATAGTGCAGTTTGGGACTACATTTGTTGAGAAACACATTTTGAGAGTTGTGAAGAAAGTGACTGGTCGTCTTGAGTGATTATATGAATTAGTTTACTAGATTTCTTGCAGGTTGTATAAGCTATAATAATGAGAGCATAGATCACAGCGGCATTAAAGGTATTGGTGTAAAGCTCTTCCAGATAATAACACTAACAGGACCAGTGGGTCACATAATCTCATCTTAATGTTACAGAGATTACTGTCTTCCTCTTGTTTCAGGTTGTGTATGCATTGAGGCTGTTAGATAACATGTGTCTGAGCGTAGTTCAAATGTTAATGTTGCAGTTCTATTTGAAAAATCCTTTGAGCATACTAATTTTCAAGTTTGGGGATCTCTGATATGAATATTCCTAAAAAGGTGTTTGACCAATCATGCAAATATTGCAAACCGACATTCTTGGCTGTGGAACTTGACATAAAACTGTAATTTTTGCATCGTTACACCAATACACAGAATACATTTATATTCAAATTTAGAGGGTAAATTAACATTGATTTTATTTTTTTTATTATTTATTCAGAACAGAAAATTTGGAGAACGACATGTACTGTTGTCCATTTTAATTAGTATATTTTATTCAATATTTATTTAATATTCCCCTCAAAATGAAAATGTCACCAATACTAACCCTTACTGTATGTTATTCCTGTATGTTTTCTTCTTCTTTGGAATCCTGTAGAATTTTGAATCTTTACTCGGCCCATACAAATAAAGTTCAGAGTGACCACGTCTGTCAAGCTTTGAAAATGATGACGAACAAACTAAATTTAATTTGGAGTTGTGAGTAAATGACAGAAATCCTGTTTGGTTTATGCTACTCATTTAAAAACCATTCTATTAAAGTGCTTTTAAGACTTTAAATATTGGTGTTTTTATAAATAGGCAACCTACATGTTTATTTGATTATAATTTGAGTTTATTATAAGCTAGTGTTTACAGAAATGTGATGCTTATGTGTTTGGTTGAGTACCAGTCTTGGCACCACCTTTGAAACAGTTGGCTGGAAATGATTAGGCCTAGATGCCCTCAAGGACAATGGAGTTTCTAGGAAGATATAATTGCTGGTCTAAAGATGCAAATGTAATATGAATATTTTTCTCACCAAGCCTTTAGCTCCAGAGTTCAACCACATGGACACTGCTGAACCCACCTCAGTTTCTCTGTGCTAATGGCAGCGGGGATCCAATCCTCTTAATTTAAAGAGAATAATGTTGCCATCTTGTGGAACTTTGTGGATATATTGTTTAAAATCAAACAGGGCTGTATTTCTCAAAAGCATTGTGAGCTAAGTTTATCGTAGAGACCATTGATGGCAACGATGCTTTTGGAAAACGCAGCCCTGTTTGATTCAGATCAATGTGTTAATAGAATAAATTATTCATCAGGCCCATCTCAGATTTGAGATATTTTAAATCAGTTATTAGTTTTTTAGTTATAATTATTACTTAATAACAAAAACAATAATTTATAAATACTAAATTAATCATTTAAAAATAATTAATAATTAATCAAATTATCTTGACTCATTTTGGTAGTATTTACAGACATTTTTAAACAAGAATATGGGACAATATTTTTGTTTATTGTCAATTATCAAAAAATCTGGTTTAAAACAGTATCTCAAATAAGAATATGATAAAATATGACAGCAAAAGATTCAAATAAGCACAAAGCATGTCACTAAACTTGACAGCGTTTGAAATAAACAACAACAAAATGTATAGTATTTAGTGTATTTTCTAATGCTTTAAATGGCAATTCATTGGTCAAATTATATTTATACATATACAGGCATTTATTGTAAAAAAATAAGGCATTTTCAATCTGTTGTCGTAACTCTGTGTTTCCAGCAGAGAGAGCTCTTTAGTTCTGTCTGGTCAGAGAATATAGGGCTTGACAGCACCAATGAGTCATATATTTATATCTAAGGAGATTTCATGCCATCTGAATACATATATTCCATACTGCCATTTTTGTAAAACATTAATGTAGTTTTAAAAGCCAACAGGCCACTTTTCAGTATCAGGCTCATCGTGTCTATTATGAATCCACTTCTTTGTAATGTATAATTGAAGGAACTTTCAACCACAATGCTTTCTGATATCAATTGATGAGTGTGTTTAAAAGAACATACTGAATGAATTAAATGATCATGTGTATTTTACTAAAACTTTTCTCCTCGACTTTGAAATGGCCCTTTTAAACAAGTGTTGGTTTAGGATGCAATTATGAAGGACAGGAAGTGTAAGGCAACTCTGTAAGTCAGATGTACACCTGTCGTAGTCTTTTGAGATAAATATCACAAGAGATGTGCAGTCTCTGCCTGTGTCCATGGTAACGTAGGCCTTCAGCAGAAAGGGTACTGGTGTCACAGTGTGCAGTCTGCAATTCCTCAAACAGAAAAACTTGTTTCCTGAAGACGAATGAGTAAAGGTAGTGATGTAATTCAGCATAAATTTATCTAAATTTAGCAGAGCACCAGGCAGCGCTACAGAAAATGAGACCAGTTAAGAATATCCATAACCGCTTATGGCGGTATATTGTATCTGATGGTGTTCCATCAGCTGTTATGAAGCTTTTGTCATGCTCCACTTCCAGATTTGGTGTTCCAGGATTTTCACAGTGAGGGAGGGTAAAACTTTTACTACATTTTAGATTTATCAGTAAGTGCATCAATTATACAATTATACAAAATGGATGCAAATCTTTTTGAGTTCTTTGTCCCAACCGAACATGTTTTGCACACTCTAATGACATAAAACCAGAGGCTTCAGCAGTTATGAAGACGTTATAACATCTTAAGGCCCACACCAAGAACGTTAGCTATGAAGATAACTATAATAACTCAATAGCGTCCACACCAGCACACTATTTTATCTTACACACCAAGTGCAGTTTTGTCCTATGCCATTTTAAATGCACGAAAGCAGGATGGATTCTGACTGCATGGATCAATATTTGATCATTTATCAGCAGGAAAAACTATTTCTGAAAGTAACTGTGCTGTTATCGCTACAGCTGAGATGTGGACTCTGTTATTCTTTTATATCTAGATTGATTTTTAGAACTTAATATTAACTTACCGTTCTAGTTATCGTCCTTGGTGTGAACGGGCCTTAACACTGGACAGATCGCAGCTACAGCTAGTCAGATTATTTCGTCAGTTTGTTGGTGAAGCAGAGAAATGCAGAATTATCAAAGCCAACAGAGGCAGCATGCCAAGACCAAGAGGCAAGCTGTCCTTCTTGTCACATCAGTATTTAGAGTAAAGAGTGGGAGCAATTTACTGGTGTTTTGGAACAGAAACATTTTCAGTTTTCTAAACGTGAGATGCTAATGATAAATATGAGCCATCTGATTTGTAGCAGTCCTGAGATTTCTTCTCAGCTCACTAAACCATTGTTAGGAAATCATCTTCATTTTCCATAAGACTATTGAATCTATTAATTTTGTATAGATTGTTCGTGGCACTATACCTAAACTTAAAGGAATAGCTCACCCAAACATTATAATTGACATTTGTATAGATTAGATAGAGGCAACATGGACATTATGCTAAACATATCCTTTCCCCCTTCCCCCTTTTATTTTTGGTTCATTATCCATTTTGATACGGATACCTTTTTGGATACTAATGTAATCGACGTTATAATCACAAATCGCCACCCAGGATACTCATGTTTTACAACAGCTCTATATGTGTCAGTTGTAACACATTTCAGTGCAAAGGCCATTTTCAGAAAGGAAAGTGATTTTATGAATCATGTAGAATCACAGAGGCGGAAGTCTGCGTCAGGAGATAAGGAGGTGTGTGTGTGTGTGTGTGTGTGTGTGTGTTATGCAGTGGTGGGTAGCAAAAGGAGCTGGAATAATCGCTCTCTAGAGAGGAGTGAGATTACAGCCCTGAGCCCACAACATCCATCCATTACATAAGAGTGGAACAGCTGCCGATCTGCAGCGTGTGAATGAGCATGTGTGTGCGCATACTTTCCTCTGTGCTTCTGTGGGTTGGTCTGTGTTGGAAAGAAAGGGAGTTCATGCATAGACCGATGTGATTACGAATATGAATCTTTCTGGTTGCCTTGGAAACCAAGCAGATAAGATATTTCCTTGTGGTATCGGATACCTGATAATACCTAACTAAATCCATAGCTCTACTGAAGATGGATGCACTCTAAACAGCTAATCAGGTCCATCACAATCTGGAATTACAACCAATGTTGAATATTTTCTTTGCAATATTGAGACAATTTGTACTTTTTAAAGTGTTGTGCTTCTATGGCGATCAACACTTTTTAAATAACTTAAATCCAGGTATACCAAATATTTTTTTGTTAGTCAAACCCATTTGACCTAAAATATTTATTTACTTGAAGTACTACCCCTTTTAAGGTTTTAAGCTAATAACAACACATTCACATGTTTATCGCATGTTCTGATGTTGGTTATGGTGGTTATGGTCACATGAGATAGTAAATATTTATTCTTTTTTTAGTATGTTTTTATTTTGATTGTTGTTATTTTTTAAATTATTTACATTTGTTACTTTTTTTATAATTTCATTTATTTTTTAGTTTATCTTCAACTCACAAAGTCGCCGTAGTTCGAACCACTTAACGAACCATCAGGGGTTTGTGAACCCCAGTTTTTAGAAACCCTGGTTTAATAGATATATGGGCTGTTCCATTATGGAAAAAAAATCATTATCACGATTAATTTTAGTCAATATAGAAATCACGATTATTTAACACGATTATTGGTGGGCGATATGATCAAAGCCTTATTTCACGATATGAGTAAATTTAAATATCAGTGAAATTTCACAATTATCGATCCTTCACCAAAAACTAATACTAGGTTAACTAATGTAAGAAAAAGGTGCTCAAAATAATAACATAAGACAAGTAATTAAACAGTCAGCAATACAATCAGAGCAAAGAAACTAATTGCAAACAAAATGGACAAATAAATACAAAAGAACAACAATACAAATGAAATACAGTTTTAGGTTTTCAGGAAGATGTACTAACAGTGGTATTAAAATCAGTTATGGCCTTCAGCAAAACAATTAATAATAGAATGTAAAATAGCACTGCATATAACGCTACATAGTCTTACTATACATTCAACAGATTTATCCTTATTAAAGCTACTTAAGTTAGTTTGATTATTAATGACAGACTGTAGCAGTTATATTAGGCTGTTGTCAGTAAGAGCTAATGTACGGATCCAATATACTGTTATAAGCGCATTTACTTAAGAACTAACCCATTGTGGTTACATAAATACTTTCCAAAAATGCATTTTGACATATTTGTGCGTACACATTTAGGCCAAATCCGAAGCCCATTTGCTTATCCACGTTCAGGTCTTATTCAGAGCGCGCACATAGGGGTGTGCCGGTTTCAGAATTGGTGATGACGGTTATGACGTGAGTCAAATGTGACGGTTCGTAACGTAACCGTCATCAGGGGGATGCGTTGCGACGTTCGTCTGTTATAGGACAACTTAGTTTGAAAAACGAGCAGACACTGATTAGCTTGCTCTACGTTTATTTAACATTAACATCAAGACAACTGGAAGTGAATGTTCTTTCCATTAAATGAATCACACACAGTAAACAAATCCTTAACAACAACAAAAATGTTGCAATGAACGTGCTTTGTTTTAAATAAATCACACACAGTAAACAAAACCTTAACAAAAAAAAAATTTGCAATGAACTTTGCAATTTAGACGTACATGCTCGAGCAGATTCGGCTTGAAGTCGTTCATCCTCGGATGCGGCGCCGCGCACGCTGTTAAGCTAGTAAAAATCGTCATCGGAGGGTCTGCCCGGAGGTTCCTTGCGGACATCCGCGTGCCTCCTGTTTTTTGTGACCGCGCGGTCAAAGTACAGTAAACCGCAAAAGCGCTGGGGAAAAACAATGGACGTCGAGTTTGAAGAGAGGCTGTGCGAAGAAGTCCGTCGCTACCATAGACTGTAAAAAAGATGGACGATCTCGGGTCCAGACCTGCGCAGTTAGTGAGCAGGAAGTAAAGCCGCGAAAATCAACGCCCCGCCCTCACTCTCCCAGCACTTTTTTTAAGTGGCCGATATATGCTTCGTTTCTCCGTTCTGCTTCAGTTTTTATGTCTGTTGATTGCAGTACGACAAGAGGCTTGTTAAAATAAAGTAAATACAATCTCCTCAGTCCTCCGAAGATCCCGAAAAAAAAGTCTGTTGGTGCTTCAGTGACTACTTTGCTCAGAGAACCTGTCAATCACAGCTGTCAATCATGACGTTACACCACTGTTTTTTTAGTATCACGTAACTAAATAAAAACAAACTTATTTTAAAAACAGACACTTGAACTTGCATGATAAAAACGACAGAAAATTTCAGAAACCACCTTTGTAAAAAAAGATATTTGAAGTGTAATGTAATTGTTTAGTTGGCCTCACGTCCCATTGAATAACACGGGGAGGCGGGTTTATGACCTATACTAGGACCAGCCACTGGGGGGGCGATCGAGACGTTTTGGCTTCACTTTTCAGGGCTTGTGCGGCACGCTTGGTCGCTACCCACACCTCTACAACCCATCGTTAAAGTTACTGTTATAGGATGCAGTGTGGAACGCATTCACTAAGCGGACCTCAGCAGACAGTATAAATACAAGTAGTCCGCGTCCACGCTGTCCGCAGCTGTTTTTGTAGGTGTCCAAACTGGAGTATAACCAGTGTTGGGAAGGATACTTTCAAAATGTATTTCGTTACAGAATACAGAATACATGCCCGAAAATGTAATTTGTAACGTATTCCGTTATGTTACTCAATCTGAGTAATGTATTCTGAATACTTGGATTACTTCCACATTGAATTGCATTTTATAAGTGTAGGAATGCGGAATGGTGATGCGGTGGTGACGCGTTGTAACATGTGGCGCTGCCAATAAAGCACCTAAAAGCTGTCACAAAGAACCGGCAAAAGTAATGATTATGAATATGTAAAATGCAATAGACATTTTAATTGTTTATTAATAAACAAGTGTTTTCTGTGTAACTGTCACCTGCAAAGACGAAGTTGACGATGCTGACTCGCGATTTTTGCAGTATGCTAGTGAACGCGCCAGAGAGAAATGCGCATTTCATACGGATTACATCAGCAGAGAGCAGTCTGTTTTCTTTCGTTTTGAATTGTTCTGTTTAAAAGTAGACATGTCTGTGACTGTGACTGTGAGGCAAGTATAATCTTACGCTAAGTTTCGGTTCATTTATGAGACAAGCTCCAGTTCACGCGCCAGCGCCTCCATGTCGTGATTATATATTTGCTATATTTACTTCTTATTTATTAAATCCAGCCAATTGGTTGATGAAACATTTATTAAAATTAAGATACAATTAATACAAAACGAAATTCACTTTAAAGAAAGGCTTTGCTTTCTGTTTGAGGCCTCTGGAAAAGTTTTAAAGTAGTCTTTTAGTGCCGCTTTCAGAGCGCGCACGTCTGTAACATTGTTTTTTCCTCATAAATGTGAACGCGAAAAATTTAATAAAATGAATATTTTATGTTCTGTGGAGAGCCAACCCTTCTTCATCCGGTGGGTAGTAGCTATTACTTTTGGTTTCAGCGGTGTAATTCACAGAAGTAGGCTAGGCTACTAAAAATATTTTGCCACCTAAAAGTTAAAGATTTTTTTGTGTCACGCATGTTTATTTCCCTCAAATTAAATAGAAAACGCATGTGTAGACAGATATTTTTCTAATATCTGGACTCCTTTATTAGGGAGTATGGATGTAAACAGATGTTTTTAAATATATTCGTAAATGCATTTTCTGAGAATTTCTATTTCAAGTTATTTCAAGTTTTGACTGCAAATGTCACATTCATAACGCTGGAATTGCCCAATTTCAAATAATTTATTTTGTAGTGTAGGTCTACATATTTTATAATGTTAACTTCAAATAAGTGGTAGCATTAGATCTGGACGGGAAGGATAACTCTGGGAGTTGGAAGGGGTGTGTCGCATGCCGAGTTGCCTTAATTTATTTAGAGAGTGAATAAACTCATGAAACAAAGAAGTATCGTAATGTAATCCCTTGATTTCAACAATGTAACTGTATTCTAAATACCAACTATTTAAATTGTAACTGTAACGGAATACAGTTACTCATAATTTGTATTCTGAATACGTAACGCCGGTACATGTATTCCGTTACTCCCCAACACTGAGTATAACCGAGCCTTTACAAAAAAAGCCGTGCACACAGCCAAGCGAAATGGGGTCTTGCCGGTCTTGCGCAACCAACGTGTAATTTTTGCCGCGCACACCTTTGCACTCGTGCGGATGCGTCGAGTATAACAAGGATTTACTCCGTGTCAGCGCGCGCTCTGATTGGTAAAGAGGCAGACCTCTCCCGAATCATCTCCAGCAGTAGCAGCCTCCAAAGCACTACTAACTCCGCCTACGTTTGCCTCGTAAGCTGATATGAGTATTTAAACATTCTCTATGATAAAAAAAATATATATATATATATATTTTAATAACACGGTTTTGGCGATTATAGAGTTCTAATGACGGTGTTTAACTATAACCGTCGTTCTCACGGTTATAACCGTCACACCCCTACGCACACAGAAAGCCGCCTGGGGAACAACAGTGAATCTTCTGTTGCTTATTGCGCTTTTAATAACACTGTTTAATATGAAAAACATCTCGCAGTTCAGCAACAGCAGACAGCACTTTATAACACTCACTAATTGGCTGATTTGGATGTTAAGTTTGGGCTTTTAGGGAGGAACGAAAGTTGCACTGGATGGAATGCGACAGCAGCACAATAATCGTTTTATTGTGATTGTCTTGTTTTGTATGAATGAATGAATGAATGAATGAATGAATGAATGAATGAATGAGGTTTATATAGCACATTTTCTATGTACAACTGAACACACAATCATGTCTGGGGTCTCTCTTCAACCACCACCGGTGTGCAGCCACAATACAACGGTGCCAGCGCTCACCACACACCAGAGGTGGAGAGGAGAGAGTGATTGAGCCAGTACATGGGGATTGTTAGGAGACCATGATTGATAAGGGCCAATAGAGGGAATTTGGCCAGGACACAAGGGTTACACCCCTACACTTTGAGAAGTGCCATGGGATTTGTAATGACCACAGAGAGTCTTGAGGACTTCGGATTAAAGTCTCATCTCTAGGGTGTTTTCATAATCGTTGGAAGCCAAAATCTAAATAGAAAAATCAATTACGATTAATCAAGATATGAGGTCTGAAAAGAAGTTTGTCTTTTGGCCCAAATTTCCATTGCATACATCATGCATTTTTAACCCCTTAGCTGTCACCCCCCTTTAAGTGGTTGTAACTCAAGAATGCTTTGGAATATAGACCTGGAAATGGAGACCACTGGAATGGAGTTTGGGCTTGTTTTAAAGAAAACACTCAGCAGATTATTGCTGAAGTGAAAGGACTTAAAAAAATTAAAGTATGGAAAAGTTATGGAAGTTTACATTTACAGTAATTCAAATATACTGTACTTAATATTTTTTCTTTTATATAAAATATATATTTTATAAAATGTTTTACTATAAAATTACTATAAAATCAAAGCCATATATCTAACCAAGTTGTGTTCCAAATTTGAAGTTGATATCACAAAAATTGAAGCCACCAAGTGCCATTGAATTCCATTGAATTTAATTGTGTGCATTCTGCCATAACAAATTAATAAATTTCTGTCCAAATATCACTTCTGTCACAAAATATGGATCCTTGAGACCTGACAATGTGTTTTGTCAAGATTAGAAAAGGTTTTGATCATAAATTATGAAACATGATAATGCCCAAAAGGGGAGGAGCCTGATAAAATAATTTAGAGTACCGTTTCTATGATAACACAACATCCAATTTCAAAACGGTTGTCACGGGATGAATTCTGAGTTTGTAAGCTTTCAAATGATACCTAATTTATGATAACTACTAAAATATCTGATGTAATAAAAAAAGGTGATAAAAAAAGATAATATTATATTTTAGAGGATAATATATATAATATATTTTTTAGAGGATAATAATATTTTATATTTTTTTATTTGCTATTTGCAAATGTTTTATTGTGAAATTTTAGCATGAAAACCAAAAGTTTCAATTATTAAAAGTGTGTGCGTCGACTTTTTGTGACAAAGGTCAGAACTCCTGTTATGATGTAGATTTTTTTGAGGTGCACTCTTGTCATAAATTCATCTATTACTGTTCCTACATAATTTGTAACAAAAAACAGAGCTAATATATCTATTTAGGAGTCTTAGACCTTTCCAACGATATATAGTTTGCCATGATTCGATTAGGATTTAGTAGTAAAATATTGAAATAAACTTAAATTACCGCTAGCGGGAGGGTGACAGTTAACAAACAAACAAACAAATAAATAAATTACTTAACTGTGCTTTCTGTCACAACAGAGATAATGAAATGCTCCTTCCTGAAAATGCCACATGTTTTATTTTGTGTACGATTCGCTTATAACAACTGGTAGTTTATCTTACCTAGAGCCTCATTGTACTCCAATCTCCACTACTGACTAGATATTCTGTGGGAAAATAACTGAATAAGGAGAGTGAGTAGAGTGAGTTTGGCAAAAAGAGGGTTTTGAACACAGGCCTATTTGCATCAACTTTCTGCCATGCGCCTTACCTGTATGCTATTGCTACGATTGCCAATGCAGCGTATTCTGTAATTTTGTCTGACCCAACCAAGACATCAATAGGTGGAGTTAGTGTAAATAGCCTCTGCCAATAAGGTGGGCTATTTGCACTTAGTTTAAATTGACACTGTAAAATGTAGTTGACCAAGCCTCCTCTCGTCTACTAATGCTTAGTCAACAAAAATCTTACTGACCCCAAACATTTTAACAATAGTGTTGTTGCTTTGTATATGTGGATATTCAGTTTAACTCAATCAAACTTTTTTAATATATGTCTTTTCAGTCAGCCTAACAGATTAGAGCTTACTAGAATGAGAGAACTTTCCAGTTTAGCTTTCCAGTTATGTGTGCTATATGCACAGATGATTACTGACCCAACTGGGGTTTGTAGGTGTGCTTTCTGAGGCTGACACTATCTGTGTTTTGGTAAATTGAGTTGTTTCCAGTACTGTACTGTTGTCAACTATGTGTAAAATGTTTAGGCTGCAATTGGCAACAAGTAAGCACCAGGTGTACAAACTTTTGCTCATGTAACAACTGACCTCATTCAACATGCCAACTATGTCCACCTGGATGGGAAGCTTTCTTAGAGGCTCTGAGTGTTTGCAATCAGTGAACATTTGATTAATTAACTGATTGAGCTGACTAATTGACTGCAGACTACTTCTTTTTTTTCTAAAATCTTCCCTATTGCATAACGTGTCCAAAATGCTCATAGTAAAGTCAAGAGATAGATAATTGTCATATTGAATAGCTAATATTTTCAAACTGCAATTTTTCAGTCCATTTTCTTTCTTGTGCAGTCAACAGTGAAAGCGAGTTAATCATTTTTCTAGACAAGATATTAACTGAATGCCATCCACTATGAAATAATTATGTTTTAAAGGGAAAGCAGTGTGCTGTCAAGACTCAATCAGAACAGATTCACAATAGGCTACACGATTAGCAGACGACAAAGCCTTTATTTAACAGCTTTGTCCCAATAAGATTTTTTTTATAGCCATCTGCCAAAATACACTTGGCAGTAGGCTGGCATTATGCAAATTGGTTACATTGTTACGTAGGTATGTAACGGGAAGTGAGACTGGAATTACTGATGACTAGTTTCAGCAGCTCAGAATCTATTCTTTTTTTAGGAGATAATAACTTTATTTGTTGTGCACTTTGAATTTTAAAACTTCGCAGTGTTTACATTCACAAACAGCTATCTACACGCCACATGAAAAGTTCTAAAAAGCATAATAGGGGCAAAGTATATTTCTTTAAAATCGCTGACCACAAATTTTTTAACGTATGATGTTTTTTTTTTAGATTCTTTAAAATACTTTGATCAGATGTTCTTGGTGGTCTTGGAGATCTTTATTCATGCTGATGATTGCAGTGATCAGAAAGCCCAGGGGTTCTGTCCTCAAGGGCTCAGCTCTGTGCCCTGAGTTTAACTGTCCTAAACACTCTCCCAGCTGCCCCGGTTCAGCCTACAGCCAAACACAGACACCACATCATCATCAGTCGCCACCTGCTCGGCTCTTACGCAAGTAGAAACTGCCACTGTTAGGCTCTCTGAGATGAACAAGGGGCATGTTTGAGTGCACTAAACGGCTTTAAAATCCACAGAAGACAAAGCATCTGAAATAATGATCAGCTGTATTCTCTCTGGTTGTGTGTGAGGGTGTAAGGTCATTGTCTGAATTGTAGGGAACAGGAGGCCTGTGCAAGGATTAAGCTATCTGCTCACATGCTGTTAGATCAGGCATCTGGCATTACACACACTCACACACACTACTTCTCGCTGTTTCACTGATGACATTTTGCGCAACATGTCCGTGGAGAACAGGGGACTTTTACCTCTCTGTAAGTTTATTAGAAATCACTGCTGTTTTTACATTTTTTTTCGACGTGCATGCTTTTGATGCGAGTTATTTTAACAGTTTTGTTTTAGAATAGCATTCATATTTCTGTATTTTATCAGTTGAAACTTTGCATTCACTGTTTCTCAAATTGTGTCACCCACGTCTCTTTGAGAAGGCGGGATTTGCATAAATGTAAGTCTTTGATGGTCTCACTTTCAATTTGTGCTTCCACTTTAGAGGGAAAAGTGACTAAATCACATTTTAAATAATCTTTTTGGTGTTTGCGGCTTTGCACCAACTCGAATGCTTGAATAAACAGTGTTATTGATATGTGTTGAACTTAACTCGCTCTGAAACGCTGGGCCAGCCAGGCATCTGTAGGAGGAATAACAAATGGAGTCTTGTTATTAGGTTTTATTTACATGTAAATTAATTCTCTCTTTCTTTAAGATGGATTAGACTGCAAGCTTCTGTTTGAAAGATGCTTCTTTTGTTAGGTGGAAAATTCCTGTTTTGTGCTACAGCTTTGGCAACGTTATATTGTCTCCTGAGCAGCTTTACATGCATTATCACATGCAAAGGACTCATGTGGTTCAGTTGACCAATGCAGACTCTCTGTTATGAAGTAGGGTTAGCTGATTGAATGTTTTTCCACTAAAACTGTGTTTGTCTGCAAAACATTTATTTTCTGTTTTATTTAAATATACATTTTTGCAGTTCACTTACAGTGCTGTGACGAATGCATTTTTTAAAGTACAAATATTTAACGTGTTCTCTCAATGAATAAATCATTAAAATTGCAGGTATAGAAATACAGAAATTAGAAAATGTTATCTGTTTTAAATGGTATATAGTTTATCACATAGCTGGACACTGTTGTTACTTTTACAAATGTAAACTACCCACATATTTGTTGTCAGTGTAGGTTTGCGTCTCTGCAGGTTTGTAATATTTCTTGTCATATCTGAAAAAAATCTGCTCATGAGATTTTTTTAATTTTTTTTCTGTATATTTTATTTGGGGATGCATTCTATATTTTGACAAAATGTCATCTGGTGCTGAGCACATTTCATCCACACATTCCATATGCATTCCAAACACACAGAATGTTCTTTTCGTTTATCTCTTATTCTCTCTCAAAGCAGGAGCTTAGTTCATTCCAACGCAGGATCTGTAACATTTAGTACAGCATATGGTGGCTGGATTCACGGCAGAGCTGCTGACTTTTACCCACCATGCATTGTGGCGTAATGTAACTGTCGCTTTTAAATCTGTGTTGTCCAGACTGAACGAGCAGAGCTCTCCAGATGGTCCTTGCACTCTAGTTTAAATATTTGGATATCTCTGACGTCTCTGTTCAGTATCTCTTGAGGCAGGGTGGAAGAGAGTTGACCCACAATAGTAATACAGCTCACAGAACTTCTGACCTAGTTTAGTATCACTTAATAGAATTACTTTTGTCTTCTCAAAATTGGTGTTCATAGAAATGGGAATACAACAGAAATTAAAATATTGTATCTAAATGAAAACATTTATTATATATGTATTTATCATATATCATTATGTATACATTAATATTATTATTACAAAAAATATTATTATTAATAATAATTAATAAAATAATAATGAGTATATATATGAAAATTGTTGCAAAATATGCATTCACAAAATATGCATTCAGGTAGGCTATATATCATATTATTATATTGTCACAATCTGTGTTAGTTTAATTTTCATGGACTTTTTCTCGGTTTCCGGTTTCCTGTGTAGTGTTGCACGATATACCGGTACTAGAAAGGTATCGCGATACCCAGCTATTAAAATCAGTACGATATGAAATTGTATTAGTACTTTAAGAGTGACAGCACTCGATGTGTGATAGTCGGAGTCAGGATGTGTGTGCAGAGCTCTACTTCCACTGTTTTCATTCACTAAACAATGGAAGCAGAACAGTAAAAAATGTAAAAAAATATATACGCACAGCGGAACATGCATGCATGAGAAAATAAAGCGCGGGACGTGCTTGCGCTCTGAAGCACGCACACACGGCTTTCACACAGCATGCGATTACAACTTCAGTTCTTTTTTGCGGATTATTAGGATTGAATAATAGGTAAAAATTGACATCCTGGCGAGTATTCACGTAAACACAGTCAGGTATGTCTTTAGTGATAGTAAACCGTTTGCAAAAATGAATCGAATGTGTTCCATTGGGTAGCCTACGTGCAGGTCTTAAAGGGCCGGACCAGCAGCCTAATATTCTGTGTAATTAAAAACCTACACAGCCAACCTGTGACAACATTACAATGTTCACACTTATTCTGTATGTAAAACTTAGTTGTTGCACAGTCATGGCAATTATTGGAAAGCCTGACATATTTTCTCACTGTGATTTGACTTGGAATCTGTTTTGCTAAGCTCACTTTTTGACCCAGAAACACAAATTAATCTGTACCATGGCTGCCTCTCAAATATCCAGCTTGTCCCCCCCCCCAAACAACTAAACAACCATGTGTTCGCCTCCTTTCTCTCCCTCTCTCTCTCTCAACCTTCTTTTCTTCAAACTGTGTTGGATTAATTTAGATGCCAACAAATCAATCTAATAAATTGCCTGTGTTTAATCTGATCTGCTACCAGCTAGAGATTATGTTGGTTTTTAATCCACAAACCCATTTAGGCAAAGTGTGGTTTGCAAACTACAACCGAGTTCGACTAGGGATTAAAAAGACATTAATAGTGTTTCTCTTTCTCTCTCTCTCTCCATGTAGATATCCAGGAGTTTTATGAAGTGACCCTGCTGAACTCTCAGAAGAGCTGTGAGCAGAAGTTAGTGGAGGTGAACCACATGGCTAAGCAGTGGGATCACACTGCCACCAGTTCGACATTACCCACCGAGGGTCCGCAGCCAGCTTCCACACCGCCAGAGGTGAGACAAATAAAGAATCATGCACATAGACCTAGTGGTTCAACTGGCTTTGATTCAAACACATGCAGAGTAGGTCACAGCTACTGTAGTAGTATTTGAGCTTTGCCATCACAGGAATAAATTACAATTTTAAATATATTTAAATAGAGTTATTTTAAAGTGTAATGTGTATTTTCCCAACAAATATGATATCCATTACTTTGCTCATCCATGGCAAATTCACACAATACACGCAATATACTGAATTTGTCATGGATTAGTAAAGTAATGGATAGCACATTTTGTTTTCAGAAGCCACGCAACGTGCTGCCCCAGAACACAGGCTATTTTGGCATGAGCTGGCAGATGAAAAAATAATTTGATAGTTTATTTTGGATCTTTCTGAAGTCTATAGCTTGTTGTGTAATCCAGTTGAAGAGAGGACAGTCCTCTTGGGGAAGGTTATATTTCTCAGCACTGTCAGTGGACAAAAACTGCAGTCTCTAATAACTCCAGCTTCTGCTTGTTGCTTTACGCAGTTTCACACTGGATGCACAAGCATAGCTGAGGCAGTGAAGAAGCTGTCCTAATGCAGAACGGGAGCAAAACAAACCCATTTTGCTTTCACACTGGCAATGTTGTGAGCAGCTTATTTGCGACTTGTTACTGCTAATTAGGGCAGCACGATATTTGAAAAGTCTAACATTGGGATATTTTGTTTTTTTGCAATATTTATTGCACATGAATTTCATTAGATGACTTGAAACGCTCTATTTGGAAATAATTAACCATTCTAGAATGATTGGGCTGATTTTGTATGGAAGTGAATCTGCATAGAAAATAATAAACAAATTACAAGCATAGATAAAAACAATAGAACAAAGATACAAATAAAATAAACATGTTTTTCAGGTACATCTAACTGTATTCAGGTACATAAATTTAATAATCAAATGTATGTTAACTGTATAAATTAATATAATTAATCTTTGTTAAAGCTACAAAAGTGTTTTTCTCTAATGGAAGCGTAAATGAACTTCAGAAGGATCCCAGCATCACGATCAAGTGGATGGTTTATTTTGAATGGCGTCATGGATCGCGTTGGAGGATTAAATGTTAGTTCGGAGCATTTAACTGTTTTGTTAAAGAGGTACAGCATAATGGCAAGTTTTTTGACAGATAAAGCAGAAAACTGTATTGGATCTAACAGCAGCAGCATCACAAATCGCAATTAAACGATTTCATAATGCTTTGTCTGCAAATGATGGTTTTATATGGATAATGTTTTCAAAACACTTGCATGCAATAGCGAGTGGATGTTGATACTGTTTTCTATGCAAGGACGTTAGCTAATCATAGTAATGATGAGCGTTTACTGACAAGCCTTAAAGGAGCCACCACTTAAAAATAAGGGTTGAAAATGATCGTTTAACCACATTACTGGAACAATGAACATATTAAAATAATAAAACAATCCATGTCATGACCCCTTTTTTGAAGAGAAATGTACAAGGTCATATTGAAAGGTCGTCTTATTTTTTTGTGGATTTTTGCATCTTGACAAATCGAGACATTTTTTAGATCTCCTCTGAAACTGCAGAAGACATATATACCATTCTGGGGATTCAAATTCTGCTTTCCATTTAATCTTGATTCTGCTCTTGGGGAAAATGTAATCTTATTAATGAATATTCTTTTTTTTTAGTTTTTTTTTTAAATGGCTGGAAAAGCACCCTTTGAGTGTGTTTGAGGCTTTGTCTGTCATGTGCCGTGATGAGGTTGAGTGGAAAGGCTTGTGACAGAATAATTAAAGGCAATAAATGAAGTTGTAGATATCTGAAGAATACAAATGGCTCCAGAGCGGTATGCAGGCTTTGTCTTCTCAGACGCTGGTGAATTCCGCAGCACTGCTTAGGTCTGCTGACGCATCAGCGCTCACAAAAGCATCAATGTGTCAATCAAACACCTACTGATAAAATGTTACAAGAGTACTAGAGACTTGTGTGATTAATGACTCTAATTTTCTGAGAAAGCGAGATTATACTGGACTGAATTATACTGCTCAGCGGGTTTCATTTAAAAATGCATAGCATAAAGCTTGTTGTATTTTCAACTGCATAGTTAAATGCAAAACTTAATTTCAGTTTCAAATATGCATATAATGTTTTCATGTATTGAAGGGTGTTTTTTTATTTATTTATTGTTTTGTATTTTACCAGGTTGATAACTTTGTGTGTTATTGTACCAGTGTAAATTTAGACTGCATTTTTGTGTGTTTGCATACAGCCACTAGGGGGAAGCTGTCTCTGTGTGAACTGTGTGTCTTGATCCCAGTGTCTCATGGTCTTATAGGACAGAAGGAAATAATCTTAACATCAGCAACATCTTTAAATCTGTAGATATATTCACTGAGCCTTTAAACTTTAGCACAGAAATATTTACATACTACAGTTAACAATAATGTATATGCTGTTGGCTATGTCAGTTGTTATTGTCTTTTTTTTGAGGAAATTAATCCTATATTCAACAAGGATGCATTCAATGTCTTCTTTTTTTATTTAAAAAAGACATTTATAATGAGACAAAATATTTTTTTATTTCAAATAAATGCTGTTCTTTTAAACATTGTTCAACAAAGAATCCTGAAAAAAAATCAGTTTCCACCAAAATATTAAGCAGCACAATTGTTTTCAACACTGATAATTGTAAGAAATATTTCTTGATATATCAGCATATTCAAATGATTTCTGAAGGATCATGTGACAGTGAAGAATGGAGTAATTGATGAAAATTCAGCTTTGCCATCACAGCAATAAATTACTTAATTAAACAAAAAATATTAAAATAGAAATCAATTATTTTTAAATTATAATAATATTTCACAATGTTAAAGTGATCAAATCTAACCTTGGTGAGCATGAGACTTTTTTTTCAAAAACATAAAAAAAAATTATATTTTAATTTATTTGTTATTATTTCTTGTTTTAAAACAACTTTCTTCAAATATGGACATTCTGAGTGTCCGTCTTTACGATAGTGTTTAGATGAAAGGATTTTGAAATGAATTTAAATTAGATATGCTCACAGTCACATATCATGGTCCTCAGGATGTTAATTATTTATTTGGCTCGCATGCTTATGTGAGTGTGTGAGTGTCTGTGCTGCTATGGTTGTTATATAAGGGTTGTGTTTGTGAATTTCAGACTGATGTGTCTGGCCTTCTCTCTTTCTTCAGCCTGCCTTATACATGATACATTACTTGTTGACAGAATTCCCAAGCAGAATTTTAACTTTATTCTGTGACTTCAGATAAAATGCTCTTTAAATAAATGTATAATGTATAAAATGCAATATCTCCCTTGAAATCCTGCTGCTTATCTGAATATCCTCCATGCTCTTGAATATCAACAGCTCACTTGCTTGTGTGAGAATGTTTGAATATCAATATTGAAGTGAATATAAATTAGATCAATATCAAATGTTACATTAATGTTCCAAAAACATGACTCATATGCTTAAAGTGAAATAATTCTGGACTCGACCAGACATTAGAGTTGACCTCTGAAAGTGTGTGTGTTTTTCCCCAGCTGAGAGGGAAGAGCCGCATGGAGCTGACAGTGGAGGATCCTGCTGTAGGAACCACCAATACAGAGGTGAGAAAGCGTCTTCCCACATTCTGAAGATGCAGATTGTCATATGGTTTTTACACCGGCTACACATGAGTAATGCAGGCAGAGAGGTTTTTCCCTTCAAATGATTTATATCCACTTGGAGGGACGCCATAGACTGTTGATAAGTGCTTTATTGATTGAAAAACTGTGAGAGGTTTTGAGATGAGTTTTTCATAAGACTGCGGACCATTATCAGAATCAACTGGAGGGGACATTCTCTGAGTACTTGAGTGTTTCTCATCACTTTACAGTACATACTCATTGTTTGCACTACTGGATCTAAAATAAAATAAAATATATTATGAGAACCAGTTATTTATATGCTATTATAGTATTTAATAAGATGTTGAATTAGCTTTTTACTATTATTTATATACTATTTTAGTATTTATTAATATTTTTTAATTGGCTTTTTATTTTTATTTCGTCAGTTTTTGTTTTAAATTTAGCTTAAGATTTTGTCATTTATTTTATTTATTTTTAATTATTAGTTTATATATTTCTATTTAGCTTTTATTTTTATTTATATATTTTTATAAATTATTTTTATTAAAATATATATTTTTTTATTTCAGTTAGTTGCCATTTGTTTATTTAAGTTTAATGGAATAGTTATATTTTATTTCAGCTTTCTATTAGTTAATAAAAACATTTTATTCTAAGTTTTGGTCAACAATAATAACACTGATGAGAACAAGTATGATTGTAAATCTTCAGTTACAACTGGAAATGTGCCATATTACAAAACTTAAATGCACTGTAAATTCTATTTATATTGTCTTTATCTGCCACCCTTAACATACATTTGACTGTCTATTCTATAAAGTCCATGTGTTTTTATTTTTATTTTTTAGAAACAAATAAGAGAAAGCTTATTGCAGTATTTACCTGCAGCATTAAAGTTATCTGTGGTTGATTATTGCAATATTAATAAGTGACTTGTTCTATTTTCGAGAAAGCTTTCTTAATTATCTTTACACTAATTGGCGAGGGAACTCCTAGCACCAACGGGACTTGAAATATGTCAGAGAACAAAGTGTTGCTTCATTTAAACCACATTTAAACACTTTGGATCCAAATGTCTGACATTTTTCTGACATTTTCTGCAATCTCAGAATATTTTTTTTTTAGAAAAATGAACATGCTTATACACTGATGAGCCAGAGTATTTTGACCAGTCACAGGTAAAGTGAATATTGTTGATCTCTTTAACGAGGGCCAAATTGTAATGGCAAGGCAACTGGGTCAGAGTATCTCTGAAATGGCAAGGCTTGTGGGTTTCTCCCGGTCAGCTGTGATGAGAATTTGCCAACATTGGTCCGAGGAGGGACAAGGTGACCCCTGTCCCCTATAGAAGTGCCTACAATGGGCATCAGCATCAGAACTGGAACTTGGAGCAGTGGAAGAACGTCATTTTTGTCCCAAAATGTGTTTTGTGCATCTTGGAAAGTCAGCTTTGGAAAAGGGATTTAAAATCAGTCTGGCGGCATTTGTCTGCATGCCATGTAATATTAGTGGGTGGCTTGTATCGAATATTTAACTCTGTGTGTGTGTGTGTGGAGCCAGATTCTGCCTTTTCACTAGTACAGCTCCCATCTCGGAGGCGTGTTGATTTCCAGTAATTGCCACCACTGTGTAACTCAACCAGCTGAAAACACAGGCTTATATTTTTCAGCACATACTGCATAGGGTGACACGTTATTGCTCTCTCCTTGTGTTAATTTAAATTAGCGTCCACCAGTTTATTTAGTTTTCTGTTTATTCTAAGCATGTGCTGCAGTTTTGTCATCTAATGCTTTAAATGCTTGCAGAACAAAATCTTATTTGCTGTCAATGATTTCTATCGTTCTTCAGCTGGAATTTTTTTTTCTGAAAGTGATTCCCAATTCCCATTGTTTATCTGTGCTGTTATCGTTATAGTTGTGGTGTGGGCTCTGTATTTCTTTTTAGATTTACAACAATTTTAGAAGTAAATCTTTGATATGTGTTATTAGTGACCCACATATACTTAAGTCCAAATCAAGGACTCTGAGTTTGAGACATCTGTGGCTTTTGTTTTTGAAAAGAGGGCAGAGCCAATTATAGGCAGGCACAAAGACAAACCCAAATGTACAGCTGGAATAATACAGAAAGAATAGAAGTGTGGAAGCCCAGACATCAGGGTGGAGGTTGAAATGAGAGATTGAGCTTTTTCTGAATGAATCTGTGGCGACTCCCTCTTTTGTTACTCAAGTTGGACATCTGAGCATCTTGAGGTCACTTGCAACACCTCGCTCATATATTCATACACAGAGCCCTTGCGGCTCTACCAGATGTCTCGTCTGTACACACGAGAGAGCTGGACTGCCCGCAGGTGTCCCATCTGTAAGCATTTACAACGGCCCTGTGCCTTTGGTACTCATACAGTCACACGTACAATGCACATACCTTTGTTGTTGAGTCGGACTGTAATAGAGTCATCCATAGAAAATGAGCTTAAAATAGGGACTGAGGGAGTTGCAGAAAAAATGCCTCATGCCAAAATAAATTCTAAATCTTGCTTACACGAGAAATTTGTGTGTGTGTGTCATTGTCCTCAATAAAATAGCATGTAGCGTAGGGGTGTAACGATATTCGAACCAAACCGAAAAACCGCGATACAGAACCCACGGTTCGTATCGCGATACTCTCATGGCGAACCGAACACGCCCCGCCCCCTGCTGCCCCGGCCCCGCCCTGGCTCATTGGACCTCATGTCTTATGTGTACACGACGAATTCAGTTTTGTAGCCTATAACCACCATTAACACCATATAATAGCAATCTCTGTGTTTTGTTACTTTCAATAATAAGCAAGGTGTAATCTTTCAAATTCTGACTATTTGATCACGAAATTCAAACAATAAATGGCGTTTTGGCGCTCTTTGATGTGGCGTGACAGATCACTGTGTAGCTCATTTCAAGCGGCAGCGCGGAGCTCGAGTAAACGCGCGATCTCTTCCTCAGTTACAGAAAAAACATGAATGGACACTGAAGGTATGTTGAAAGATACAGTATTGAAAGGCATCATAACTCGTGTAATCTCTCAATCAGTGTTTCAGCAGCAGAACGACGTCAATAACAGCTTATAGTTTGTCACATACAGTAGCATTATATTTACCTCAGCAGAAGTCATCCAGTGTCTTGTTGGTTCCTAGAGAAATTAACTATTACACTAAATATAGGCACTATATTAGCCTATATATTATATTTTACTTGTGATATCTTGATTATTTAATGTATGTTTAAAATAGCTTTAATGAAAATGACAGCAACTGTGAAATTATTGTATTTCAATAACGAATTAGAGTAAAACATAAGTTAATGCAAAAACTGCCTTATGTTCAGTTTACATGTTTTCATACAAAAAAACATGTTGATTATTATATCTAAAAAATAAATAGCATCTGAATTTAGGCTAAGTTGTTAACCTTTAATGTTATAGTAATGTGCGGGCTCTCTTTGTAGTTTACAGCATTAGCAGATTTTTTTTTAATCCTTGAGGAAACGTTTAATTGTAACTGAATTAATTTAAAGACAAAGACAATTTTTTTATTAAACCACTGTTTTAAAAAAAAAAGAATTTTTTGGCTTTCTAAACCCCGCCCACCAAACCGAACCGAACCGAGACTCAAAACCGTGGGAAGAACCGAACCGTCAGTTTTGTGTATCATTACACCCCTAATGTAGCGCGGATTGGAGGTTTGTCCACTTGACCCGGCATTGACGATTTGAGGGTAAACAGGGCTGGATTATAGATTTAATCTCTTAGTCATAGTTCCAAAGAAAACTAAACAGTACTTTATGGGATTTTAGCATAAGACAGATAATTCTATCCACATTCATGACCAAAATGTCCATTTGTATGTGTATTATAATTAATGTTAGGAAAAGTTAGGAGTGTGTGACGAATAAAAGTAAAAAAAAAAACATTTTGAAAGAATCGTCTTGTTTTCACATGCATTTATTTAATCAACAAATACAGTTAAACTGTAATATTGTGAACTCTTATTACAATTTAAAATAACCACTTTCTGTTTTAATATAATCAATTTTAATTTATTCCTGTGATGCAAAGCTGAATTTTCAGCGTCATTACTCCAGTCTTCAGTGTCACATGACCCTTTATAATTCTAATATGCTAATTTGGTGCTCAATACTAATTATACCAATTTGTCTGATTAGTATAATAACTGTATTTTATAAGAAACTGTGATTGTCACGGTTTGTTTCTTGTTTCTTGTTCTGGTCTGTCATGTGATCCCCTGTTTTAGTCATGTGATCCTGCCTT
This sequence comes from Semotilus atromaculatus, assembly GCA_031834385.1. Taxonomy (NCBI): domain Eukaryota; kingdom Metazoa; phylum Chordata; class Actinopteri; order Cypriniformes; family Leuciscidae; genus Semotilus; species Semotilus atromaculatus. Next base: position 5,405,749 of record JAULUF010000003.1, read on the forward strand.
GTGTTCCCTTGACTGTTGTGTCATGTTGTCATTGGTTGATTGTTTGAATGTTCACAGGTGTTCCTTGTCTTGTCGTTAGTCCTGAGTGTATTTAAGCCCTGTAGGTGTTTCTCAATGTCAAGGATACTTCCTTGGCAGGACGCGTCCTTCCAAGTCATTTCCTTCAGAGGCTAGGCGAGGCTCCTCCTTAGCATTCGGAGAACACGTAAATGGAACAGGCTAGCAAGTGCACGTCATTGCGTCAATGAAAAGGTCCGCTTTTTGTAGAGCTTGGAATACCTAATCACAAAACGTTGTAAATAAGGGTGAAGATATTGTTCAATACATTGTTTTAGGCTTCACATGCTAGTTATTTGTTACCAAGTTTTTTTTTCTATTGTAGTCTAAAGAACAAGGTTTAAAAAAAATTGATATACAGTTTATATATTAAATATAAATTTGACCGGACGTTTATATTAAATAAATCATGACCGGACGTTTATATTAAATAATAAAGCAAAGACAAAACCAGTTCAATTTAATTGACTTTATTTTTCTTATGAACGTCTCCGTTTGTTCCTTGGTCCCTGATAAAAAAGACGAGAAAGCTATGAATAACGCTGTGAATGGTATAATATTAACGTTAAATTACTTTGTACAATTAACTAATTATTTATAAAAGGAATACCGGTGACGGCAACCAAGCTAACAATTGTTAAAATTACAGGTCCGGTTCAGCCATCAATAACGTAATTTGTATAATTTGTAATATCAATATGGTAGTAAATCTACTGGCATTTAAACGTTAAACTTTACTTATATGACGGTTATAACAAATGTATGGTAACGTAAATTTATTTACATTTGAAAGCATATGCTCCGACTCAGCTAACGTCTTTTATTTTTTTAACAAGATAGCAAAGCTGCGCGCATAGGATTGTGGGCGATTAGAGAGCGCGAAGGCTACACATATGCATCCTTTCCTGTCTATGGGATATTTTCCGAATGAAGGACTCAGTCCTTGGTTGAAATTCTGAGGATCCTCGACATTGGAACAGTCCTTCGACGGATGTCGATGACGTAGCATCCTCGAAATTCCGGCTTCCGAGGATCCTTCCTTGACATTGAGAAACGGCTAGAGTTTCAGTCTGTTCCTTGTTTTTTGTTGATGTTACTATATGTGTGGTTGTTCCGTTCTTAAGTTTTGGGTTTGTTTTATAAGTTTGAATTAATTTATTACATTCAGTGATACATACTGCACTTGGATCCTGCTTCTGTCCCTGCTTCAACCTGCGTTGTAACAGTGATACAGATTTTTAAGGCTTCTGTTTAAAATTGATTTGAAAGAGAGATCTTTGTAAGACATTTTTTTTACTGTCACTTTTAATCAAATTCATTTGTGCTAGCTAGCTGGAAAAAAAATTAACAGTAGTGTTGCCATACTAAAAACACACCAATATTTGCTGCAAACAGTTAGACATAATTAATTTGAATATGGCAATTTGAGCCTACAACTGCTGAAGGCTATTTGTTTTTTTTTTCATCAAGTTCCAACTTTTCCCGTACCTGAAGCGGTTTGTCTTGCAGCAACAAACTGATGCTATTGTGTCTAATGTTTTAAAGTCCTATAATAGCCCATTAGTAACTTGCGTTTTAAAATGTAATATGAGGGGCCTCTCTTCTGGAAACACGGTTAGCATTGATAGCAAAGTGAACAGTGCTTTGAGTTCATGCAAGGAGAACACAAAACAAAACGTGGCACTGTAACAGAAATATGCTCGCCAAGTTCATGTTTGAGCTTCTGTCTCAATGTCCTGCCGACCTCGTTTCTTAATTATTCCCCTTTGTCTGTGGGAAAGTGTTGTGGAGAGGACGTTAAAGTACTGTCTATAATGTGATCGCTCAAAGCGGCTTTGAGGCCCATCTGCTGAAGGGCTTAGTGTGTGTGTGTGTGTGTGTTTGAGAATTGAGTCGTAGACGTACAGTAGTGTGTGCAGCAGCCATTGAGATGTCAGATGCAGAATGAAAGCCGTGATCAGGTTGCAGTTTTGCGAGGAGCTGAAACTGGAGGAGAGGACAGTGTACATACAGCAGGTAAGACTGACGGAAGAAGAGAACGATAAGAAAGAAAGTAGGCCTGGGTACTAATACAGCTTAATAGAGATGGGGGAAGTGGTCAGCATATTGTTCTTGGTCATTCAAGAACTGCCGGTCCTTGCCAGGCAATCCGGTTGTCATCAGCTGGAAAGCCATGTGGAATTTCAAGTGCTTGAAGATGCTTCGTAGATTAACTTTATGCATTTGTACAGATATGCTATGCTGTATGTTGCTAAGTTTTTCCCATTGAACATCAATATCTATTTTTTTTTCTACATACAACAACATACAACATTTTTCATACAACAACATGTAAATTTGAATTTGTTTTATTAAGAGAAACACCTTGATGTGCTATCTTGTTTTTAAGGGAGTCCCAACATATGTTAATGATTTATTTCCCAAAAAAATTATTTGATAATTTTTTATTATTTTTATTTCATAATTTTTGATGTAGCAGCTAAGTGAGATCATTACATTTCAAAGGCTCCGATTAAATTAAATGCATCTATTTCAGAGAAGAATGCATGCACTGTTTATTTCCACATGCGCAGCTCGTTGGTGTTTTCCGTGTCTACGCAGTAGATTCTGCCCCACATGAACTCCATCACTGCACCTGCTCTGAGTTTGGGTCGCTTACCACACATTTGGGAACACAACATGCACCACTCATTTCACCAAAATTTGTTATGAAAAGCGTTTTATAAGCCCTGTAGCCCAGCTTTAAACTTAAATATTAAATAATAGTTAAATGGTTTTAATATTTTATGTTTAAATATGTCATTTTGATTTATCAAAGATGAGTTTCAAGGGATACAATTATTGACTGCAGGGGACTTTTAGGTAATTTTATCCATTTTGATTCACGGTGAAGTACATATTATCCCAAATCTCTCATTAACCCCTTAGTTGAGCTTAAATTTTGATGCAAAAACATTCCTCTAGAACGATAGTTGTGCAAGATCCCTTCAAGGCTGAAATCATGCTATGGTTACATTTCTTTCCCAAGACGACTACTCTTTTATTTATTTGTTAACGACAGAAACGTTTCATGTTGTTATTTTATAACTGCAGTAGGCAGCTCTCCCCTCCTGTCTGTTTATTCATTTAAATTTCTGGGGAAGGTCTTGATATAAAGAACAGATGTTGTGTGATGCATCTGGCCTGATGTGCCAATCTCTGCTGAAACATTGCTGCAGATTCCTCTCTGTGACTGTTGTCTCTTTGTCTTGTATCTCACAATAATTTGCTAGCCCTGTGTACTTAAAAGTCAGGTTATTTGAGCTCACCAGTGGTTTTCCAAGACAGATTGATGTTGTCAAGATCAGCGTGAACCGCTTACTCAATCCCCTCTCTTAAACCCTCCAAACTGCCCAGAATTTATTCTTACACTTCATTCCTCTCCACAACTGGCTTAAAAACGGCTTAGTTCTGCTTCAGATAACCAAAGGAGGAAAAATGAACTCTCAGACCTCAAACAGTGACTATAAGTTAACAGCAATTTTCCCAATCGTAGTGCAGGCTAGAGTGGTAAATCTTCAGCGTCTGTGTCTGTTGTCACACGCATGGGTGTGCGCTTGTGCGGCGAGCTCCAGAGGAGGAGGGATGCACTGTGATCTCAGCAGTCTGAGCCCCAGCCATGCTGCTGAGCAGTGGATAGCGCTAACAAGCGCCGGGCTGTAGGACTACGGCAAGACCATGCCTGCACACAGAGAGGACTTGCGCCTCTGTCAGCGTTAGCTCCAGCCGTGCCTTTCCTTCCTCTCTCTTTCAATCTCTCTCTCTCCTCTCTCATCTCTCTCTGTTTGTTAATGTGGTGCTGATGAAGGGGAAACTGGCTTGAGCTGTTTGGCTCAGAATGGATTGTCTGTGTATTGTCACAACTAAGGTAAGGAGAGCGAGAGAAGATGGGAATGAGTGTTAAAGGGAAGAAGCTTTTTTTTTTTTTTTTGTACGTGTCGGCTGTTGAGAATCCGAGGGTGTTATTTGTGTCGTATTGCTTTGCTGTTTCTTTTAAAAGGGACTTTTTTTTAAATATCTTTTTGGAACAGAATGCTCATTGGTTTAAGTGTTGTGTTACAGTGTTGCTTCAGTGCTGCATTGTATCAGGTTTAATCCCTTGTTGCCGCTCTGTTGAGCCATCAAGGCGTAAACTTGTCGGAAACTTGCATCCACAGATAACAAGCCTCTCAATGGGCAACGGGGCTTTTAGCTCCTCACCACCGCTGGAGCCAGATACGTTGCTGGTGGAATACATTATTGATGGTCAGTCCATCAACAAACAGTCCAAGGCTTTATCGGATTTTCCCGCCTTCAGTTTTGCAGGTATCTGGATGGGAAGCCTTTTGAGTGGCATTGAAGGATTGAGAGTGCCAGTCTGCTAGCAGTACTTGAACTAATGGGGTTTATTTCACTAGAGCCAAGCTGGTCTGTTTACACGCTTCTAAATATACAGTATAAGTGATATGATCTTTGCATCTCTGTTCAGTTTAATGTTCTATGTTGGCTTGTCAATGAAGGAGGGCTTGTACCTAATGTGTAGACAGCTACCTCTCTCATTCACAATCAGTGTTGCAGATGCAATTCACCATCCTCTGAACTGAAATATTAATGTTTGTATTTGCGTGCTTTGTTGAATCGATGCTGGAAGTGCCATTGTGATGGTAATGTGGGCAGCTTGGCTCTGTGCGGTGAATTCCAAATGTGGCCCTACTACACCTGAATGGCAAGGTTTCATGGTCTTTTATAAAACCCCTGAAGACTAATATTAGGCATCTTTATTTTTCCGTTCTATAAAGTTACCATGGTGAGTGATTGTAATGATTAGTCATTTTAATTCAATAATGAAATTAATACATTTCAGTATAGGTGTAAATGTTGTTCTTTTAAACATTATTTTCATCAAAGAATCCTGAAAATTGTATTATGGTTTTCATAAAAAAATTTAACCACATGTTTTCAAAATTGATAATAATAATAAATCTACTTCTTAGAACACTAAAACACTAAAATCAGCATATTAGAATGATTTCTGAAGGATCATGTGACACTGAAGACTGGAGTAATGATGCTGAAAATTCAGCTTTGCCATCACAGGAATATATAACATTTTCAAATATATATAAAAAATATAATTTAAAAAAAAGAAGTTATATTTCACAATAATATTGTTTTTGCTGCATTTTGATCATCAAATTAATGCAGCCTTAAGCATTTTCTTTCAAAAACATTAAACAATATGATCAAATTCTAACATTTGAACAGTAGTGCACTTGAAAGGACACAGTTTAGATGCAATCAGTGCTTTGATGATGTAAAAGAATCCAGTCCCAGCAGAGTTGCTTGCTTACTCAGATTTTTGCTTTCAATTCGTCAGTCACCCACAGGAATTATTTTATGCTTTTTTCTTGAGTTGGACTTTGTGAATCATCGTTCATGCCTTATGAAAGAGAAGTATTTTCTGTGCTAGTGGCTAGCTCAAGTTTTTATTAGAAATAGGTATCGATTTCAGTTTGAATGTGTACCGAGTGTAGTACATAATGTAGTGATTCATTATAGTTGTTATTGCTATTAAACCAAGTCATTTTCACTGCTGACCCCAGTTGCACGAGAAGCATAGAGACCGTAACTGCTCAAGAAAACAGTCAGACTCGTTTAGTAAGCACTGTGTTTTGCGGTTAAAGGAGCACAATCCTGGTTTGCAGCAATTTAGCAGTGTAATGATTCTGTTGACAGAGTTCTGGCTCATCTGTGGCACCCTGGGAAGCATAGCTCAGGACTCATAGGGTGAACCCCTACGTCTGGAAGAAAAGGTGAAATACAAGTGGAAATATATGAGATGGGAAAAAACAGAGACGTCCCTGTACTGCTGAAAACATTTTTTTCTCTTTGCTCTGTTTCTGCTGGCTGATGCAAAGACTTAAAGTTGGCCCAGTTTTAGTTATTTATTGTTATTTTGCAATGAGGATATATACAATATGAGTCTATATTGGATTAAACACTCAACACAGTTGAGGATTGAGGCTACAGATATATCGATCGACCGGCCAGGGACCGGAATCGGGACGATTCTCCTCTTGAACGGTCCTGACCGGTAACCATCCGGTCAGTCTCGCGTCTTGACGATCCATTTTGTTGCCAGCGGTACATGGAATAATGTCAGGTGCGTCGCTCTCTTCTCTCCGACGGCGAAGTGAGTGACACACCCGCCTCTTCTCACTCAATCGCCTCATTCGCTCTGGTTAAAGAGTGCTTGTATTGCACATCATTTTATTAATTCCCACAGGTTTCGCGCTCACACCAAAAGCGTGAGCACTACTGATTTATATAAGTGGAGCGTACAAGTCTCAAGCAGCTTGTGAGTCGCAAGTACCAAAATGAGTGGCTTACTGTGCGCTTAAACGGTTAAAAACACAAAATTACTTCAAAATGCCCGTTTTGGTGAATATTTAGTTAAACACAGTCACTTTTGGAACCCAATTATTTGAGAAAGATAACACAAGTTGTGTATTGCATAAACTCTTAAAGTGACAGCAGTCTAATATTCCTGCTGCTGTCTGTCATGTTAATCAAAGAAAAAAAAATCGAATCTGCCAAAATCGGTATCGGCAGGTCACACTTAAACAAAAAAACAAAAAACGGAAATTGGAATCAGCCAAAAAATCTCTAATTGAGGCATACATAATAGTTAATTGTTTTTTTCCTCAAACTCCCAAATAAATAATAAAAAATAAAAAAATCATTTCTCTTTTCTTACCAATTAGTTTTTATTTTTATTTTATTTTTTTAAGTATGCTATTAAGGTTAATCTTTTTTTAAATCTTGTAATTCCTCTTTTTGATACTGCTTTTGTGCACTCACATTAAAGGTTGTATCAGTCATTTCAGGCCCAAAAAAGGCAGAAACATAAATGATCACATTCACCTAATCTTTCCTAACGATCCGCTAGCTGCCCACCCCATAAGCATGCCGTCCAAAAACCGTGTCTCTGTAGGCAGCCTAGGCTCTGAAATCTGCACTCAAAAACAAATGGGTACACCACCACTCAAAACCCAAATAAACAGTGTTTCAACCAATCTCAATCTCAGGGGCGATTCGAACTTGTATTACCCATTTGAGTGTTACAGTAAGGTGTAAGAAACACTGTTTTACCTTTATGGCTGTTCAGATTTAGATGTCTGCATTAAAATGCATATTCAGAAAGTCTGCATTAAAATGCAGATTCAGAAAGTGATAACATTGTGTCAAGAAAGAGAGAGTCTCAGAGAGAACAAGATCTTGAGGGAACATCCTCCCTCACAAGAGCCAATTATATTGTACACGCTAAGAATCATTATGCTGTGCTTCATCACAGGAAGTCTTTCCTCCAACAATGTCGTTGTTGTTGTTTTTTGGCACTCTGGCTGTAAATATTTCGTGTGAGTTCTTTCTATTTTAAGTCATGGTGAAGTGTACATGTGCATCCAACGCCCTCCACCCACTTCCTCTATTTCAAATGCACGCAACAGTATATCTGAATCTGTCTCTCTCTCTTTGACTGCCTCCACTCTCTTCTTGGTGGTTAATGTTACGTAATAGTTTGCGGGATGCACTCAGTAGGTTATGGCTGAGAGAATATCATCCCACACACACGCTGTGTGATGCTGTGTGTTTTAGTCCCCCATTGCAGCTGTTTTTAGTGGCGTGGACAAAAGTAATGTAATGACGATCTCTGCATCCACCCCAGCAGGGCAGCTTTTTTTTTCACCCTCCTCTCCTCCGCTGGACAGTGTGGGATCTAGAGTTCATCTGCGTAGGAAAAACTCAGGATTTTTTTTTCTTGCCCACAAGGCCACTCGTTCTAGTCTCTCTTTAGCTTTAGATAGAGTCTGCAATTCTTTTGTTCATTCATTCAGGCGGAGGTGTAAAATTTGCAATGGACATTGCCCACATGCTTTGAAGAGTTTTAACACTTTATGGTTTATATTGTCTCTTACTCGGGATGTCGCTGATGCTGAATAGTTAGTGTTAAGTAGCCAGACCTTCAGACTGATGGTAGAATGTCTGGTCTACATAGCATCTTTTATTGGCCAACAACCACGCAAGAGGACATCTGGCTGACATGTAAAGCAATCAATCACAGTAAGGTTTGTTCAGCGTCATGTTTAGGGGCGTGAAAGAATGTCGTGCAAGTTTAGTGCAAAAATGGTGCAACATTTAAGCTGTGAACTTCACATGCTTTTGAAAATCCAGCTTTTAGTTGATCCTGATAAGTGCTGCTCAGTATCACAACTGTAAACATGACGCCTTTCTTCTTCCATAAGAGTTTTTGGTGTCACAACGGCTTTGTTTCCAGGTGTACCGATGAAGAACGCAACACACACGTTTCCCCAGAACTCTTGAAATGTTTCCCATTTTGTGTGCCTAATGCATCAGACGTCAACCAACTGTCCATGGATGTGACATCTGAGGCTGAGACTACTGAATAGTTGTAAATTAAAAACTGGGAAAATTGGGAACCTTAACGAACAAATTTAAACAAAACCTGGATTGATTTACTATGGCAGCAAATCAATGCCTAAAAGAACCGAGCGCATACCTGATGCTGGAGAAATTACTTCCGCTAGAGGATTACAGATCTACACGTGAGGAAACTGGAACTCGCGAGCTCATTTTAAACCCTGTGCGCGCATGACATCTCCTCTGCACGCAACACAGAAGCCCAGCAAAAAAAAAAAAAAATGCTAATAACCATGGAAATGCATCATTACAGTCTGTAAATATCTCTTAACAACACAAGAATGCAATCACTAGTAAGTGACTAAGACTTCCTGTTAATAAAGTATCTGGTAAGAATCTATTCTATATTAACAATGCATTAAATCACATTACACATTAATAAACCACAATAAATAAATAAAAACATTGGACAGTACAATCCCAACTGACTTCCGGAAAAGGGGAAGTAACCAATGACATTTGAGGTTATTAAAGGGTACCTATTATGGCATTTAAAATGTTCCTAATATTGTTCTGGGAGTCCCCAACAACAGTTTTACAAGCATGAAATGACAAAAAACACTTTTGTTGTCTTATAATATGCATTTATTTTTACCTGATTTGCTCACCGAGTCATTTTTCTAAACCCCGCCTTTGCGTGACGCTAATCTGCGGTGATATGTTAGCTACCAAAGGAGTGACACCGAGCCGACGGGGTTGTTGCGATAAATCTTACCCAGATACAATAGTGCTATTTTCTGATTGGCTAACAACACCAGAGGAGACGCGCTTGATTCTTGCCGGTTCCACAGTGAGAGCGAGTGAGAGCGGCGCGGCCAGAGTTTTGGGCGCTGCGGCATATTAAATATATTACAAATAGTTTTTCAGCGTGAGAAATACAATGTGTGGCGGGAGAGCGTGACAAAAGACCGAAATGAGTGACTGTCACGCTCAATGCGTGACACTTGAGAGCCCTGCACATATTTCAATACAATTGAAATTGAAGACCTAGAAGCTGCGCTGTGCGTACACAACACACAAAATAATTATTGAGCATGCTACATAAAACATAAAAGCGACAATTTATAATATTAATAATACTTACAGGTTGTGATTCGGAGGAGGAAGCTGATCCAAATAGACTTGGTACTGAGCCTTCCTTCAATATCAGCCGGCTCGCAAATCCACATTTGAAAGCATTTATGTTTGTGAAGCAATCATCTTCAAAATGACGCGAACACAGCAATAACGTCGGGCTATACATCTGTGGTATACCGGTAGTTGTAGCCTATATATGAACTGTAGCCACTGATTCTTCAAATGCTCGTCTCTGGGCAGATGAAAAAATGTCGCTTTTGCGTCACACTTCAGAACACAGCGTCTTGTCGCCATTATGTTTTCAAGTTTCCCTGGCTTCTACGAGTACGAGCGCAATAAGTGGGCGTATCTTATTCAAATAACTTGTACAAGTGACGTCATAAAGTTAGAGAAAATGCATCGTTCGTCGAACGATTCATATCAGCGACTCAGAGTCGACTCTTACTTTTGAGAGACAATAACTTTGTATACGGTGAACTTTCATGTTTAAAACTTTGCAGGATGTTTTCGTTCACTTAGATCTATGTTACACACTACATGAAGGGCAATTTTCAAAAATCCATAATAGGTACCCTTTAAAACAGTAAGTCACGCCCCTCGACTGCCAAAATAAAATTTGTTCGAGCGAGCAAAAGCGGCAAGTGAGGGCAGATCAAGCGCGAGAGCGTAGGGAATGATCATGCGCGTGCTGTGAGACATGTCCTAGCGCACGCAAGGTTTTGTGTTGTGTGCAGAGGAGATGTCACACGCGTGCAGAGTTGAGCTTGCGAGTTCCCGTTTCCTCGCGTGTAGATCTGTAATCCTCTCGCGGAAGTAATTTTGCGCGCGCCAGCATCAGATGTGCTTCAGATGAGCATAAGGTTCTTTTAGGCATTGATTTACCGCCATAATGATGTTTGTTTCTATTTACGGAATTGCTTTTCAGCTTTTGCTAATACTGGCTTGTCCTCATGTTGCTTAGACCTCATTCTAGACTGACTTACTTTGGTTTGGAGCAGATGGTTAACTCTGTTCCTAAAGGGTCATTAAACATAATGGCATAATGGATTTAAGACCCAATCAATAACTATAGCTATAACAATAACTGTATTAGTGTCCACAACACGTGATATTAGGGCTGGGTATTGACACAAATTTCACAATTCAATTCACAAGCTTGCAATTCGATTCGATTTCGATTACGATTCGATTCGATTCAATATTGATTATTTTGGATATCAGTTACAATAAATGGCAAATTTTCTCAAGGAAATCAAATCTCTTAACTAATTCTGTAAACTAAATAGCCTAATATGAAGGTAATAATTAACTGTTTTGTAGCAATACAAACACTACTTCACAGTTCAGTCTTTGTAATATGTTTTAGCAATACATTTATAATGTGTTTAGAATTTTTTTTTTTATTGCCTTTACAGGGACTTTAAATTACACCTTTATTTATTTTTATAATAAGACGATTATATGAAATATAAACATTTAAATGGTGGCTGTCATAAAAACTTGCCAGATTTATTCAAATATGCATTAAATATTGAAGAACATTAAGATTGTAATGCATATGTAATATGGTGCATATATTTAGCAAAATGCTCCTCTCTAGAGTAAATTTTTCTGGCTGACTAACGAATTTATGGTCACATGTTGTTTTTCAGAGGTAAATATGACGATACATGACATTGATTACAAGCTGTTTAAAGGGTTAGTTCACCCAAAAATGAAAATGAAGTAATTAATTACTCACCCCCATGCTGTACCAACCCCGTAAGACCTTCGTTCATCTTCGGAACACAAATGAAGATATTTTTGATTAAATCTGAGCTAGGGATGGGCATTCGATTAAATTTTCAGTCTACTGATTTTTGTTCAGAAAGATAAGCATGTTGATGACATGAACTGGGGTCAGACGCGACCGCAACCTGGTGACTGTCAAGCCTTGTTATACTTTCGCCTGGCTCTGCAGCGCGTGTCTCCGCAAACAGACGAGGCGTTTATACTCGATGCGCTCGCCTGTGAAACACCTAATACCGCAATACGCAATGAAGTAATTTTTGCCGCGCGCACATTCGCGCTCGTGCGGACGCGTCGAGTGTAAACAAACTCTTCAGTCCAGCCGCCGAAAACACCCGCCCTGAGGGGACTGACGTTGCCGGGATGCACAGGTACCTCCGCGATAACTTGACCAGCCCGGGGAAGCTTATTCCGTTCACAGTGGTGCAATCCAGCGGTTCATTGCTTCAAGGCTCACACTACGCAACTCAACCATATTAGTTTAATCGATAACAAATTAACATGATCGACTAAATTCTTAACGATCAATAATCGATCGTCGATTAATCATGCCCATCCCTAATCTGAGCGCTGGATCACTGCTACATAGGCTGCCTAAGGGAATGAAACTTGACGGCCCAGAAAGTCATTAAAGAAAATGTTTAAATATTCCATGTGCCTACAGTGGCTCAACTATAAGTTTATCAAGCGACGAGAATACTTTTTGTGCGAAAAAAACACATAAATAACGACTTTATTCGACTATTCCATTACTTCCTTGTGGGCCTTGAGACGAGAGTTGAAGAGATTTCCAGAACGCATGCGCGAGAACTGAGTAACAAGTAACAAGAAGTAGTCGTCCTCTTCTCAGTTCTCGCGCATGCGTTCTGGAAATCTCTTCAACTCTCGTCTCAAGGCCCACAAGGAAGTAATGGAATAGTCGAATAAAGTCGTTATTTATGTTTTTTTTTCGCACAAAAAGTATTCTCGTCGCTTGATATATCTTCATTTGTGTTCCGAAGATGAACGAAGGTCTTACGGGGTTGGTACAGCATGGGGGTGAGTAATTAATGACTTAATTTTCATTTTTGGGTGAACTAACCCTTTAACTGACGTCTTTCCACGGTTGAAACACTGACTGAGCGAATCAATGTGACATGATACGGATTTCGATAAGTTGTACTCTATCTTTTAACACACTTTCAGATGCTCATTCATGTTTATTTCGCGCTGTAACTGGTATTATTAAGGCGGAAGAGATCAAAGCGCCCCGCGCTGCTGCTTCTCTTGAGCCGCGCGAGAGCGATCTCGCCACAGCGCCAAAACGGTATTTATGTTTTTGAATTTCGAAAGAAAATGGCCGTAATTTGAAAATGTAGACTGTTTCATATCAATAGTGACAAAGGACAAAGATTATTGCGATGTTTTGGATGCGCGCTACAATGTTCCATTCATTCAAATGAAACAGGATGACTAATCGATTCTTGAGATTTAAGAATCGATATCGGTTCGTAAAAATGAGAATCGATTAATATCGAGAAATCGATATTTATTACCCAGCCCTACGTGATACCGTTGTTTATTATAAGCACTTGCTGCGGTTATGTTGTAATCCACTTTAAATACTCAAGCTCTTTAAGGTAGGGTGGCTTCTGATTGGTTGTCAATGTCTTTATCGTTTATTAGCTGGAAAAAAGTTGTTCTGAAAGTGATTTCAAGATATTGTTTCTCTGTGCCGTTATTGTTATAGTTGTGATGTGGACTCTGCTATTCTTGTACATTTAGAAAGATTTTTAAAACAATATCTTTATTGTTTTTCATTCTTGGTGTAAATAGTGTAGGTCGTCTGTAAATCAGCGTACAGACCAAGATAACCTGGTTTATTCCTCTCAAAATGTTTTTCTATCCGTCTTGTATGGTGCAATCTGTGGAGGTACCACATAATACATAATTGAATTATTCCTAGGGAGGGTTAATGTCTTGTGAATGTGAGGCTGGTCTCTAGATCAGGGTGTAGCTTTGCAGTACTGCTGAGTTCAGGATTGCAGAAAAGCCTTTTCGCATCTCTGAGAACCCATCCTAATCCTCTCCTTGCATTTAAAGATGGACCGAAGCTAAAAATGTGCAGTGGGACTGGGACACCAGATATTTCCAGAGCCCTGCAGTGACATAAGGTCAATCATCAACACAAGATGATTGAATGTAGGATAATTAGTAAGCAAAGAGTTGGGAAGAGGCTACAGACATTAATGATTTAAGACACACTGAAATAGTTGAGACACAACGTTTTTCATGTCTTTGAAAGTCTCTTTTCTGCTCATCTACATTTATCAAAATCACTTCAATATGCTGATTTGGTGATTTAAGATACATTTTCTTATGTTAAAAACAGTTAAACTGCTTAAATATTTTTATTTGTAAATTTTTAGATGCTTTTCAGTGTTCCAAATGTGTGATATGTATGTGTACACAGACTGAAATCAAGAATGCCAAGCCCTTCATTAGTGTGACTGACAAATCTTTATTAGCTTTATTGCATTAAACTTACCACTGCCCTCACACAAAACAAGGACCTTCAGACTGTGTGTATAACAGGAAGATTTCTCACAGCCGGCTGTTTTAATTTTTTTTTTTAAGGCTTTGAATTTGTTGCAGACTCTTGTACCTTGATGGCTATAGCGGCGGCGCTTTAAATGAGATGAATTAACTTCTTTGAGAGCGTTTACTGTGCTGAGAGCACAGCTGTTAAAACCTTTCAAACTATTTTAAACTCTGCCTACTTGTTTGTTTGTCTGAACATCATACGTGGAGAGAATGCTTAAGAAACCTGTTTAAAAGCATTTTTTATTTCTGAAATTCTGTCTGGAATTTCCACTAGTGGTTCATATATTATGGTGCAAGGAGGTTTAACATGCTCACTTGTGCACATGCGGCAGTTGCAGGATATACAACAAAAAAAAAGGTGGTTCCCTGTGGTTTTATGGGAAATAACTCCTGCAGTGTGACAGCAGTACAATGATGGTTATATTGTTACACCATTGTGCAAGATTGCCCCAGTTCTCCCACTGACACCTCGCATCAAGTGGTATGATTACACAACCCTGAGGAGTTTGAAGAGGACTGTTTGTAAGGCGCTTAATGAGGTAATAACTGTGATCTACTGAACGTACAGAGGCAGCAGAGGAGCGTGGGGCTGCTCTGATGGAGGTCTGCTGTGTATCCAGTGTTAGGAGACTGAGCACTCAGATTTGTGCTGTGAAGTGTGTGATGTATGTTAATGAATGTGTCTGTGCAGCAGCCTCCAGGCGCTTTAGAGTACCCCTGGATTCGAGGTGGGGATTTACATGGCCTGGGCAATATGCAAAAACGTGTTTGTTTTCTTTCATTGTGGGGAAATTACATTTACCTTTATTTTAAATTCTTAAACGTTACTGCAGTGTCATTTTTGCATTTTCACAAAGACTTCTAAAAATTCTGTGTTAAAAACAAAACCATTTTGGGTTATTTAACTCAACCATTGTTTATAAATGACTATAATGGGTTTTATTATTAAATAAAAAATCACATGCATAATGACTACAGTAACAAACAGACAACAGTAATAATCAAAAGGTGAAAATGTATTATGCAAGAAAACCCATAAATAGACAAAAGTGAAAATGTACATATTATATATTATTTAAAAAAAATCCTCATTGCTAGTTCATAATACTTATTGCATTAAATGTGGTCATCATTGTTAGCTCATACTTGATGCAATTAATCATGTGAACAAATTGATTCTTAAAATATATACACTTTTTAATTTATTTCGATTTATTTTCATTTTCCAAATGAGGACATCAACCAGATGCATGAAGGTCTTCTCAGATTTATTACACTTTTGGGTACATTTTGGTCCTCAAACTATACCGTAAGTACATACACACAGAGTTAACTGTCACTGTGGCTGCATGTCCAAACTGGCCGATGTCCGTTAGGATTAGGGCAAACACTTCCAGAATCCTGACTGTCTGGAATGATCCTGTAAACCGAGCCAACAAGCTCAACAATATATGGTTGTGGTTGTAATTATTTGATGCTGTATATGTCTGAGTCAGTCAAAACACTGACTCGCACACACATTTATGACAAAATAAATTATGCATAATGTTCTCAAACATGACTTTATTCCACCAAGAAAAAGAGAATTGGAAAGATACTAAGATGAAACAGATTTGTTCCATGCCCAGTTAAGTTATATAATTCACGGTTAGCTCAGCAGAATGCCCCCAAGAGGTGTTCAGTGTGGCTTTACCAGGTGAGATGAGGTGACATTACAAAAGCTTGACAGGAGCTGTCTGATCTCTTGTACCAGTAAGGACACATACTTACATCAGTCAATCTAATGTACTGTAATGTGTCACTGTCATTATTATTTCTGGCCCAGTTTAACCTCTGCATATATAGCATATAGATCTGTAATGAATTTAAGATTTAGTTCCGTGTTAAGAAATTTTTCATTCACTTCAAACTAGAGTTTTTTAAGTTTAGGGACATTCAACATCCACCTTTTCTTAGCAAGGTTAATAGATTAGCATTGATGTTTGCTAAGGTTTTAGCTATTCTTGAAAAGCACCTCCATAACTTTAATTTGAGCCATAACTTGGCTGTCGGTTTGCTTTCGAGTGAAACCTGGTTGTCCCAAGAGAAGAGGCGGCTCTTAGGGATGTGCTGACAGAGAATAAGACGCACTGACATGCTGTAGTATGCCAGAGGGATCAGTTTTGACAGGCTGTGAATAGAAACATTTAGTGCAGTAATTTGCAAAGGCCTCTTAGGAAGTTGTCTGTCTGCTTACAGCTACACAGGGTCGGGCATTTGTCCTTTAAAAGATGTTCTGCACCAACGCATGTGACGTATGAAATAGCATTTTACAGCAATAATTTTACCTGCCACTCAAACCTGAATGGGATTCTTTGGTGCCTGTGTGGCCTTCATGACAAGTAACTGACTGGCCTTCAGAAAGCGCTAAACTTTTTAGGTGAGGTCTAACTAAAACTTTTTCATTTTCTTTTAATTAAAACACCATCCATAACTGTCGAACTTTCGGAAATCAAAATTATTTAAAGGGAAACCAAGTTTATATAATTATCAAAAAATACAAAGAGTGATCAAGTCTCATGTTTCCAGCTTTCATTATGTGATAATACAAAGTGCTTTTGTGTCTGTGTTGGATATATTTTGATCTCATGGTTTTCACCCCAACTGTTTTCTCTAAAGCCTAGAAAGATGTGTTTAGTTTTAAAATGTTGTGCTGTTATTGGCATCTTGTTGATAGCATTAATATGGGTTAGCTCTGTCAAGCCTAGGTCTCTTTTTTTTGGTGTGTATCTGCTGTCTCTCATTTTATATTATTTTTGTTGATGAGCTCACCAGGAAAAAATCCAGACAACTATGATGTTATTGCAATAAAGAATTGAATTGAATTATGGTTGAAATGCAAGTTATAAAAATGTTCCATCTCTGAATTCAAATTGGTTGAGTCATGTTTGAAGCTGTGTCGTCCACTTGTGATCGCACATCAGTTGCTATGCTTCTCTGCAAAAAGGTTTAGCTGTTTATGCTATTGAACAATATAACTTGTCAGAAAAAGAAAAAAGAAAAAACACTGGCAGAGAAAGAGCTAAAATCGGATTTAAACCATGTAAACCATGTTACCATGCTTTGGCAAGTATTATGTCAAAACTTTACTCTCATTTTGCACTTGATGAGTAGCATTACAAGAACACAAAATCTGTATTTACCAGACAGTTTCATTAAATAAGCATGATAATATGATGCTAAAATTAGACCATATGCAACTTCATGTGAAATTTTTGCCAGTGTGGACAGTTATGCAGCTAACCTATTTTCAGCCCCTCACAGTCCGACGTAAGAAGGCTAACAGAGTAAAGCAGAACAGATTAAACTCAATTCCAGATAGACTCAGTTGAGTTGTAAAGCTTTGACTTCTCCCTTCTTTTCCACTGTCAGCGTTTTGAAGATGAGTGCATCTGTCAAGGGTTTAACATTCTTTGTATTTCAGACTTGACTTGCGCCAGAGGATTAATGTTGTCACCTCACCGGCTGTTTAAGAGGAAGAAAGCAAGCATTCTCGGTTTAACATGCAACATGCTTTGCATCTTGTGAATAACCAGTACCCTCACAGCTAACCACAGCGGCTTATGAAATGTATAACTTGTGATTATCACAAAATAAAACCAGCAGGGTGATCAGAATCCTGATATGAAGTTATTTACCAAATTATTAAATACACGGGCCATCTCTTGCTTTAATTGGGTGCTCCTGAGAAGTTTTATGCTCACCATACCATATCCGTCCTTCGGATGAGACATTAAACCGAGGTTCTGACTCTGGTCGTTAGAAATATGGCCTCTGTCTATCATGGCCTCCTAATCATCCCCATATATACTGATTGGCTCTATCACTCTGTCTCCTCTCCACCAATACGCTGGGTTCTGGCTCAGTATGGCTGCCTTGTCATCATCCAGGTGGATGCTTCTATGTAAAACGCTTTGTGTTCTGAAAAAAATGCTATAAATGTAACATTATTATTATAGACTACTGTTCAAAATGTTGGGGTCAGTATGATTACAATTATTTTTAAAAATAAGCATCAGACATAATGTGTTTGAATAAAATTTACTTTGTATTCATCAAAGAATCCGGAAACCTGTATTACTGTATTTTAAAACGCATTAAAAACAATTTAAATTGCAATAATATTTCACATTGTCAGAGGTTTACTGTATTTTTTATCATACAAATATTACCCCAAACATTTAAATGGCAGTGTACAATAAAGTCACCATGAAATCGATGCACATCATTATTTAACTTATTTAATTCACATGTGTCTTTGCAATCTTTAATCAAAATTCCTTACCCTTTTCTCTTGCCCTGACATCTCTTTTCTCTGATGACGTGTTTTTGACATGAAAAGGAAGTTGCGACTCCATATCCAAGTGAAATGGTCCTTGGACAAAATCAAGTTCTGGCCTATTTTTTTCTTATTATTATTTAAGAAACCATTTCACTTGGATATAGAGTGGCAACTTCCGTTTCATGCCGACTTTAAAAGCAGTACTTAGTTCCTCCGATGCCATTTTTATTACAGTCTATAGCTATGTTTTAAGTTTGTGGTAATTAGCCTACGTGGCATAATTTGAGAGAGTTGTTTGTGAGATCCTTCCTCGTGTAGTTTTGGTAAGCCTTTCACATGTCTCGTTTCTTTTTTTTTTTTCTGTACAGGGAATTCTAACTGCTCACTTAGGGGGGTTTATGTGTGTGTATTGTATATGAGCAGGACAAGGTCTTTCTTTCACTCTCTCTCTGTAGCCCTATGTGTCAAGTTCATGTGAGGGATCGGCTCTCAGTATAGAGACATAAGGCATGAGCATGACCTAACAATGGAAGGATATGCTCTTCTCTTCCCCTGGGTACACACTAAAACTACTGTAGATTCTACATATCTAAAGGATTTGTGAGCTGACACTGATTCATTAATTAATTCGCTACACAGATTTCCTTAAATCTGGTGCTCACTACAGTGCTGGAGTGGGTGGTTGCCAGAGCGCTGCTATGCTGTTGCTTAGGCTTTTTGAGTAGTTGCCAACATGCTTCAGGTGGTTGTTCGGCGGTTGCTTTCTGGCCCAAGGACAAAGACCCCACCCCCAAGTCTCTATGATATTCTAGATCTGGTACAGAAGCTTAGGTGTGTAAGTCTTTGAGGTTTTTCTGGCTGTTTTATTTTCTACCAGGAGGATATGTAACTCACTCAATCTAAAAAAAACAAAAATGATTTGATGCATCTTTCAAGTCTATAGCATAAATGGTGAAATATGAATTATGCATTGATGTTTATACAGTGTACAAAACATCTTCACACAGCTGATGTCAGTTTGTTTCTGATGCAAGGGGATTTAAAGCCTCAAGAAGATTATTTAGGCCGTTTGGCTATAGAGTTACATCAGAGACAATTTGTATAGAGACATGCCACTTCCTCAATCCTCAATACAACTATGGGGAAAGCCTGTAACGCCAAAGATGGCGGTTGTATGCACATGTCCCGCCCCTCCCGCTGGAAAGCCAATCGTCTGCTTTTAACAATCAAGCCAGGAAACATTAAAGCCTATCATCTGGTTCCACTGACTCATGCACACAGTTGAGGTTTGCGACAGCGGAGACGAGAACCCTTGCGCCTGCGTAGTAAAAGTGTAACCTGTGGGTAAAAAGGCGGTTTAAACCTTATTTTGGGGCAAAGTCATCAAACTTTTTCAGCGATTTTTATCATATTTTACTGGTGTTTCTATACATATAGTTATAGTTTCTATACATCTATACTATAGTTTTTATGTCCCGGTGACCAGGGAAAGTGCAGTTCTGACTCTCTGCTCATTCATATAGATAGGACTAGGAGCCTGGTCTTGTTAGTCCGAAATAGCTGCCCGGAGCCGTTGCCAAGATGGCGGACGAGTGGCATGACTTGCCTAAAAGGACTTTGGTTACATACAGTATGTGTATATTATAATGCAGAATTGTAAAGCACTGGGGTTATGTTTAGGGGTAAAAAGTATATATAATAAATATATATATATGGACCATTTATTTCAATGGCTTGCTCCGCGCAAGGACGTTTTGTTGCTGAGTCGACCAAAGCGGAGCACAGCATTGGCGAGCTCAAAGACTTACACACCTAAGCTTCTGTACCAGATCTAGAATATCATAGAGACTTGGGGGTGGGGTCTTTGTCCTTAGGCCAGAAAGCAACCGCAGAACAACCACCTGAAGCACATATATATATATATATATATATATATATATATACAGTGAAGAAAATAAGTATTTGAACACCCTGCTATTTTGCAAGTTCTCCCACTTAGAAATCATGGAGGGGTGTAAAATTGTCATCGTAGGAGCATGTCCACTGTGAGAGACATAATCTAAAAAAAAAAATCCAGAAATCACAATGTATGATTTTTTAACTATTTATTTGTAAGATACAGCTGCAAATAAGTATTTGAACACCTGTCTATCAGCTAGAATTCTGACCCTCAAAGACCTGTTAGTCTGCCGTTAAAATGTCCACCTCCACTCCATTTATTATCCTAAATTAGATGGACCTGTTTGAGGTCGTTAGCTGAATTAAAGACCCCTGTCCACCCCATACAATCAGTAAGAATCCAACTACTAACATGGCCAAGACCAAAGAGCTGTCCAAAGACACTAGAGACAAAATTGTACACCTCCACAAGGCTGGAAAGGGCTACGGGGAAATTGCCAAGCAGCTTGGTGAAAAAAGGTCCACTGTTGGAGCAATCATGGAAGAATGGAAGAAAATGGAAGAAGCTAAACATGACTGTCAATCTCCCTCGGACTGGGGCTCCATGCAAGATCTCACCTCGTGGGGTCTCAATGATCCTAAGAATGGTGAGAAATCAGCCCAGAACTACACGGGAGGAGCTGGTCAATGACCTGAAAAGAGCTGGGACCACCGTTTCCAAAGTTACTGTTGGTAATACACTAAGACGTCATGGTTTGAAATCATGCATGGCACGGAAGGTTCCCCTGCTTAAACCAGCACATGTCAAGGCCCGTCTTAAGTTTGCCAATGACCATTTGGATGATCCAGAGGAGTCATGGGAGAAAGTCATGTGGTCAGATGAGACCAAAATAGAACTTTTTGGTCATAATTCCACGAACCGTGTTTGGACGAAGAAGAATGATGAGTACCATCCCAAGAACACCATCCCTACTGTGAAGCATGGGGGTGGTAGCATCATGCTTTGGGTTTTTTTTTTCTGCACATGGGACAGGGCGACTGCACTGTATTAAGGAGAGGATGACCAGGGCCATGTATTGCGAGATTTTGGGGACCAACCTCCTTCCCTCAGTTAGAGCATTGAAGATGGGTCGAGGCTGGGTCTTCCAACATGACAATGACCCGAAGCACACAGCCAGGATAACCAAGGAGTGGCTCTGTAAGAAGCATATCAAGGTTCTGGTGTGGCCTAGCCAGTCTCCAGACCTAAACCCAATAGAAAATCTTTGGAGGGAGCTCAAACTTCGTGTTTCTCAGCGACAGCCCAGAAACCTGACTGATCTAGAGAAGATCTGTGTGGAGGAGTGGGCCAAAATCCCTCCTGCACTGTGTGCAAACCTGGTGAAAAACTACAGGAAACGTTTGACCTCTGTAATTGCAAACAAAGGCTACTGTAACAAATATTAACATTGATTTTCTCAGGTGTTCAAATACTTATTTGCAGCTGTATCTTACAAATAAAAAGTTAGAAAATCATACATTGTGATTTCTGGATTTTTTATTTTTTATTATGTCTCTCACAGTGGACATGCACCTACGATGACAATTTCAGACCCCTCCATGATTTCTAAGTGGGAGAACTTGCAAAATAGCAGGGTGTTAAAATACTTATTTTCTTCACTGTATATATATATACACGGGCGTAATTTCCTATGGGGACAGGGGGGACATGTCCCCCCCACTTTTCAAAATCCCGTTTGTGTCCCCCCCACTTTCAAATTCGTTTGTTGTGATTTTAAACCGAACGCCGTCATCGCCACGGAGGAGCAGGACCGAGCCTGTGTCGATGCGCGTGTCAATGCCCAGGAACTTCGCTTACACACTCTAAAAATAGCGCACTGATGAACAGGTATAGCGGTTGCGGCACAGACAGCGATGAAACGCCAGAAACAACAACAGGACTATAATGTCATCATGGATGAAAAGAAAGAAAGGAGATGCGAGTTGGTTGATTCAGTAAATTAGCTCACGTCTAGAAAATCATATTTTCTCTCTACATCTGTTAGCCTTAAGTTGACTGAGCTAACTTTAACATACGCTGCTGCTGCTGTAACTTCAGACTGTTAAATATGTAATGTAGAATCACATTGTGTAGCCTACTAAAAGAAAAACATTATGGGCCATGAAAACGAGTCCACTTTTAAACCGCAGCATTTTCTGTCAGCAACGATCGTGCTGTCAACGTTAACGCATGCGATTAACTTTTGTCCAGCTTTAATGCGCGACAAAACAAAGGAGAACGCGCTCAGTGAATGTCCTCCTGACACACACACACACACCGGCACCGCACAGAAAGACGCTCACCAGTATCGCATAGACAGTATCGCCAGTATCGAGTTCTCTTTCGCGCTTGAATTAACAATAACACACACACATTTATGCCAAAATGTCCGTTTTGTCGAGTATCCCACAAGAACAGTCTTAAATGAGTTAAATAAAATCTTAAATGAAAGTAAAGCTAGTGAGAGAATGAGACGCGTGAGATCCTGTCAGCAGATCTTAAAGTGACAGCAGCCACTAATTCTCTCTGTCAGTAAAGTAACCAAAGAACAAAGGGAACAGAGAATTACTAACTGCTCTTGACTAAAGAACGGATTAATCAAATAAAATAATATTTAAAATTTCATTTTTATTCATTTATAATTTATGCAGTGTGGAGTTTTTGATAACCTTATTCCATTTCTGTATATTTCATAGCCTACCTGTCAGACAGGAAGGGCACAGCTGTTAGACAGAAAGCCAACACAATAGCCGACATTTATTATGAGTTTATGTGAGGTTTGTTTTAAGTTCACTTAAATTAAAAGTTGTTATATTTTTTGAAGCCTAATAAATGTTTAAATTTTGGGGGGGAAATTATTTTCACAGAGACATCAGTAACTATAAAAATCAGTGATACTGGCCTTCATTCATAAAAAGATGCCATTAAACAATTATTTAAAATTGTCTTCATGTTGTTTCTACATTACAGTGGAAATTGAGTCTCACATTATTTAAATTTTATTTACACACAAAACATTAATAGCTAACATTTATTTACTTTATAAAATGATTATCTGAAGTCTTGGCGTTCGGCACCTATTAAACAATAAAGAAAGACAGACATATTTTTCTTATACAGCCTATTCCTAGATTATAATCTAATTATTTCCTGGATTTTGTATCACCATTGTCCCTAAATGTAGCTATGTAAATGCAGGAAATGGGATTCAAATCAAAAATATTTTCACCCATTTTGTGTCCCCCCCACTTCTCAAACCAAAGTTACACCCTTGTATATATATATATATATATATATATATATATAGTGAGTTCTTTAAAATACTTATAAATATAAATACATAAAATGCATACAAATAAGACAAATTGCTTAGTTTTATGATTCAAGCTCTGTAGTTTTTATTATGGGGGGCAAAACATATATTGAAATGCAAGAGGGGATTATAATGCTTTTTTTGTTTGTTTATGTATTAGATACATAAATACTTTTTTTTTTGATTTATGCTTTAAAGTCTTGATAATTTTTCTCCAGAACTTGTTTTAAAACTCAAGTCTGTAATTTCAGTGCTGCTACCATCAAGAACTAATGGCTGTAAAACTTACATATTTATAATGGTCAAAAAGAGCAGTGTTTTGATAGTTTCACCAAATCCATAGTTTTTACATTTTTCGCAAATCAGCCTACAATTGGCTCAAATATTGTCTCTGCCAATTAAACTGGGAAATGAAAAAAGTATTGTAACATTGATAAAATTACACACTTTTCAGACTAATGACTTTTGGCTAGATCTTACAAATGACACTCTTCACCTTTAATGTGACCTTAAGTGTTTTAACATGTATCCGTGTTAAAGGACGAGAACGAGGGAGCGTGTGTGTATGTGCAAGAGCAAGAGTGTATGACTCATTGCTTCAGCAGGAGCTGCCTCTGGGAGGAGATCTATTTGTGCTTGTTAAAGTGTTTTGGCTTCAGTGCAGTTTTGCCTGCTTGTCTCTCTCGTCCTGTCCACGGTTTTAGCTTATACATCCCTTTTTGTCCAGTGCGTCTTTCTGCATCTATTTCTGTCCAAGGCTGAACGTCAGGTCACAGCAAGGGAAGTGAAGTTTTCTTAGGTGAAAAAGTCTGTATGCCCCCTCTGAAACTGGCCTCGGACGGACTATCTGGTGTTCTCTCTCACATAAAAAGCTATTTTGGTAGCTAAAGCTGCAGTTCCCAGTGGCTAATTTGTGAATTCAGTTGCCTCCGCTCTTTCTCTCACCTCCTCTCTTTCTCCACCCCCTCAGTCTTCAGCCTCAGCACTCCCTCTCTCTTGTCACCCCACCCCCTCATTCTCTCCCTTTCTCTTTCCTTCTCTCCCCTGTTTTCTCGTGAGCTCATCTATACTGTAAAGCTGCTAACCACAGAACAACTAGTTTCCCTGGTAACAGGGAGGCTGGCACCAAAAATATATTCTCTAAGGCATCTCCGATGCCTCCCACTGCATGCTGGCGCTCGTCCGCGCCTCACAACACCACCTAGCTCTGAACTGGCACTCTGATTTATACATATACATATATACATACACACATATAGGGCTGTCGGGTGAAGGAAATTCCCTTGTGATTTTTATTGCATGGCTCAATATGGCGATATTATCTGCATTTTTAAAAATGTTTTATTCTTTAATTTTTTTGCTATATAAATATTAGTATGTGGTCAGCAGGCACAAAGAAAGAGATTCAGAAAAAAACAGGCTTTATTAATAATCCAAACACTCTAAATGAACAGGCAAGAGGATAACACAAACCACACAATGGATAAAAGAGAACTGACCAAGAATAACTGAAACACAGGGCTATATAAACATGGGTAGAACAAAGGAAAGTAAACTAGATATGTGTGAAAATAATGCATAACTATAGAAACAAAGGAGGACATAATCGGTAACCAATGAAACTAAACAGAGTGGGGAAACAGGAAGTAAAGGTAACAGAACAGAATGTCAAAATAAGGGTCCCCATAACAGAACATAAACCTAAAAATAAGCTTGTTGGGATTTTGTTTGTATAACAGTTAGTTCTGATCCTCGAATCTGACTGGACAAGAGGCTTTCTAAATCTGCTGATATTTCACCAGTATCAGCACTGCTTGTCTCTGTGTGCTAGACAGGCTGTCAGTCAGTGCAGGTTACATTGTTACGTCACTAGGTGGCGGCAAAGGACCGTCTTTGAGTGAGTCATTAAACCATTCATCTAATACGCTGATACATTCATTCATGAAACAAGGTGTTGAAATTATTTTAACTTCGAGTACCATTTTACAAGGTTCCACTGACCAGCAATGAGTCACCTGGGTAACACTGAAGCTGATGCTTCACTTCATAGAGACCAATGGCATTGATTCAATGTAATGACCAGCGCTGACGCTAGTGATGCACAATTTTGGATAAATTGAGAATCACAATTATTTTTATTTTTTTTTATTTTATTTTTTCCAAATAGAGATCACAATTCTCCCACGATTCTGAACTTAAATAAATTTAATTAAATGTTTAATTTATTGGAACGAATATTTAAAGAAAATTGGTTTGAATGAATGAATTAATGACATTAATTAAATGAATGACTCACTCATAAGGACTTCACTTGATTCATTACTGGATGAATCAGACAAATCTCTTGAATGATTCAATGACAAATCGATTTTTTAACAGTCGCGTGTCGCCACCTAGTAGTGTACCAATGCAATTGATAGAATCTTTATTTGAAGCGGCAAGTTACTTTATTATTTTAGACGAATGTGCTTACACTCTGTCACTGACTATCTAGTCTATAATATATCTATATTTAAAATAATGTAGGCCACTTTTTACTGGTAATATAAGACATTATATTCAACATTATATAGTTTATTGTAATACTGACACTAAAACTCAGAAAGGTTTTCAGACCGTTTTCTTCACACAGATATTTTATTTTGGGTGAACTATACACAACAATACATCACTATCACTATCCACGATACATTGGATTTTTGTATTGCGATATTGTGTGACACAATATATTGTTACTCCCCTAATGAACACTGCTGCTCACCAAGGCTGCATTTATTTGATCAAAAATACAGAATTTTTTTTTAAAGTGTAATTTATTCCTGTGATGAAAAAGCAGCAGCCGTTTCTCCAGTTTTCAGTATCAATTGATCCTTTACTGTAAAACTGTGTGTCTAGTCTAGTGACTGGTCACATCAAAATTTTGGCCTTATTGAATTTCTGTGAGTTGTATCAATTGTGGCAACAGTCTGTTAAAGGACAAGTTCGGTATTTTACACTCAAAGCCCTGTTTTAAGATCGTTTCTGATGAAATAGAACGTTTAAGATGGAAATTTGGACACATGCTGCTGGCCTGTGAAGTTTCGGTTTCTGTGGTAGCACCCCCCCACCTCCACAATGGTTGCATAGGTGCACTGGAACAATCCTTCATAAAACGCATTTAACTTTAGTTTACAAAGACGTGAAACTCACCGAGTGGTCTGGGGTGTTCACTGATAAGCTCACACAAAAATCACTGCAAAAGATGCTGATGCTACAACAGAAACCGAAAATTCTCAGGCCAGCAGCATGTGTCCAAATTTTAATCTTAACCGTTCTATTTCATCAGAAACAATCTTAAAACAGGGCTTTAAGAGTAGAATACAGAACTTGTTCTTTAACATGGGCTCAATCAGAAATATGCGGCACTGAAAAAGAAGAAAAAAAGCTAACCATGATGACAAAGTTCCACTGCATCTTATCTGACAAGCGACAGAACAGAAGTTAATATATGATGAGGATGAGACGTGTCAGAGATTTTGCTTTATCGTTTATTTCGCGTTATGTATGCAGTTTTCAGGACAGCTGAAAGTTACTGACACGGGCAATAAAACATTAATGGATGAATAAGAAAATCGCAAGCTTGACGTGTTTTTGCTCTTAAAAGGCAACAATCCCTGAAAGAGGCTAACGCCAACTGCAAACTGACGATGTGTTCCGCAGTCGATCAAACAGTATTTTAGACAAGTATGACATGAGGAAAATATCGTCTACCAGTTATGTGGAAACCGCGAGAACACGATCCTGAAACCAATGAATGCATGAACCCGTGGCTCTACAAAATGCCTTTTTAACTTCATACCGGGTCTTAAAGCAAAACTTTAATAGGCTACTCCACCACCGCTCCGGAGCGGATCCGCAGCCGTTCTGCAGTTGGTGGAAATCCGGGGTTAGACCGCACACCTTCCAGACCTGCAATATAAAGTGAAACTTGATTGGAAAGCGCGCACTGCAATGATGCCTGGAATCACTTTGATCATGAAATGCAGTTAAGTGCAAGATGTGCAGTGCCAATCTATCATTATGCATAACATTATAATGAGAACACAATTGTAATAGAATGTTGTACATTTTAGCAACGTCCACAACAACGTTCATGTGCGCAATCTTTTTGTGCAGAAGTAAGTTGTAAGATTACTTTTATGCTTTCTGATTAATCTCAAATAAGACGCGTTTGATTAAGTTTAATAACCAGCTAGCAAAACGCTGCAGTTTACCGACCGTTCATTTAGGCTACTCTTCAGCTTTACCTCAAGCAGATATTCCTTTTAGATGTTTCTTTTTCGATAACATTGATGCATAATCTAGCAGTTATTTTTTTCTATTCATACGTTCATGGTTTCATAGAAATGTTTTCATGTCATATTTTTATTTGTCAACATTAATTTTCTTAACCTGCGCCTTCAAGGTAAACTTGCATGCCTGCAGTGCGCGGATCATACAGTCTCACACTGTGTGTTACAAAATTCAGCTGTTAACGAAGGTATCCTAAAATTTGTTATTAAAGCTCAGCTGCAAACTCTCCTGACTAAATATAACCTCTCCCTGTGGTTTCCAAAACACCACGAATCATTCTGTTTACTACACAGTGATAAGACAATGGAATCTATAGCGCACATAATGAACGGGTGCCCTGCGTTTAAAGGCCTTTACATCGCGTGCCACGATTGCGCCACACAGCAAAGAGCAGTGTCGCTGTCAAGTCATGACTCGTAAAGCTCTGTCAAGTCCAAGTTAGTCACGGACGTGGAGCTCTCGGCATCTCGAAAGATGTTGATCTTCGTTTTAGTCCTCTTTTTGTCTCAAAGTCTGCTTGCCATGGTCCATAATGTTTGACCAAAACAACAACAGCGTGAGCGTCCTGCTATGCATAACACAGTTGTCCACGTCTGTCGCCGTGGTTACTATGGCAGTACGAGCGGAAACCACAGACGGCGGAAACCGAGGGTAACGCGGATATGACTCCATTGACTGGCGACTCCCAGCTCACCCCTGCTCACACGCCCCGTTTCCTTGGTTAAAATCAGAATTTTCTCATGATTTTAAAAATAGTTGGAAACATTTGGAATATTATCCAATATTAGTAATATTATTGGAATATTAGTTGGAAAGTTATCAACTTAACAAAATATATAACACTGGCCTTGTGATTTTGGGATATTTTAATGCAAAAATGTTACATATTGTACCTTTAACACACAGTGGGCGGAAATACTAATAGGATTAAAAAACGAAATAACCGACATGGTAAAATTACATCGGTTATAGGCCCTGAATTTCGGTTTCGATTACTTTTCGATTAATCATCCAGCCCTATTTGGCAATGTGTGGTTACAGGATAAAACTGATCATCCTAATCTTTGGTAGTCTAGGACATGTGCACAGATTATGCGTCAGAGGCTTGGAACTTGCTGGACTGAGTAAAAAGACCTCTAAGCAAATAGCCAAATACTGTTCTGTGACAGCAATCATAGGCAGTTTGCATGTTTGGAGAAGGGAGCGTCATCTCTATCCATAGCCTATTTATTTATTTATTCATGTGATTGTGACTAGAAGCAGTGCTTGTATTGTCTTTCTGGTGAAACATAACAGGCTCTTTGTGAATATTTGGATGCTGTGTTGTTTTAATCAGTATTGGTCATTCCAAATAAAATAATCATGCGTGTGTGTGTGTGTGTGTAGGTTTTGAGAGGTGTGATTTAGTTCGAGTACACTCATTCTTCTCAAGGTCTGTGAGTCATTAGTCTGTCTCTCTTCTAATTTCATTTTACCCTTAGTGGGACTCTTTTGCTCTAAGCTGAATGAACACATTCACAGCAAAGCGATTAAAGTGCTTACATGATTGACATGAAATTGAGATCCTGCAGTGCACACTTTGTGTATATTAGACAGAAATATTTAGGAATAGCTATATTCTTTAACTTAACATAAGTCCACCACTGCAGGGAGAGATGAAGACGGGAGTATATAATGACTTAGACTCCTGCCCCCTTGTGTTTGTTATATGCCAGTACAGTGTGGAGTTTTATCATTTAAAGCAGATGAACTAATGACCAGTACAGGGGCAAATGCCTTGCAGATTTTTACCTCAGATCCAAACGTCTAGAATCTGTACCCTTAAATTTGTTTAATCGTGTCAAATGGAAGTGCAACTTTAATATGTACTTTTTTCAATGGTCCTTGGCACTTGAAAAACAGGATGCAGGTTATTTTTATGATTCCACTGTTAAAGTTAATTTCTGATTTGCATTCTAATGCATTCTCCAAATACCCAGTGGGTAATCTCATTGGATGCGTTGTGTTTTGACATATTCAAATGTGGATCAAACCATCCCACAAACATTCCCCAAAAGCACACTGTATCCCTGATTGTGGTTTAAATGACAGACCCGCTGCTTACAGCTGGCCTAATGAATGCAGTGTTACACTGGAGAGAGTGAGTCTTGAGGGGTGTTATATAACAACTCAGAGTGTCTGTGCACAAGTGGAAATTATTAAAATAAAGATGCCATTCCTAATACTTTCTACCTGCTGCTGTTTTACAGTATGTGCGTATTGAATCCGGTGCAGTTATAGTATCAAGTAACCTCAAAAAAATCTTCACCCTCTCTCAGTTCCTGCCTCTTCTTTTTGCTGTATTAAAGAGAGAGAGAGAGAGAGAGAGAAAAGACAAAAAGAGAGAATCCCCCGTTCAGTGGTGTGCCTTTCCTACTGCTGTCAACTGAAATGCCTCATCCAGCAACAAAGCATAGCGTATTTCTCCCTGCATGCCTGATGCCCATGTGTACGTACTACGGGTCCCTTGCCCAGAGATTCCGATACGGCAACCCGCCACAATGCTCTGCTGGGAGCGCACACTGAGGGATGTGATCCGCCTCTGACTCTTTTCTTCCTCATCTTGATTTCCTTTCCTTAAGAAGCTTTGCTGCCACACCAATCCTTATGCCACACAATACCTGCAATGTTTTTTGCATGTTATTGTGCACTGAGGTCCAATGTGAAGGTAAGACCATGCTGTGAGTGTGAACCTATGTGTGTACTCTAAATGTGTGAGTGTCACATGGGGCTGTGCGATTGTGCAATGTGGCTGCACAGGTGGATATTTTTCTATCAAGTTTTAGTTGGCTGATTTTACCATAAATTATTTTGTGCTGTGTTGGAGGTTTTTCGACAGCCGTAGTACTAACATAAAAATCTATCTATCTATCTATCTATCTATCTATCTATCTATCTATCTATCTATCTATCTATCTATCTATCTATCTATCTATCTATCTATCTATCTATCTATCTATCTATCATCTATCATCTATCTATCTATCATCTATCATCTATCTATCTATCATCTATCTATCTATCTATCTGTCTGTGTGTTTATTTCGTATGTTGAAGTATAGTTCATATCTTCATAATTATGTCTGTCTGTCCAACTCCTTTTTTGCTTTAGTTTTCTATCTAGAGTTTGGCTACTGAGGAGTGAGAGGTGTTTGATATGCAAGAAACTGTTACTGCACCTGTCTGGCTCACTGCCCACACCTTCCTCTGCTGACAGAGCAGGAAGTGCCCTGATCATGCAATGTGGGGAGGTGCTGCCTGTGACAGTCATCTCTGCTTTATAAACAAACTTTGTTGAAGACTACAGAAAGTAGGCTCTGAAACGGGTGCAAATTGACCAATTTAGATATACATCGGCTGTTCTCTATTCTTTGCAGACATGCATATAGAGATGATTTCGTTAGGGGCTCGTCCCATTTTATGTTGGAAAATTGCTACTTGTCTGGAGGAGGTGGCGTTCTGCTTTCCTCTGCAGCTTGTAATGGATTTATCTGAGAGAAGCTGTGTTCTCGTGCATCAAGCTGGCAGTAAACATGATGCCGAGGGTGCAGGGGTGGACATGCTGGCGATGGAAAGAGAGGAAGTGTGCATGTGAAGCCAAAAACCATGATTTGGTTCCTGAGCATTTATAGTAACAATTCTGCAGTGTATGTTTTTGATACATGATTGTGTGTGAGAGTGTGTGTGAGTGTGAGTGTGAGGGGTTGTGTATGTGTGGAAGGAGATTAATGCCAGTGTGTGTAGAAGGCTGCATGTGAGAGTATGTATGGGGGTGGATATGTGTAGAGGAGTGAAACTGAGCTCTATCTGTCTTTTTCTCTCTGGCATCAGTGGGCTATATAATAACACACTTGATTTGTCTATACCAGTGGGCATCTCAGAACTTAAGGGAAGCATTGTTCAGTAACATTACCCAATACTCCTCCCACATCAGCACTTCTACACACAACCTTCCTGCTCCTTCTGAAACATCATGAATCAGTAGACTTGATTTAGCAGTACAGTCTTACAGCCAGTGTTGTGAAAGCTAGAATGATTTAACATGAAGAAAACATTGTTTTAAAAGGTAATAATAATATTACACAATGTTACTTTTTTTTAAAAACTGTATTTACATTTGCATGAACTGTCCGAACAAATCAATTGATCTGGATGATATTTTCTTTGGAATTTTCTTTACTATAAATTGTGCACAAAGACTACTTTAGTTAACCATTCTTTCTTCTTTGAGTTGTTAACCATGGTAATTGTTGACACTGTACCACAGTGGTGAAAGATCTGGACTTCTGTCTCTAGAGTCATCAAAAGCATTTGTTAAGTCATTAATGTCTTTGTCTTAATAGATGCAGAAATAGGCTATTCTCATTGATGGCAGGGCAAGTGTTCCATTCACTGCAATAAATAAATAAATACTTAGGCCTATAAATAAATAAAAACTTAAAGCAATATTATGAGCTAAAGGATTTGATCTCTGTTTATTATTCACTGTTTTAGAATTTATATTTGTGTTGAAGAGCCAGCTGATGGCAATTAACATGCTGCATATCCTCTCTTCAAGATAATGATAGTCTGAGCCAGGAATGGAGCTAGATTTAAGTCTTTACCCTCTCACATAAAGGAAACACTCTGTCCGAACACATTGTGCAAAGTAATGCTCTGCATTGTAGCTATTCCAACGGATGTGTGTGTGCAGTCGGGGACCATAGTGCTTTCCGGCATGTGAATTCAGACTGGGAGAAAGAGGTACCCAGACAGTACTGACCCATCTGCTAAAAATGTTGAGCAAGCTTTGAGTCATGCAGTCATGAATATTTCACAAGGAAATCTTATTAAATTCTGTTGAGGAATGCAGTAATGCTTGCAGAGAGTTATGGACATATCTTCTCCATCCTGGACCTGCAGTGTGCTAGAACAGTTTGGTGAATTGTTCTTTTCTTTTCTGAAGATAACGGTTATGTCCATTTTGTGACAAGAATTTTAATGAGATTTTATTATAGTCAGTGCCTGATAGTTTTGCATATCTTTATATTTGACTGGATTCAGTGTTGTGGATTAAGGGTTTGGCTCATGGTAGCTTTATTCTGGGTTTCATCTGGCTTTAACAAGCAGTCAAACAGTGGTGTTGATGTTTAATGTCTTTGTTGAACATTGTGGAATTCTTGCCTGTTCCCCTGGAGCTTTTTTTTAGAAGCAGACAAGCTTGTGTTCCCTTTTTGCATGTGTTTGTTCCTTGCATATATGTGTGTGGTTTCCATGTATTCTCATTAGTGCTGGCAGAGTCAACATTACCCACTACAGCTTCATTAAACCTGCTGCATTTCTAATTCAAACACACACATATTCATGGCTGTCTGTCACTGTATCACATTCACATAATAATCACACAAGGACAGCTTGTTCCTGTCAGGCTTTGCTTACAGACACTAACACAAATAACCCATTATAGTTAACAAGTGTAGTATAGATTCTTAAAAATTCTGAAGAAAATGTGAGTGGTATTTGCCTGTGCACTGATGTTTCGAACGTACTGCTTCTTTCACGTACTGTTTTCACCTACTATATAGTAGGAAAGTAGGGATATTCGAACGCACTATCGTCCAAATCTCGCGATAATTAGTACGTCACCCAGGTAATTCTCGCCTACTCTTTTATGAATACTGAGGATTCGAACATACTTTTTCGCTCGCCTACTCTTTTCCCCTACTATATAGTAGGGAAGTATGCGATTCCGAACGCAGCCAAGCTTACTTGAAACCAAGGGGTACCCAGAATGCACTGCGCAACCGGTAACAATGGTGGGCACACCATCCAGAGAGTCCCATAAATGTAAGTATTTTCGGCTTAAATGATTTATTAAAAAATTATGACAGTCTTGTTTTGTACTCTACACAGTCATGTACATATATATTTGCAACCATGTTGTCAATTGAAACATTAAAAAAAATCGCTAGTCTGCTATGCTAGGCTATGCTAACATTACATTTCTGATTTGCACAATCGGTCCCGCATTTCTCTGACTAGACTTGAATGGACTCCATGCATACAGTCTACAGTTTTAACTAAACTCTATAATAGGGCTGTCAACGAATATTCTAAATTCGAATACATATTCAAATAGTTTTAAAAAACAGAAATTCGAAGGTGAAAATTAATATTTGAATGTGGAAAAACACGCCCGCGGTAGCAGAGGCACGGCTGTCTGCTTTGCAAGTGGGTGCGCTGCCTGAGGGGTCTTTGTCACATTTCTCGGAATTGTGAGAAATGTGACAACAAAAACCTAATTTTATTTAACTTTAAACAGAAACATAACTAAAGTGTACGCTACTGTACTGACTGAAAAGATATTGCATGAATAAGGTAGGTTAGATAAAGCAGTTTCATGCACTGCAGGCTTCCACTGGTTTGATTATTTACCGTTTCATGTCAAGGAAAAGTTCCATGTTTACCACAGCACAGCTTGCTCAGAGCGTTCAATGTCGGTTCTGTATACTGTAAAACTTCAATTAATGTTAATAATATAACTATCACTGAATGAAGCCTGCTGTATTTGGGACAAGAGTCGCAACCTTAAATTGCTTGCACAGAACTCTTGATCAGCACTCAACATTTGTTTATTGTTGTTGTTCATTTAAACCATTATGCGCAGAGAGCGTGATGGTGAGGGCGAGAGAGAGAAAGAGTGCCTGCGAGTGTGAGTGAGCGAGCGAGCGAGAGTGAGGTCTGTGGTCTTGGCCGTTAGTTGATTTACTTGTTTTTGTGTAGGTAATATGTTGTTAAATATGTTTAAACTTAAATAAACTACAAGTAGTTATGTCTCTTTGTATTAATTTGTCCTGTTATTTACAAAATGCGCAACCAGATGTTCGAATAGTTGAATATATGTGTTTTTTTAGAGGGAATATTCGAACGCAATTTTTGAGCAATTTTGACAGCCTTATTCCATAAGCAGTGAATTTCCTTTTCCCGGATTTCGAGATCGCCCAAAATATCCGGAGACAGAGAATTGGGATTCAGCTTAAGTCCTTTAAGATCTCATCACAAAAGTCCACCCCATGGCAAAGCTCACAAAACTCCCTCACATACTCCTCAATTGGACGATTACCTTGGCTGAGAAGGAAGAGACGATATGCTGGATCCATGTTATGGTGAGTTCTTCTGTAAAGATTGGTTGAAGCATAGGAAGAAGCAGGATCCATGTGCAATAGGTATTTTAAATAAACTCAAAACTTCACAAATGACAGACTTAGACTAAGGAACAGGACTAGGGAACAGAACAACCAACAAACAAAGTTAAAGGAACACTCCACTTTTTTTAAAAATAGGCTCATTTTCCAACTCCCCTAGAATTAAACAGTTGAGTTTTACGATCTCCGTGTCTGGCGGTAACACTTTAGCCTCCTAGCCATATTGTCCTAGAAAATCCCAACTTTTCATTTTCCGTTGGTCTAAGTTCACGATGTAACTACAAAAGAGGCAAGTTTTAAATAGGAAAAATATCGAAACTCTTTGGTCATATTTTTGAGAGAGATGCTAATGGTCTAATCAGATTCAATGATCTATGCTACGTAGGGATGTCACGGTACCAAAATTCCAGTAGTCAGTACCGATACCATTAAAATTTGACGGTTCTCTGTACCAATTTCGGTACCACAGCAAAATTTTTATTAAATTAAATTCAATGACTTTATTATTTATGACGTAAATTTATGAAAGCATTGAAGGCTACACGCTGTTTAAACGAAAATATTGATGATATTGAGAAATATTGCTTATAAAAAAATCAAGTGAAAAATAAACAACCTTCTATGCACACATTATTATTAGTAGTAGTAGTAGTAGTAGTATTTTTAATGAATGGAGACGTAGCTAAATCTATTGTACAGTAGCTTAATATAATTATTTCTGTCAATTTATTTCAGTTAAATCGAACTTTTATTTTGACGGTTTGCCGTGAAGACCTTTTGAGTTTCTGTGTGTATGATATGACGATAGTTTTTCTCAAATGAAACGGTAAAATGGTCATGAAAACAGCGCGAGCGTCACTAGTGTGTGTGTGTGTGTGTGCGTGGTAACGTTAAATTAAACCGCGCGTCTGCGCCATTCATTCACACAGAGACAAGCAGAATAGGGACAATGTAGAGTGGAGAAATCAGCCGCAAATCCGAAATATTTCCACACATGGGTCTTTTCTCGTTTCTTATCAACAAGTGGATTTGCAGCCACCACATCAGCAGCGCCGCCGGTCGCCATGTCTCAGCGCTTTCATGAAGAGGACGCAACTTCACGCTCTTTGTGCATGCATGCGCATCCAGAACCGGGTTTGACCGGGTACTCGGTACCACCGGAACTTGGTACCGTGACGTTTAAATTTTTTTAGTACCGACTTGGTACCGAAGTACCGCATATTTTGACAACACTAATGCTAAGCTATGCTAAAAGTTCTACCACCAGGCCCGGAGATCGGCTGAATGGATTCAAAAACGGTAAAAATGTTACTGTTTAACTCTAGGGGAGTTGAAAAATGAGCCTATTTCCAAATAAAAGTGGAGTGTTCCTTTAAGAACTCACAAAGACTGAACTAGACACAGGGCTTAAATACACAGGCAAACAAGCTTAACAAGATAACAAGGGGCCATGGCTAATCAGATAAACCAGGGTAGACTAATAAACAAGAAAAACTACAAAGGACTACAAAACATGTCACAGAACAGGAAATAACAAAGGTTCACACAAGAGAAGGGGAACACAAGACATGAATCATGACAATTATAAGTCTGATTACTTAGAAAATGAATAGTACAATTCTCCTTAACTCCTTAATTCACATTATTTGAAGCATTGTTCATGTTTGTAGCTCAACAGTGAAGAATTACTTGTTTTCCAAAGTCTTAATATTAGGGTTAGATTTTTATTAAAATACAGCAGTAGTAATAGTGATGATTATTAACTATATTAACTATGTAACTACTAAACTGTACTTTTGATTTAAGAGTCATTTAAGCTACAAAAGCTCTTGTTGTTGTACCTGTCAAGTGTCGGCCTTCTGAGCGGGAACCGTGTTACAGTACGTTTTTTCCGTGTGGGCTCAGTGGCCCTTCCTCTATTGGTTGCTGCTTGGCTGTGCTCCCTGCAGTAGACTTGCTGAGTGCCGCAGAATGTTGGATGCAGCGGTGAGGAAGTGATTCAGGGCCTCCCCACATCTCTGACATGCTCACACACACACACACACACACACAAACCCGATGAGCAGTCTCTGAGTCTGCCCAGAGAAAAGGAAGCAACTCCACAGAACATGAACACCTCTCTACTGTACGATTGAACATTCACTGAAACATATACACACACACACACACACACACACACACACACACACACACACACACACACACACACACACACACACACACACACACACACTCAGAGAAGCATGCAGGAACAGAAAGTAAGGAGCTCAGAGGTAAGCAAAAAAGAATTTATACATCATGTCAAGTGTGGAGAGGAGGAGGACCATAAAGCTGAAGTGATTAAGTGTTTTTTCGATGCTCTAGTTGTCAATGTCGTAAATATTGTAAGTTGGCATTGCAAACTGTTGTCGAGAGTGGTTTTCAGTCTGTCGTAAGAAAAACTGCAGCAAAGTGACTCACCCAAAAGCTAATGTTGTCTCTCTCTTTCCAATTCCTTTTGTTGTCATTTTGTTGTTGCAACTCTGTCTGTCAGTCTTTTACTTTCTATTTTCCTTTCACTTCATCTCTTTCCTCTTCCTGTTCCTTCTGTTTCTTTGTGATTCAAGTATTCCAGAATAAGCACTTAATATCATCCCTCTCTTTCTGTCTATCATCATTCTTGCTTATGATCATTGTTATTTTATTAGTTACACTGCACATGTGATGCTCTCCATTTGACTTGTGTACACCAGCTTGTGTGTGTGTGTGTGTGTTTAAAGCTGATGTGTTAAGGCAGGCGTTTGTGGTGAAGTCTGATCCCCTGTTGCATGATGTTTGTTTAATGTTTGCTTCATCTGGTGAAGACACTTCTACTCAAGGGTGCTCTATGTAGACACACATTTATAATGTTGAGTATACAGAGGAAAAGAAGAGGGGTCAGCACTGAGCCCTGAGGTACACCATTACTTAGCCAGACACCCTTACAGGCTTTTGTGGGGGCAGTGACATAATAAAAACAAGACAAAAAGAAAGATAAAAAGTAGAAAGAGCGGTGGAATGTAGAGATTTTGTGAGTTGAACATGTTCCCAGTCTGTGTTCACACGGTCTCTGATGATCAGCTCCAATCAGGATCTCTGACTACATCCTTCATCCGTCTGCCATCTCATCTGCTCCCCTCAGAATAACGCCATTGTTCACTGGGGCTCTCGTGTTTCGGCCTGGCTACACTGCTGTTTGGACCCAGACTGTCTGTGTGTGTGTAAGAGAGAGAGTGCTCATGTTACCCCCTTACTGTTCCTTGTTAGAGTGGTAAACATGAGCAGCTAACAGATGCAGGGTCTGTTCCTGTATATCAGTGACACACACGCATACACACAAGTGTTATATGGTGCACATCTTTAAAATAGTTTTACCCACTACCATCTGCCATTGAATCAGCCGTTTCAGAATCATTGAATCTGCCGTTTCTTTTCCTCTTAATATGGGCCTCCCTGATTTTTTGTCTGCTTTATAAGCCTATATGAAAATAAAATGGGAGTTTTGAAACTTAAGTATGAATTCTGGTCCCTAGAAATGGCTCGGTTCTATAAGACTTATTTACACAGACTTCATTTCAACAAACGCTGAATTACTGTGAAACATTAAATAAATAAAAAAACACCTAAATACATACAGCATATAATATATGTAATGAAGGCCAGCTAGTAAGAGCTGTGCAGGTAAACCTCACTCCCCTGATCTCAAGAGGCGCACTAGCGACTGACGCAAGAGACTGCAGTCTTTAGCCTCCTTGTTGACGCACCCGCATCCCACACTGGAGACCCGGATTCAAGGCCCCCACAGAGCGGGGCGAGTAGGACCCGAGTGGTTACATTGGTGCCGTGATCCGGATGGGAGTGAGGTTTAGGGGAGTGAGTGTAACGAATGTAGGCCATTTGAGAGCTGTCCGTGTAAACCTCACTCCCCTGATCTCAAGAGGCATGCTGGCGACTGACGCTAGAAACTGCAGTCTTTAGCCTCCTTGTTGGCGTACCCACCTCCCACGCTGGAGACCCGAGTTCAAGGCCCACACAGAGCAGGGCGAGTAGGACCTGAGAGGTTATATTGGTGCGTGACCCAGATGGGAGTGAGGATTAGGGGGGTGAGTGTAACAGAAGTCAGCTAGTTAGAGCTGTGAAGGTAAACCTTACTACCCTGATCTCAAGAGGCACACTAGCGATTGACACTAGAGGCTGCAGTCTTTAGCCTCCTTGTTGGCATGACCACTCCCACGCTGGAGACCCGGGTTCGAGGCCCGCACAGAGCGGGGCAAGTAGGACCTACATATATTATAAAGGCATTATGGCCAACCAGCAATTCATTAAACTTAAAAATTAAAATAATCAGTGCACTATAAATCCAACTTTTTTAAGACTAACTGTTATTCACCCTGCTATCACCTCCTTTTTAACAATTTCTAATGATTAAATTATTGACATTTCGCTGTCAGGACTAATTGACATACTGTAGATGCTGAATATGGGAAGGGTTCGTGACCCCCAGAAAGAACAGTGCTGTAAGCACTTTAGTTTTTTTTTTTCGTTTTTTTTCCTGTGACTGTGCTCTTCCAGTCCAGAAGGCCTTCAGACAGATATAAGGAGGAGTGTACCCAGATAGGAGGATGATTTGGGGCCAAGATTCTCATTCTCTCAGCATCAGCATTATCACTGTGTTCTCACAGCTTTGGTCATCAAACTCATGTGTTGTTTGTTAATTATTTCTTGTGAAATTGTGCTGCTATTTTAAAATCACAGGCACAGAGAGACGCTGGGAGGGATAGGCTCGTGCTGTGTGTCCTTTAGCTGCCGGTGGCATCATAAGAACTTTGTTACTCATAACGCTTACTTGCAACCTATTCTGCCATGAGGCAGGACAAAATTAAACTCAACTCAACTGGAATTCTGGATCTTTCTACCTAGTTTTTGCCCAGCATTAAAGGATTATTCTGGGTTAAATACAAGTTAAGCTCAGTTGACAGAATTTGTGGTGTAAATTTAGGGCTGGTCTCAGCTTTTTTTCTAGTCGATTAGTAGTCGTTAATTTAAGTCGCTTTTATATTAATAAGCCATAAATCATAATAATGAGCCTTTAATTGCCTATATATTTTACAGAGCCAAATCAGCACTCAAGCACACACATAAAGCTTGCCACAGCACACAGGCAAAAGTAATGATTATGAATATGTTGTGAAAAAACAGGAGACTGTTTAAACATTTAAATTTATTGATAATGTTTTGAAACTCCCAAAAATTGAGGTCATGTACATATATTGTACATATACATGTCGATATATTGATTATTGCGTCCCGCCTAGTAATAAGCCCTATTTGAAGTCAATGAATGATGTGCGAATGTTTGGAGTTTTTTTTTTCTCCGACTAACCGACTAATAAAATTTTGGTCGCCCAAGATTCTATTTGGGGCAGCCCTAGTAAAATTGTCCGTCCTTCCTTTTAGAAACACAGAGAGAAAAAAATAAATAAAAATAAATATATATATATATATATAATGTATATATGTATATGTATGTTTTAGTATTTTTATTTGCTTTTATAATTAATATTTTTTCAATATTTCTATTTAACTTTAGTTTTAGTCCTTTTAATTACTTTTGCTTTTGTTTTAATTAATGGAAACTATTTTATTTTTTGTTTGTTAGTTTTAGTTAACAATAACAACACTGCCCTGCAAAAATGTTAAGCTTTTAATTTTATAAAAGCACTTGCACAAGTTTTAACAGAATTAATACATTATTTGAAATGTAAAGTATTATATGTAGATGTAAAGTATTATACCTTTATGTTCAGCTGTTTTTGAAGATTTTATGCCAGTACCTTTCTGATTTTCTTTCTGATTTGTCAAAGACGGTCCAATGTTTAAGATCTTCGGTCTGCTCATTGGACAGCCTTCTAGCCAAGATTTTTAAAGATGTTTTTGACTCTGTTGGGCCTTGTATTTTAAATGTGATAAACATGTCTCTTTCAGCTGGGTCTGTTCTGGCAGCTTTTAAAAAGGCCATTGTACAACCCCTCCTGAAAAAACACAATTTGGACCCCCTGCTTTGTCCAACTACAGGCCAGTTTCTAAGCTGCCTTTTTTATCTAAAGGTTTAGAAAAAGTGGTGTATGCCCAACTTCAATTGCACCTCAACTCGAACAACATCTTTGAAAAATTCCAAAGAGAGGGATAGTCTGGTTTTAAATCTTGTCACAGTAAGGAAACTGCTCTTTTAAAAGTTTTTAATGATCTTCTTTTAATTTCTGATTCTGGTAGCTCTGTTGTGCTAGTGCTTTTAGATCTGACTGCAGCGTTCGATACGGTTGACCACAAGATTCTATTGTCTAGACTCGAGTCCTGTGCAGACATTAAAGGCACAGCTCTGAAGTGGTTTCAGTCATATCTGTCAGACAGGTCTTTTTCTGTAAACCTCGGGCCTTTTTACTCAAATAAAGCCTGATTAACAGCGGAGTTCCTCAAGGCTCAATTTTAGGCCCAGTCTTGTTCTCGCTTTTATATGCTGCCTATGGGATCAATCTTCCAAAAATACAACATTTCCTTTCACTCCTTCGTAGATGACGTCCAAATTTATTTACCTTTGAATACCAAAACAAACCCAGTTGAAGCACTGAGAAAATGTCTACAAAGATGTCACTGAATTCTTTTCATTTAAATGATAAAAAAAAACTGAAGTTGTAATTTTTGGGGAGACCAATGTTTTTGGTTTTAATAGTGCTCTTGGCCCAATATCTTAAAACTGCTGCCCATTTGTAAAAAGTCTTGGTGTTTTTATTGATAGTTCTTAATACTCAATAAACAGATTAGCTCAGTGGTAAAAACAAGCTTCTTTCAACTCAAGCCTTACCTGCCCCATAGCCAACTGGAAAAAGTTGTGCATGCCCTGATCACAAATCGTCTGGACTATTGTAATTCATTGTATTTTGGCCTTGATCAGTCTTCAGTTCGCTGATTACAATTAGTTCAGAATGCAGCTGGACGCCTGCTGACAGAGAAAAAGCGCAGGGACCACATCACCCCTGTACTGTCGTCTCTCCACTGGCTGCCTGTCGCTTTTAGAATCCATTTTAAGATCTTATTGTTTGTTTTTAAATCTCTTAATGGATTGGCACCATCATATTTATCTGATATGCTTATTTTGCACACTTCGGTCAGAGCACTAAGATCCACTGGCCAGTTGCTCTTAGAATATCCAAGATCTAGATGAAAAACCAGAGGGGACAGAGCTTTTTCAGTAGCAGGTCCTACGCTCTGGAACTCTCTTCCTCTCAATATTAGAGCAGCTACATCTGTCGAGAATTTTAAATCCCTGTTAAAAACTCATCTTTTTGCACTGGCGTTTGATATAAGCTGAACTGTGACATTTTTATTGTCAATATTGTTTTAAGTATAGTTTTTAGTTTTTGTCTGTTTTTAATATTTTTGGCATAGTCTGTTTTAGAAGGGGTTTTTTTTGTGGTTATTTTTTACCAAAGGGGCTTTTTATCTTATGGTTTTCCTTGTTTTTTATTTGTTTCCCTTGTTTTTCCTATTTTTTGTATCTGTACAGCACTTTGGGGCAGTAGTGACTGCTTGTAAATGTGCTTTATAAATCATCTTTGACCTTGACCTTAATTTTACAGTCATATAAGGGTTTTAAGGAGTATGTTGCCATGGCAACTAAGCTGTAAAATGTCATGTTATTGTTGTAAAAAATCATGTTGTTGTTTACATCTTGTGGCTATATTCCATCTGAGTATTTTACAATTTACAGATTGGCTTCATTAATTTCCATTGTAAGTTCCTCG
The DNA here is from genome assembly GCA_031834385.1 of Semotilus atromaculatus. NCBI lineage: Eukaryota > Metazoa > Chordata > Actinopteri > Cypriniformes > Leuciscidae > Semotilus > Semotilus atromaculatus. The sequence continues at coordinate 5,448,719 of JAULUF010000003.1, forward strand.
AATCCTCACTGTATTCCAGAATAGCCGAATTGAGCACATTATGTATTAAACCTGGAACATAATTTGCCAATAAATTGAGTTCAATAACCTTGTGAAAGTATTCTTAATGCTAAACAAACTTCCACAACCCAGCTCTGCCTCCTCAGTCAAAATGAGCTCTCTGCCACGTCAAGATGTCTCAGGTGTGAACCGGGGAGTTGCCCCTACACCTTCCTGTTTTATTGGAGATAATTGTTTATTGGAGGCAATTGTGTGATTACTAACAGCATTGCCATGATTAATAGAGTGATTACCCAAGTGCTACGGGCTGTTGTGTGGAGAGGGGGAGATGCTACATGGGAATCTTAATTAGGTTTTCAATGTTGTGTGAGTAAACCCACGCTGCAGGCTTATATAACCCAGAGCCACATTTATGATTTGTAAACCAGGGTATTTTTAGCATTATTTTTGAAAGCAAGATCCATATCTGGACTCTAATCTGTTCTGTGTAAAATCTGTTTGCTCCATTTTTCAGTTTATTGTTCATTCTCAAACAGCTATCCAAAAGTTTAAGCACAAAGTCATCCCAACTTTGAGATTGGTTAATTTTTCCACAATTTGTTATATTGTTCAACAATTACAGAGTTAATGAGGTTGTTATCATAAGTGGTAAACTATACTGTTCTGTCGTAAAGGAAGTGAATGGAGATTTCTTTGGCGCTATCACTCTTAAGGCTTTTTATACTGCACTTAACACAGGGTACATGTCTTTTTAAAGCCAGAACTAAGGCACTGTGTATTTTAAGGCAATAAAGAGTCTTATAATGGCTTGATTTTCTAACCTGGAAAAATATCACAGGTGAAAATTCAATTACCGTAAAACTTCAAATAATAGCCTGGGCTTTTATTTTCCCAAATCGCCGAACTGCACCGGCTTGTATTTGAGACAGGCGTCTATATGTGACAGGCCTTTAATTTAGTGTTGAGATGTTGTTCATTGAGTGTAGGCCTAGAGATAACGATCCAAATAGCATAGGCTGATAGACGGAAAGCATGACAGTAGGTTACCACATTATATTACATTTTATTTATAATTCGAATGTGTTCAACAAATCAGTTAATGTAAGAATTAGCCTACTATACTACGTATGTCTAAAGGGAGTCGCAAACCGGACGAGAAGCGCAACGATGTGCCGCGTCTTGGACAACTCGAGGTACCGAGGTATCGGTATTTATCTGTGGCCTTTACGTAGTAAGATGATGTTGATTTCATTTACTTGTCTTTTATTTTCTTATATATGTTTATGTGTATGTTTTGTCATTTCATTTTTATTTTATTGTAGTATTTTATATGTAAATTGTGTGTCTAGTCTGATAATTTTTTCTGTACAGCACTTTGGTCAACCTTGGTTGTTTATAAGTGCTTAACAAATAAAGTTGGATTGGATTGGATTGGATCGCACACCGGATGCGCACTTTCTCAGTTTATGGCCAGCAATATTATTATGTTACATTATGAAATAGATAAGATAAGAAGATAATGTCTGTACTATGTTATGATTGTACTGTACAATTAAATACAATCGTTGCTAAAGGCTGATTTATACTTCTGCGTCGGACCTACACCGGTGCCTCTACGCTATAGACTACGCGTTGGTTTTCATTTATTCTTCTGCATCGTTGTCCACGTTTACGCGCAATTACACATGCAGAGGGAGCATGTGAAACCCGAGGGAGGGGTTCTAGCAGACCAATGACAGCGCTTGCATCCGCATAGAATTGACGCGTTGTTACATTTTTGGAGAGGTGCTGGTCAGGGTACGCCATAGCTACGGCGTGAGTTCGACGCAGAAGTATAAATTGGGCTTAAGTCTGCAGTCTGAACACTTCACCTCAGACCGTCCGTTAACTGATTGAATTGAGAATATCATTATACCTCGAGTTGTCATAGACGTGGCGAACTCCACAATCGACTACTGTGGACTTCGACCGAAAACAGGAAATAAATACAGGTATGTGAGCTGGGTGAATTAACATCATTTTTATTAATATCTTTCACATCTACTGCAGTCAGATTGACCGTGTTCACTCTTAATAACACCACCCACATGGCTGTGCACTTGTAATGACAAATCAAGGATGTTAAGAGGCTAAAAGCAGGTTTAAAACTTGCCCCATTGAAGTCAACAGGGAGCAAATTTTAAAAAGACGATAACACGGTGTAGGCAACACCGATTTTTGTCTTGTTCTCTGTACTGACATCCCTCCAAATGTACAAAAAAAGGAGCTCAATGTTAAAATTGACTGGAGTTCTCCTTTAAACAGATGATTTGACGGGTTTTAGAAGATTAAATGCAACCTGAAACTTAAAAACAGACCAGGCCTCTATTTGAGACTGGCCTTTATTTATCCAAACCTGTCGCCACACCAGGTGTAAAAGAGACTATTATTTGGAGTTTTACGGTATTTAAGTCTAACTTGGGACACTAGTGTAGTCGGGGAGTAATTTTTTTATTGAGTCACTTTGTCTTCTTGCTCTTCTTTTTATGTAGTTCCCAAGAGGTGTCTCAGAGCTCAAATCTAATTGTCCTTTACCGCTGTAATTAAATGACTTGTAAAAACCTATCAAAGTTCTGATGAATTTCTAGCCTGCTCTGGATCCTGAGTCCACTGGCAGCTTTGCCTCAAACAGTGAGCCCTGGGAATGTCTCTCCACACCTTTACAGACAATATATAGGCTTTATTCCTTTAACACAGAATCAAATCCGCATCATAATCATCAAGGGGCCGAGGTGCGTCACTGTTGGCATGGTTTAGTGCAGTGGTTCCCAAACTGCAAAATAAACCTCTTCATGGTGATACAAGACCCCACTGCAAAATCATCCTGCTTATTATGCCCCATTCTATTTCTGATGTACTCCAAGCACTCGCGCATCTTTTGACACAAATGACAAATAGATTGGTAACGTTCTCTTTGTCACATCAAGTGTAGATGGCTTCAAAACAAGAAAATATGACAAGGCATATCTTGGCCCCTGATTCACCAAAGTTCTGGCATGAAACTCTAGATGGCACAGGCTAATAGGTCCTTTAACTCAACTGTTCATAATCACAGACGTTATCTATAGGGCGCAGCTGATTGGTTCCTACCGTATCAGTAGCCAATGAGCTTGCTGCTCAACCTTCATATCCTTGGGTAGCGTTTGCCTTAGCAGTACAGCACGCTTTCAGAAACCTTCCACCTTCCCCAGCACCACCTGTATAGATCTCCTACTGGTAATTTATGTATTCTATATTGTACAGCAGCAGCAGCGTAGCAGATCTATTCCGCCAAGACCAAACATACAACATTGTCATACCCATTACCATGCCAATCACTCTGAGAGTTGTCATGACAGAACTGTGGGTAATGAAGAGAGAGACCACAGTGTGGTGCATGCTTCAAAATATTAGCTTTCTAAAAGTATGATGCCACTTATAGAGTTCACATCACAACACAAAGAAAAGCCTTTTGAAGTTGTAGTACTGTATTATTTACAATATTTCAAATATATTGTTTGTTTTTTTTGCAGTTGTGCAGTTTTTGCACAAGTCATGTCTGAGTGTGTTTTTATGTTGGTGATGAATGTAGGCAGGGGGCTTAAAAATAATTTGCTCTACAAAAAGAAGGCCTGGCAGAAAAAGTTTTAGAACCATTGCTTTAGTGTAACTTTTATGCTCTGTGCATCTTGATGCTGAATTTGGAGCAGACAAGGCGCTTGTCTGTGTAAAGACATGTTGAGAAAATTAGATTTTATTAATGACTGTGGGTTACTATCTCAAAGGTTCCACATAAACCATAGTATTGATTTACAAACCCATAAAGTCCATCATAAATGCATCATCATGACAGATTTAAATGGACAGACCTTTATGTTTGCCCTTAATGTTATTGGCAGGTTGGATCTCTTCTTCCTGTTTTTTGCTGCAGGCCAAAGCAAATGACACAGAGGAAGAGGTGAATCCATTTCAGCCTGCACCACTGAGTGCTGATGCTTTACTGTTTTACCGTAATGTAGCACAGTCTGAGGCCAGACTGGATCTTCTTGTGCTTAAGGCATGCTGAAATATTAATGTCAGCTGGAGGGGGTTTAGATGCAGGTAGGTTTGATTCTGATGCTAGTGCAGAAATGAAAACAGGCGTGCTAGACATATTACAGTGCTACAGACTTGAGATGCTAACATTAGGAGGCCGCGAAAACAGACTGTTGATCTTTCTGTGATCATAAGTGCAGTGATGAGCGATTGGAGGATATTTCTTTATCTTCCATTTTAATTTTCAACCAGTCCATTAGTGATACTCAAAGCTAGATGTATAAATGTTGTGTTGACTGAATCAACCTGGTGTGTTTAGTTTGTACAAGCACCACTAGTTGATACGTATTGTAAAACTAATGTGAATCAAAGCTTCAGGAGCGCTTTCTGTTGCTCATAAAAAAATGTAAGGTCTTATCATAGACTTCATTTATCATTCAAAAGTTTGGGTCAGTAAGATTTTTATTTTGAAGAAATCTATTTAAGAATCGGCTAGGAATAATAGTTCACAATATAATGTTTTTTACTGTATTTTTGATCAAATAAATGCAGCCTTGGTGAGCACTGAGCATAAGAGACTGCTTTCAAAAAATCATACAGACTCTAAACTTTGTGATGCCTCATCCCCAAGCACACTTAGTGCACCGTGGTTCATCGTGAAGTGTCATGTGAGGTTCGACTAATATATCAGGATCTGGCCAGCTGCAATCTCAGTTTCTCTCTACACTCCCATCTGTGTGACGCTCTGTGTGAATGCGCCCTCTAGTGGACTACATGAGCGCTTACCCTACCCACGTTCCACTCTCCTCCCCAAGTGCACATAGCTTGCACTGGTTGCTTTCTGTTAATGAGACTATCAAACCCTCTTTCTGAGTAATATTTCTGCATTTTTTGTTAATTAAGTGTTGTGCCATATTTGATCCATGACAGCATCGATATATAGTAATAAGCAAGCAATACTCATGACTTATAGGGACCAAACCCTATATTTGTAATTACAGTTAAGGTAGACCTCACTTGATCCATACTATACTGTGTGTTGAACTAAATAGAAGCTTGCTATTGGAGAAAATCAAAAAGATCAGCGCACGGATGGATTGGTTTTATACTGCGAGTAATATTTTTTTGACCAAAGCCAGATTTTGCTTCCGTGCCAACCATGCGAACGACGATTCACTTTCTGACCATTTACCGTGCCGTCAGTTCACATCATGGCTGATCTGGTCTCGGAATGTCATGCACAGTTGAGTAGATTCCTAAAATAGAATGACCTTATATTGCTTTTTACATGGGCTCTGTACAATGAGAGCTCTATGTAATTTTGAATGTTGCAATTTAAAAGGTAGTTCACCCAAAAATGAAAAACGTTGTGTCATTTATTCACTCTTATGTCATTCCACACCAGTATGTTGTTATATTACAGTGAAAAATATTCATATTATTTTCATGGACCTTTTATACGTATTTATTTATTTATTTATTTATTTTTGTCTACTTTGGAACTTGACAGCCCATGGTCACTGTTATTGTGTCAAAATGAAAAATTGGTTTGAAACTATATATAATCCATTTATATTTTTAGTAATGATGATTCAGGCAAAGCATCGGAGGGGGTTTGGATGCTGATTTGATTCTGTGCAAGTAAAATCCAGCATCAAAGCAGCATTATTTTTATTATTTTTATTTTTTGTCATATGAACATGTTCTTGTTACATATAAGTTCATATTTGTATTTGTTTCATGTTTCTGTATTCATGTCATTTTTAAAATATTTAATTTAGTTTTTTTCTGCATTTGTGTTTCTTTGTAAATGATCATTATTTACAATGATCATCACAAAAACATTAAAAGTAATTAGAAAATAGTGTACAACTACATTTTGATGAAGATCAATATAAACAGTAATTGTATTATATTTTTCTATATAATTATTATTATACTATAATTGCAACATAATTGTGTTTCTATGTTAATGCATCTACAGTATGCAGCATTTAGTCTGAATCTAACAATTTTTATTAAATAACGTACAAATATCAATTTGATAAAGTACCGATGCAAACATTAATTTCATCATATACAATTTTTTTTTTCTGCAATTATGTTTCAATGTAAATCTGTCTATGCAGCATATATGTAAAATAGAAGTTGTGTGCGCGCACGTGTGTGTGTGCATGTATTCAGGATCCTTCCTAAGGCATCATTACCCATCACATAAATCGTTTCATGCATGACCACACAACACACACTGCACACATACACGCACAGGCCTGTGTGTACTCTGTACCTCCCAAAGGCCCAAGGCTTTAGTGCAGATCTACTCACTGTTTACTTTGTGTGTTTGACTATGGATTAGGGTTGGCTCAATACCACAATTTTTGCTTTGGTACTGTACCACAGTCTAATACCGTAGTATCAATATTGAACCGATACCATTCAGGTTCTGAATTTCGGCACGGGTATAGCGCGTCATTTTACTAATTTAATCATTCCCGATGGTTTCGCATTTATAATACGGGAAATTACCACAAGCATTTATTAGTAAATGAATCAACACATGATTTGAAGTCATTTTAAAACTTTTTGTGATATGTTATTTCACAAACAGAATCAACAGTACCCTGTGTCTCTCTCTATCTCTCAAAATGAGCAAATGGCTTCTGGCTTCAAATGACATCGCTTCTGCACTACAAGCGAGTTGTGTGCTGCGATACAACACTCTCGCTCGCGTTTCGGGACAGCTGATGGAAATGTCACTTGTCCACGTCTTTTTAAGCCTTGTCATTTTAAACATTCAAGCGATTTTATATCATTCAGTACTAGTAGTACTCGTGCTCTTTGAGAGGGTTTTCTTTGGACTCATACCCACAGCGCACACACATAAAGCCGCCTCTCAAAGAGCTCGCACATTCCAAAGTGAGTTCTTTTTCACAACTTATTGCGCTTAAATGGTAGGGCTGGGGTAAACGATTATTAATTAAACGTTTAGTCTGGCGATTATTTTATCGATAGTCGACTAATCTATTGTTATGCATTTGTAACATTTCAAAAAGTTGTATATTTGAAAATCCACAAACAACAAATAAAACAAGCAGCTCTATGGACTTTTTAAAGCAAGCTTATATTCTGTGGCATTTCCTTGCTTATAATGACTGTCCTCAATAGCAACGCATAATAACACAGCGCATGTGTGTATCACGCGCTCTCATACATTCATTCAAAATTTCAAATACAACTTGCCGTCTTGACTCGTGCGTCTCCGTTTTGATTGTATTGAAAATTAAATCAGAGATGATTTATTGTTTCCGGAGTTTGATCATATTGTTGTGATCATCTTGTCTGGACGAGTTTTGTATGCTGTACAAAATGGATTTAACAGGTAAGATTTAAAACATTAATCTCAATTCAATATGTCCCCGTAATTATGTGGTAAAAAAAAAAAAAAAATCGGTATAATAAGTGTAAGTTACAATAAATATATACATTATTATCTCTAAAATGTCACTCTTAATCATCTTGTTTGAACGTGTTCGTTCGTCTTTGGCTCAAATCCACTTGCTGCAAACTTTTCTTCGCGGAAGCTTAATGTTTAATCAAGTGAGTGAGATAAAATATTTCAACTCAAAATAACATTTTGTGCCCAATTATTTCCCAGTTTTTGTTCAGACGTAGTTTTGGTATTGATTTTAAAGTAACTTGCCTTGCGTTCGCTGCTATACAACAACAGTGGGAGATGGTCATTCAAGACGATCGGCAGGTTCGATAAATAAAGAAGTGTCGACGAAAAAATTTGACGTAGACGAAATTTTGATGTCGACGTCATCGACGCGCCGCTACATGCCTATTAAATGGTCAAATACACACAAAATTATACTTTGGTCAGTGTTAAAAGTAAATAAAAGTCTAAATGAGATATTGTGAATGATGCATTCACCAATCTCTTAATGCCTTGTAGAAGTTAGGATGTTCAAACCAAGTGACAGATGCTTGGCAAGGTTTGATGTGTTTCCTCCCTAGGCAACACATGATTTATAGCAACATTTGCAGACTGGTGTGGTAAGGTTTGTTGGTTTGCCTTTTTTTAATATATTTTTTTAAAGCAAAGTAATTCCAGAATTCACTCCTGCTCCCCTCTTTATTAATTAGTTTTGGGTCGTGCTGAGTGAGATTCACCTGCTTCTATTTCGCATATCCATTTTGTTCCTCTATTTTGTCACAGTTGCTGGTTTCACACTAGCGGTGAACTTCGGAACAGCAGCATATCCAGTACCAAAATCATGATATCGTACCGGTTTAAAATATATACCTATTTTTTTTCCAGGACCGGTATAACGCGCTACCCTATGAATTTTGTTAATTAGCTCCACTCTCTATTTGAACAGAATAAAACACAAGAGCTGCGTCCCTCTTAGCTGTGATCACACATTTGAGGTGGGTTTTACACGCTGGTATTTTTAGAAGTGTTTCTTCGGCTTTGTTTGGCACAAAGGTTAATTGGCACAAATACTATGCTAAGATCTCATATAAGCTTCCTTCAGCTCTCCACATTTACAGGGGAAGGACATATCTCCTTCTGTTGCTCTTCACACATTAGCACACCGTAATTGAGTTTCATAAGATGTTTACAGTTTCACTACAAGCAACCACTACTGTAATATTTGTATATGTTTATGATCATACTCTTTATTATATCCAAGGTACCTTGAAATCTTACTACTTTTTTAATTTGGTTCAAATATAATTTCAATATTGTTAATATACAGTAGCAACAAGCTTTATGGTGGTTTTAAGAGCAGTTGTGAACATAATAGGCGGACATTATTGAGTGGTCTCTGAGAGTCAAAGTTTTCTATTTACAGCCTGTTTGTACAAGTGTTTCGCCAATCACAATCATATATGTTGAGTGTGTGAACGCAATGGCCTATAAGAGGTGCTAGTCAGTAAGTTAGTCAGAATCTGCTTAACGCTGAAAGGTTTTGTTTTGTTTTGTTCAACGCGAGCCACACAATCGCAAATCCGTTTCATTATAACCAACAAAGTGTGAACACAATGTAAAGAAGAGATTCATTGTAAAATTAAGGCAGCTTTATTTATCATAACGGGAGTTTTCGCGAGAGTTCAGAATTCAGTGAGCTGCCGCTTGAGAGATTGACAACCTATAAAGGGAGGGCTCTTTTCTTGCTTTCTGTTTATTACCCCTTCACAATCTAAATGCAAGTTTTGTTTTTCATGCACTGCAAAGTTTCTGGATTGGCAACTGTATTTAAATGTGACTGTGATGATTGACAGTAGCTGCGTTTACATGACCCTTACAATCGGATTGACGGCTCAATCGGACTATAAAATGATGTGTATCGATTGAGCTCGACCCGATTGGAATTTCGATGGGATTGAAAGAGGGTGGTTTATTCCTTTTGTAATCCGATTGAGAGAACATGTAAACACTTGATCGGATTGAAAACCAAAACTGAAAGCACAGGGTTTTACTGCGTGAAAAATATAAGCAGCATGGCAAACCGGTTCATGCTCATTGTCTCCAAATCATGACCAGAGACGGATAAACATTAAGTCTGCTGTTTAAATCAAATAAAGAACCAGTAGAGGAGAATAGTTATGCGCAAACCGCGGCAGTATATTCGTGCGTATACTCGTGACATATAAATGCGTACATCAACCTGATTACTTTATTTATCGTTTATGTAAAAACCATGTTCGGATTCAACGATAGGATTGATCTCATTCCAATTGAACCAAAAGGTGTCCCTGTAATAACCAACGGACGAGATAAAATGGGACAACATTTTACTTAATTCAACAGGTTTTGCTCTGGTACTGAAATTGGTTTTGGTTTTGGCCCTATTTACACCTGGTATTAAGATGTGTTGTGGTCGATTGGATCACAAGAGTATGACACTAAATACAGGTGTAAACGGTGTCTAAAGCGTTTTGAGCTTGTCCACTTTCATCCACATATAGAGGTAGAGCAAAACTTATTTGACCGGATTGCTTTCGTAGTGTAAATGCACATGTGGGCGAATGTGTTTGAACAGACACAAAAGACCGCCTACTCTCCTCCGCCTACTGTCTTAATGCTAGACGGGATTTAAACTTTGGCTGGAGACCCAAGTTTGGTTTGAAGATGAAAAACGTACCAAGCTCAATGTTCTCTCACCATTCCTGATTTCTAACACACGGTGTTTGCTGCTGTCAGCACAGAAACTAAAGCTACTGCTCCGTATATTTTTCTGTTTTATCCAGTTGTATCCATATGTAAATTGTGTGTCCATTAGATCGAAAGATCTAAAAAAATTGCGTACAATTAACCACCCATAGACCCTCTCTGTAAAGAAATCCGGTCAGAAGTGGTTGAAACTGGACACAAGAGACAGATTAAAATACCAGGTGTAAACGGTTTTGTGTACCAGGTGTAAACAGGGCCTGAGGGTTTAAATACACAAAGGTAACAAGAAGCTTAATGAAGGACTGGTGTTGGTGATTACAGTAGTTGACATGGTAACAAACAAGGATATCTATTGAAGTTAACAAGATGGCAATAGAAACAAAGAGAAATAAACCACATGAAGAGAACAGAGGCACTGCAAGACAACGGAATATCAAAATAAGTCCATGAAACAGACACAGGGAATCGTGACACATAAATTCACCCACTGAGGGTTTAACTTATTTCTACCATCCCAGAACACCTCTGTTTTCCTTCTGGAGCGTGCACACACACACACACACACACGCACACACACACACACACACACACACGGGCATAATGCCATCCTGCACTCTGTCTGGGTTTGGCAGTTTGCTGTATGGGCTTGTAAACATCCTCTCTCATCTCTTGGAGTTGTTGTGGTAATTTGTCGGCTAGCACATCTGCTGCCGGGATCTGAGTTGATCTTAATATACATCCTCAACTTGGCAAAGATGCACATTGAAAAGAACAGTATTGCATTTGTTGGGATTTTGAATGCTGGCATGCTGTTCAAAACCCACATTACTCTGTTCAAATACATTTATATACACTACCCATCAAGTTTTATGGTCAGATTTGAATATATTTTCATAGAAGTGTCTTATGCTATTGAAATAACGGTTTTCTATTTGAATATATTCTAACAGTGTCACAAGAGCCTTCAGAAATCATTCTAATATGCTGATTTGGTGCTCAAGAAACATTTATTTTTATTATCAATGTTGAAAACAGTTGTGGTGCTTACTATTTGATTATTTGATAAATAGAAAGTTTAACAAACAGCATTTATTTGAATTAGAAATCTTGTGTAACATCATAAATGTCTACTGTCCCTTTTGTAAGTTTAATTTCTTTAAAAAAAAAACAAATCTTACTGATCCAAACTTAAACAGTAGCATATGTTGAACTGAAGAGGTTACAGTAATATATTTGTTTGTGTAGATTGTTATAATTTTTTTAGGGAGGTGTGAAAACATCACTTTCTAATGATGTTGAATGATGATGTTTATGGAAACTAAGGACATAATCAAACCGATCCCTGTTCACACCGAAAACAACTAATAACACAGTATCATGCATACCAGACAAGTATAAGCGATGTCACTTTGTAAAGAAAGACTATGTACCTGCACACATACACATTCTTTTACTACAGTATTACTTTGTCTTTTTGGTAAATTTCCATTCATTGTAATCCCAATTTTAGAATTTTCTCCTCTGATATAAAGTCCCTTTTTACTCCCTTTAAGAAAATGTAAAATCCTTTCAACACAAAGCCTTCAAAAACATTGATCATCCTTGAGTCTGTTGTAAGGAACCTTTAATTTTTCATGATGACAAAATGTTATATTGTGTTCATTTGTGTTATTCCTATAACCACTTGTAATGATGTCCATATGCCCCCCTTATTTCTTACTGTTAATATCTGTATCCTTTCATTTGCAAAAAAAAAAGAAGCTAATAGACTAAACACGTAATAGCCTATGTGCATGACGTCACCATTTTCACAGATTCACGTTTTTGTAGTTTACACGGAGATGATAAGGGTGTCGGTTTCAAAAACGTGCATTTTGAAACCCGTTTTCAAAAGTTTGTGTTTTCAGGCCACCAAAATGCTGTTGTCATGTAAATGAACAGCCAAAATGGCAACAGAAACAAGGAAACAGCCCCGTATTGACATCACACCGTTCCTAATTACAGCTCTCTGGTTTTCAAATAAACCCTCAATTTTACATATTTGAATAGAACAGCATTCAGACCTATTCCGGTGACTCTGCCATCACGCAAGTTCTCGCTGAATTTCAAATCAGTCTAGCAAATCACACTGGGCCTTGCTAATAAAGCCGTTTGGTGCCAATTATGTAGATCATTTGCCACAGCATTGTTCTTGGTATTACTAGTTAATCTCACGGTCCTGGTATTATTTCACCCCAAAATCAAAAGAAAAATACGTTTTGTAAAAAGAAAGTAAAGCAAAAGTAAGAAGTAAGGAGAAAGCTTTAAGTAGACAGGGTTGTGAAATACCGTCTAACTCAGACCAGAGTAGAAAAAGGGAGAGAAGTGAGATCTTAACGGTGGCTGCATCCCAGTTGTGTGTGTGTGTGTGTGTGTGTGTGTGTGTTTAGGGAGCACGTGTGAGTGTGTGTGTTCATGCATTAGGCGGACTCTTGCTTATCCAGGAGTGAAGAGTCTCGTGCTTTCTCTCTCTCTACGTCTATGCTCGTAGCATGAGTGCAGTGCTCCTGTTGTGAGAGGAATGTCTCCTATACTGAGGAACCCCGACTGTTTCAATCCAATGCTCTGCCACTGTAAGGTCGCATGCCATGACAACACCTTGTCGCTGATGTTCGGATGTAAGGTAGGCTTCCATCATATGTGTCATTCTGTAGAAAAGAAGCAAGTTGATGATATTTTTTTTAAAGATGCGTTCTGCATTAGCACTTTACAAGCTCTCGGGATGCTGCCGTTTGGCCAGAACAGGAAGTGTCACACTCAGCATTTACTTCTAATGTGGCATTAGCATTTACTTCTCTTTATCGAAACGTGTTGTACTGCAGGTGTTTGTTCATTCTCACTTTTGTGTTTTGAGTGATTTAGCGTGTTTTAAGTGATTTATGGGATTTACAACCCTCACTTTAAATGACTGTAATCACTGTAAAAAACTGTTGTTGTTTTTTTTTTCTCAGCCTTTAAACAGTAAAACATCTGTAAACCCATGTAATGTAATTTGGATCAAGATGTTATCCCCGGGGTGAATGTTGTATTTAGTTGGCGTGCTACATTTGTTTGTTTGTTTGCTCTCTTGTACGGTCCTTCATTCAGAACCAATTAGTTTCAGACGGCAGAGGCAGTCCGCAGCACAGCATGCTAATAAGATGATTCAGCTCTGGAAGTAAAATGAATTGCAGCTTCAAAGGGAATTCTGTCACTTGTGCTTGGCATTATTATGTCACTAGGGTGGGTTTATTTATAACTCATGGAAACGTGCAGATTAGTGTCTTTAATTTGGTGTGAAATGTTATGAGGAGGTAAAAACTCTTGTTGGACTGAGTAGCTTTAATTTGGCCATGCACACATTTAATTATATAATGCAAATTAGTATTTACTAGTATTAACAGCTTTATTTCTGTAAAGGGGTTAAACTGTTGATATCCATGTTTGAGTTTATGTCTGTGAGAAGTTTAAATGTGCTGTCACTTCCAAAACTTTGTAGTGTGTACATCTGTTTTATCTATATGCAGTAAATTATTATAATAATTAATTGTTTTCAAATTTTAACAACAACTATATTTATTATTATTATTATTATTTATTATTGTAGCTTTGAGATGTATTATATAACATAATAATGATTACTTACTACTACTACTAATAATAATAATAATTGTTATTACTACTAATACAAATAATAATATTATTATTAATATTATTACTAATAGTAACAACAAAAACAATATTATTTTTTATACTTGATGATACCACAGTAAATATTAGCAATATGTTTATAATTATTGCAATAATACTCTCTGTATTAAATATTTCTTATGTAAAAGATGCATAGCAATTTTATTGTTTGATTTAGTCTTTGTGGCACAGTGGAAGCTTCAACCATAAAGTACAGTTAGTTTTAAAGCCACTGATCCACGTTCTGCCTGAATGAAAGAGTGAGAGAGAAATGGAGGTGGGGGATTAGTTTTTGTAGTGTAAGCAGTGGCATTTCTTTGCTGCTTTAATTAACCCAGAATTATGCTGTTTAAATCTTCAGACTGATCTCATGAAATAGCGTATGTATGACACGCCAATTCGTATTTCCATTTTTGGCGTGCTATCAACACGCATAATCGCTTTTCAGCGTGTTTATCAACGCCATTGACTTAACGTTACATTACTATATATAAATATATGACCTACCCCAACGACGTCCCTAAACCTACCCGTCACTTGGGTTATTAGCATTTATGACTCTTCCCCTACCATCCTAGGGAAAAAAATATCGCTCCCCAGATGTAGATATTCATTTAGCTTAGTTTCGCTCGGAAATTTAACGGCGTACACATACACGCGGCGTGGACATACACGCGGCGTGGACATACACGCGGATAGCTGAAAATGCGTATAGATAACACGCCACTTGATTTGAAAGTGGCGTGTATGTTTACGCAAAGTCATGATGTCATGTTGAAATCTTTACAGTAACCGTTAGAGCATTGTTATTTAATATTCGACCTGAAGTGTTACTGTAAGGGTTTAGCTTAAATCTGAGTTTCCTTCAGCATTCTGAGTCATTCTGAGTCCTGCAAATACCCTCATGAGATGTAGTCTCCTTATGACATACTTATTTCCCTCCATCAACAAGCTGTTCCAATTCGTGGACACTTTTGTATTGGCTCACAACAAAATCCCTAACAGTGAAGTGAACGAAGCAGAATCATCATTTTAATGTGTTGAATATTTGTTCATGAGTCCAATTTTCAGACCTCAACTGAGTGCTTTAAAAGTTTATGGTATGTTTGTTGATGCTAAGTTGCATATTTGTGTATGCAGTAACTCATTTTCTCATGCCGTTCCAAACCTGTGTGACTGTGAATAAGGGTTTGAAAGAAGGCTCACACTGTTTGCTTCTATAGACCTAAAGCAACAGAGAAACAAGCACGCAGCCATCTTTATAATTTTGTCTTTGAACTTCCGTTTTTGCGTTAGCCTTGTATATTTCCATGGCATTGCTGTTGAAGAGTAATTATGTGGTGAAGTGGTCTTACTTATTTTTGAGTTAACAGAAGTTATCATGAGCATTGTAATGTTTGAAGCGGATGTCATAAGAAATGTCGCTAGACCGGCAAGGTTTTAAAACAAGCTGTTCATTCATAAATCCGCAAGATCTTACCTTCATGTGGCAGAAATACAAACCAGGAGAAAGAACACAACAAGCAAAGTGCTGAAACGAGGCGGGGCTATATAAGGTCTATATGATAAAACTGGGTGGGGACAGAGGTTATCAAACTTCATAAAAGTAATATAAAAGTGTAGCATATGACTATTGCGCTATCCAAGTCTTTGGAAGCCTAACCACATATTTATTTGAGGAACTGATAGCTACTGAAAATTAGTTCTTATTCACTGCAAATCTTGCTTGAACAGCCATGGTCACCATTTACTTTCATTGTATGGAAAAGAGCGTGAATACTCTGTTATAAATACTTTTTTTCTTTTTAATTACTCATCAAAGAAACTCGCAAAGGTTTTAGAAGACTTTAGGGTGAGTAAATGATGATAATTTATAAGAATTTAAAGGTGCAATGTGTAGGAATTTCTCCCATTTAGTGGTGAAATTGTATTTTGCATTCAAATGAATAGTGCTCTACAGCGCCTCGCTTTTTCAAATGCGTGTTGCTTCTACGGTAGCCGTTATGTTCCAAAACGCTATGACAGGATGTCTTCTAATATCACTTCTAATAGCAAGTTTTCCTTCGGGTGAACAGGTTTGTTATTTCAAACAAACTGCAACTTGACGAACGAACAAACGGATGTTTGATAGAATTGAAAGTTTCCAAAGGCAGAGAAGCGACCAACCAATGAAAAAAAAGCGTGTAATTTAGACCATAACATTGACTTACCTGTTGAGAAGAAAGCAGGCAAGTTGGAGCTCTTTTGAAAGCTTTCTCCTGCATCAACTCTTTCCACCTGGAAAAAGCTATCCCGACATTAAACCTTGTTTTTTGCAATCTCCAGTCCTGTGGCTCCACATAAGTATGGTCCTCCATTATAAATAAACGTGCAGTGCAGTGCAGCATTTTAAACTTGCCGGGGCAGTGACAAGTATCTCTTGAATCTTCTTGTCCGGTTCAGCTGCTTTCAGTCAAGTTATGCTGGTTCTGAATGAAAACGCGTTGTGGAAAGGCGTTGGCCTAGTACTTTTTGTCCCTCACTGCTTATATTATAGTTTTTCAAAATGGCGGAATGACATGGAAGCCTCTGTGGACCTACCCGTCCCATGTATATAAAGATAATAAATTCTTTGTTTACGAGGATAAGTCAGATTATTGGCATTTCTACACCATTGAGGACATATTTATTAATAAAAATATTGATTTTAAATGGTAAAATACTTAAACTACACATTGTCCCTTTAAAGAATTACAATTAAAACATTTTTTTTGGGTGAATTATCTCTTCAAAATGCTCACTACAGACTTATTTGGAACTTGTAGTCTCCACTGGAAAAGTTCTCAGTTGCTAAGGAAGTAGAAGTAGAAGGATCTTGCCAACTGTTGTTAACCCTTTCTTCTTCTGCAGGCTGAATGAACCCCGTGAGCTGAAGATGATGAGCTCAGGGTTTATTAGGCCGCAGAAAAGGGGTCAGTGCACACAATCGCAAGGAGATTCCACACAATCCAGCACAGAGCCTTCAGCCATGCCACCTCATATACCCATCTTCTCTCATCTCAGAGAGCGAGAGAGAGAGGGAAGTGAGGAAGCAGCCTTCAGCACAGTGGCACGTGAACACGAGTGTGTTGGAAAACCCACAGCCTGTTCACAAATACATTACACCTCCCCCAACATACACATCTGTCCTCACACAAATATATTTGCACATTTTGAAGATTTCCAAGCTTCTATGCTGTAGACCACGCTAGCAGCCGTCTTTCACATTGTCATGCTGCATATGTCAGATTAGAGATTATTACTTATTGTAGTATTATATTTGGCATTTGTGTGTGGGGTGTGAGACTGCTTATCACCACATTTAACACATCAAATATACTACAGACCGTAGCAGTTAGCATCCTGATGCGTTTAGTCCAGTGAACCATGCTTGACTTTGACCATTTTATGTTTGTTTTAGATTAGATTTGATTTATTTTACCTAATTTACAGTGTAAAAAAAAGTTCTATCTATATTCATGCTTTTGATTTATAGATCTCCACAAATTAGGTTAGAGTCAAAAGCCTTAGCAAAATAGTAATGGTCCATTTACTGAGCTGTGACCTGACTGTTATATGTTGAGTATAGTACTAACGCATTATTAATGAACTGTGACTCATTCATTGTCACTGTAGTGGTTCTGTCAGATGCACGCACACACACGCACGCACGCACACACGTGCACACACACACACACACACACACACACAAAAACACAAAATGTGGCATTCTATGCTGTCAGTAATATGGCTGATATTTCTTGGATATTCCAGAATCCATAAACATGCTCTCTTTCAAGATTCAATTAAATTATAATTTGTCTGTTAAATGCTGATGGGCATACACAAAGCTGTCAGATTAATTTTACATTCTTACAGATCTAATTAAAGTTAAAGCAAGGTGGTTGTAGGAATGCTGGTTGATCTTCTCATCCCATTTATGCCACTACATTTACGCCAGTGGGGAATCTCTGGGTTTTGTTTGATTTGAAGCTGTGTTTGAATTAAAGAAGATAATGATAACTGTCATCATGAAAGTTAAATTATTTTGAATAATGATTGTAGAATTTAGGGCTCTCACTCACTATTATTTTGGTTAAGTAATCAGACAATAATGAGAGTTGTTTAGGCAGGATCTATTTGAAACAATAATGTTAATTTTCAATTTAGACAAAACCAAAACACACAAAAGCACAGGAGCATAGAAAATGTGAGTATAACAACCAGATAAGCATTAAAGATGACATATTATGCCCCTTTTCACAAGATGTAATATAAATCTTTGGTGTCCCCAGAATGTGTCTGTGAAATTTCATCTTAAAAACCCTCCAGATCATTTATTATAGCTTGTCAAAGTTGCCCCTTTTTGGGTGTGAGCAAAAACGTGCAGTTTTTGTGTTGTTTGGTTGGTCCCTGCCTCTGTTCAGAAGACGACTGATCCTTTACACGAGCTTCGGATACTCGACAATAACAAAACACAGCGCGAATAATCTCACTCATCCAAAATCTCAGAAATAACCAGTAGCGGAGTGCAGCTTTGCATAGACTCAGGAAGAGGTTGCAACTTTTAGACGCACCTGGACGTTTCTAAATGGTTAGTGGATACATTTATGTAGTTGTTGTGAAGTTACATTGATTCATCTCATTGACTTGCATGTACTGTCATGTTTAACTTTTACACAAGTTGACAGTTCACTGAGGTCTTTATAAGACAGCTGTGATTTTTTGGTCAAATAGTTTCTGTGATCGTCTGTGCAGCCAACGACAGAACAGTTTGCATGCTTTGCTCAAACTTTTGCCATTGCGTTAGAACTGGTTACACTGTTGTCGCTTGCAAAAACCAAATGGGTGCGCCGTGAGTGGAAACGTGCAGATTAAGGGGCGGTAATATTATAATAAGATCCCCTTCCTACGTCAGAAGGGGAGCGAAATCTGATCGGCTGACTTTTTTTACATGCTTGCAGAGAAAGACTTGCGCAAAAAAAGTTACTGGGTTGTCACTTTTCATGTTTTCTGGGTTGGTAGATGCACTTAAAATCTCATATTTAATAACGTAATTAAGACATTGCTAGTATAATTTAGTTTGTGATCATTGTAGAATATAAGAATTTAAGAAAATGCTAATCACTTCTTGTTGAAATAATTTTTTTGATTTGTAGTGACTTAAGTTCAATACGCATTCTGCTCTTCCTAGGTTTTAATGAAACCTGCTCAATCCCATCACTATCACTGCAGCCCACTAACCCTTTTTGTATTCACTGACATGCCTCTGGAGAGAGGATTTGCATCTTTATTTTTCATTTTGTTATTATTTTTTTTCTTGTTCTGTTTCCCTTGTTACGTTTGGAACAACAAGCAGATTATTTGTGGCTGGCAAGTATTTTCTCAGTTTTCTTTTAAGAAAAAATCCAGGAGGTTTTCCTGCAAGGTCTGTGATCTTCAAACGGCACGATGAATGCCCATTCGAAATAGATAATCCAGTTGAAAACATTTCAGACGTTGAAAAGATGTAACATTTCATACTGAGGAGAAAGTTTGCACACAATTTTTCCTTCTAAAAATAACATTTTGTACTAGCATAACTAGCAGTTGGTTTGGTTGACTAGTACAACACAAAGCTGGTACATTTTGAAAGTCCTTCAAATGGAGTGTCAGCATGAACTTTTCTGTTTTATGAGAGGTCAGAGACAGCCTATATATAGCAAGGCTGGTGTTTCTAGAGTGAATATGACTGTGCATTTTATACTGAAGGTATTTCCCTACCATTCGTTGTTATGGAGTATGAGAGCTGCTATTAGTCTGGGCTAGATAATTGCAGGTAATGACAGTGTAGAAAGAACAAGTCAGGGGCAACAAGAGATGCTTACAGCAGTTGAGAGAGGGAGACAATAGCAGCTTTTAAAGAAAGGTGAGGCGGTTACACGACCTGCTGCCTTGTGGGAACCCTGGGGACAACCTTTTCTCACCCACCTGTCATTATTTTTCATTAACTTCATTTATCTCTGCCTTCGCATACAATAAGACAGCAGTTCAGCACCCTGCTTGTGTGCAGCTTGGAACACAATGACAATGAAAATAGTGAGTGTCCTTAAACACAATGACAATGAAAATAGTGAGTGTCCTTAAACTCAGCGTTGACTTATCCAGAATAAGTACATTGGCAGATACCTTAGGGTAAATCATATCTGAAATGGAACATTAAGTTTTATGGATGGATAGCAATGTTATGCATTGCCAGCAGCCATATCACCCTGTAGCCCAAGACTGGTTGCCCACTGAAGCTAAGCAGGGCTGAACCTGGTTAGTACCTGGATGGGAGACCTCATGAGAAAACCAGGTTGCTGCTGGAAGAGGTGTTAGTGAGGCCAGCAGGGGGTGCTCTCCCTGTGGTCTGTGTGGGTCCTAACGCCCCAGTATAGTGTTGGGGACACTGTACTGTCAAAAAGCACCGTCCTTCGGATGAGACGTTAAACCAAGGTCCTGACTCTCTGTGGTCATTAAAAATCCCAGGATGTCTTTCGAAAGAGTAGGGGTGTAACCCCGGCATCCTGGCCAAATTTACCCCTTGGCCTCTGTCCATCATGGCCTCTTAATCATCCCCGTATACTGATAGGCTTCATCACTGTCTTCTCTCCACCAGTAAGCTGGTGTGTGTTGGGCGTACTGGCGCAATATGGCTGCCATCGCATCATCCAGGTGGATGCTGCACATTGGTGGTGGTTGAGGAGATTCCCCCCTTCCTTGTAAAGCGCTTTGAGGTCCCAGATAAAGCGCTTTATAAATGTAACTAATTATTATTATTATTATAGCAAACTTACAGTTGTTTCCAATAGAATATATCATTAGCATGTTGCTAAGCTAATCATTTGATACACTTTCACCACGGATATTGGGTGAAATTACTTTTTTGTATCAATAGTTTCCATATGAACATCAAAATGAAAGGTTTCATGTCTGAATTCATGCGTTGGATTCATAGTGAGTAAGAATGTGTTTGCGGTATGTGTTTATTCTTAGCACAACTTTCATTCTGTTATTCTGATCTCTTGTGACTTCTTTCCTCAGATGAACCGTCTCACATATGTCAGCTATTAGACTGCCTGTTGACGGTCCGCTTGGCAGTCTGTAGCTCATAAACCCAGAATTAAAGTGCCTAGAGTTGGATCTTGTGTGACCCTAGAATGCCCATCACCTTTGACCTCTCAGAAAACCAGTAGATATCCACTTTGTGCAGCATTTTAAGGCATCATGTGTGCAATCTTAGTATAATCGTAATATATGTCATTTTGGTCAGATTCAAAGGCAGCATGTCATTTGCAGAGATCTCTGAATGCATTGCACTAATCTTTGTGAAAAATACACTAGTGTTCAAAAGTTCAGAGTTAGGATGATTTGTATTTTTCTTTCTTGAGAGCGAGAGAGAAATTCATAATTTTATTCAGCAAGGATGCATTAAATTGATCAAAAGTCACATTTATAGTGTTACAAAAGTTTTCTATTTCAATTAAATGTTGTTCCTTTGAACTTCTATTAATCAAAGAATCATCAAAAATATATCATGGTTTCCACAAACGTTTTAATCAGCTTATGCTCAACATTAATAATAATAAGAAATGTTTCTTGAGCACCAAATCAGCATATTAGAATGATTTCCAAAGGGTCGTGTGACATGTAGACCACAGGAGCCGATCCCAAAATGGCTGATCAGCTACAGAAAATCACAAAATATTCTCCATTCATTTTAACCAATCAAAACATCGATTGAGATTTGGGAACCAATCTCTGATTGGTGGATCTCACATCAAGTTCTGCCGCGACATAATACGCACAATTCTACCATTATATTTAGCATTACAACACAACAACATGACACAAAAGCTTGTGCTTTTTTTTTTAATTATTGCATATTATTGCATTTTAAGTAATTATCTCTCAAATCATCAGGTAGGTTATTCCCAGTGAGAGAGCAACTCGCGACAACACTCATGGAAAGAATGTTTTTTTGTTTGGTTGGTAATGTTCCTGTAGGCTATTTGCAGTCCGTGTGTTTCTCTTCGCGAGTATGTGCAAGTTTAATTCTTAATAATTAATTATACACCAAGCATAATTAATTATTGAGTAATGAGCATTTTATATGTTTTAAGGGGCATTTGTTTGGCGTATCAATTTGCTTACCCCAGTTAGGCCTATCAGTTGCTCATGGAAACACAGGTGAATAAAGGTGGTTATATTTGGTCAGACCTGGTTCTTTGGGGATGTTTGAGGGTGTTAAGCCCCCTCAAAAAATGAAAGCAAGAGCACCCTCAGTTGATACAGTAATAATGTCATATGGTCAAACTGATTTGACAAAGTCCCAAGGCACATTTCTGGAGAACATCTAATGTTAATATTTACAACTTGTTTTTGCTGCTGTGAGCAATGTAGCAAATCACAAACTTGTTTGTTGATCTCATGAACGCAATGGCCAATCAGAGGTGTTTCATTTAGTCAGAATCCACTCACCGCTCAAAACATCTGTTTTTGATCAATGAGTTCTGCACGCTCACGATTTCTCTCATTAACAAAGTTAATAATGTAAATAAGAGATTCATTGTACATTGTAGACAATTATATTGATTATAACAGTACTTTGAGATCGTGATGAACTGAGACTAGTGAAAGATTTTTTTGTGATTATAAAGGGGGTGCTCTTTGCACCCTTTCGAAGCTATAAAGCCTACAATCAATTGATGCTAAGAGCATAGAAATAATTTCAAGAGGACCAACAGCCAATTACATTTTTCAAAGTTTCAAAAGTGAAAAGATAAATACAGGATTCAGTCTCAAAATTGCAATGATTGACAGTCATAATCATGGCATGGGACAAAAATATGGCATGTAAAAATAGATACGCATCAAGCAATTTGAAGGCAGATTATTAGATAAATAGAAACATTTTCGTATATCAAAATATCCAATTATTTGTAAAAGTAATTACTTTAAATAATCTTTCTCACTGTGCATTGCTATTATTGTTATGGTGGAGCTGTTCCTTACACATTACGTCTGCACTTTACTAGAGCACCCTCACTAATTTCAGAAGCACCCTTAGTGATTTGATTCTGGAACCGGACCTGTATTTAGTTGATGCATTTGCACTTTAAAGTTTCCCATTTAAAAAAAAGAAAGAAAGATGTTAGTGCGTTTCTCATTGCGCGCACGTGTGCTGCCCTCAGTTTATTGAAGAGTCGTGTACATCCAAAAATGGAGCGGAATGTTGCTAAAAACTGTTATCATCCTATTATCAGTAAGAATGCTGCCTTAAAAGGCTGTGAGGTGTATCACTGGGTTTTGGAGCTAAGTGATGATGTTCCTCAGTTCTAAACCGACAGAAGATTCTAAAACACTTCTATGTTGCAACATTCTGAGGATTAGGATAATGAGAAGCACTGTAACTCAAAGCACAGCCCACCTCTGTGCTTAATGCTAGTCAGTGAGGTGTAGGATAATTACTCTGCAGTGTGTGGAGTCATATCATCAGAGAGAATTAAAGCTCTCATGTTCTTTGCGGGTGGGCAGGTGCAGCCTGATTCCTGAAATATGATTATACTCTGTGATCTCTAGTACATAGTGTGATGTATTCTCTGGCATGCTGATATTTGAGCTTTTTTGATTGCAGAAGTGGTGATTATGGCTCCCTTCTGCCTCTCTACTCGTAACTAATTGTTTTTTTACATTACATTTGTGTATTTTCGCCTTTATCTAAAGGGACTTGCATCAGTTGCATGCATTCCCTGGGAGTGTTAGCTCCATCTACTGTTTGAGCTACAGGAATGAAGGCTCCACTCATGAAGTCATTAATTTAATTTAATTGTATTTAGTTTTTGTTTGCAACTATGTGTGATAGCCTTTGTCCCTCAGAAGAAGGAGATTTTGTTTTATTTTAATTATTGAGGACTATCTATTTTTCCTCCCTCTGTAGAACAATTAGAAATTAGTACATTTGATTTGGAAAGTGTCTCATTCGCCATCTAAATTAAGGCAAGATGAATGGCTTTCAAACGTAAAATGGATTGTAAATTGTAATTCGTTCGATCCCTGTGGGTGTGTGTGTGTATGTGCACTTGAGGTTGTATGTTTTTGTTGGTCAAGGCTTCTTCCCTTATGCTAATTTTTGTGTGGCTAATAAATGGTCTACACTACTGTTCAAACGCTTGGGGTCAGGACTTTTTTATTGTTGTAGTTTGCTTGTTTTTCAGCAAAGATGCATTTAATTGATCAAAAGTGACTGACATTTATTCTGTTTCTGTTTATTCAAAATTCTGTTTCTTTTGAATTTAAGCAGCACAACTGTTTTCAACATTGATACAAATAAAAAGAGTTCTTGAGCACCAACCCACCATATTAGAATGATTTCTGAAGGATCATTTGACACCGAAGACTGGAGTAATGGGGCTGAAAATTTAATTTTGCCATCACAGAAATGACATTTTAAAATGATATAAAAACACCCATGTTAAATTGTATTATGTTGTGATATTAGATCAGTGGGTATTACTGTTTCTACTGTATTTTTTTTATCAAATAAATGCAGCCTTAATGAGCATCAGAGACTTCTTTAAAAAGCACCAACCCCAAACTTTTGAACTCTAGTTTATGTATAATTATTTAAATGATTCAGCTTAACTGACTGTGATTGGTTGTTCACAGTTGGGCTCGTGTGTATGTGTACTTACAGAACAGGCCTCCAGCGGTACAGGGCTCGCAGCACCAAAGCCAATCTCCAGCATGTATGAATCCTGCCCTGATGAACTCCCCCTGGGTGAGACAGAAAGACAGGGGCCGTGCCGTACCAAATCCTCACTGTTTGTCAAGAACTGATGTGCCGCACAATGCTATGTCTTCATTTTACACATTTTCAGTGTTGTTTTCAGCTCAACTGAAAGGGATGAGCATCCTGCTTTGACCGCATGCAGAGCAAACTATTTAGAACTTCTCTCTCTAGATTGGAGCATGTCAGCACCAGCGCTTTGCTTCATCATTGCGTGTGCATGAGGTTGCTCACAGAAAATGTTAATCATCATCATGCATCATGATTTCAGTCCTTCTCAATTCTTCAAATAATGAATTGTGGGAGTTTTTTTGGCTTGTTCATCTCACAGGGCACAAACCTCATTGGCTGAAGGTCATGTTTTAAATTGTGTTTGCATTGTGCTCACAGTGGATTGTGGATTTTCTTTCTGCCTTTTCTCATTTCATGTTCTCTGCTTTTCTCTGTTTCCCCATCTCTTCCTCTTCCTTTTCCTGTATACAGTACCGGTATCAGGATGAAGACTCCCCTCCTCTGGAACACAACTTCCCGCGGCTCACCAATGAAGTTCGAGCGCCGGAGCTGGTGCACGTGTCGGAGAAAAACCTCTCAGAAATCGAGAATGTGCACGGCTACGTTTCCCACTCTCACATTTCACCGCTTAAGGTAAGTCACCCTTTCTCAGACCAACCAATGAGTAACATGACATGACACCCCTCTTCACATTGGTGTCTTTCTCATCCTCTATCTTTTCATTTGTGTGTCTGTGTTGATCTGGTTGCCTCTTTATGAGTGTTTAGTTTTCCATGTCACGTTTTCATCCCTCATTCATATAGCAATTTAAAAAGATCTAAATAACTTATTCTTGGTTTGCTTTAGGTTATGGGTTAGTGTTCATTATAGTGGTAGCAACATGCTTGTGCTGTGAAAAAAATTATTTGATAAATTATCTTTAAGTAATAATTTGTGGAGAGGATCTTTTAGTTGTGAAGGCATAAGAGGTTGTAATCAGAAATATAATGTTGTAAAATGACTTCTCAACACTAGATGGGGCTCAGTTGCTAGTTTAAAAAGCAGGCTGGCTGAATTATAGTGCTGTTTGACTCTGGCAGTAAGAGTTTTATTCTCTGATTAGTCATGAATGATATTAAAATATTTATCTTTGTGGGATATTTATCAGATGCAGCAAAATCATCAGTAATTATTATTAACATATATTGAACTTAGTAATGAATCTGTTTCAGATGATACACTTTTTTAAATCCTAGTATGATTACAGATGTATTTATTTATTTGAAATTATGTGAATAGGGAAGACATTTTGGAGCTGAGTTGAATATTACACTACTGCTCAAATATTGGGGTCGTAAGATTTCAAATGTCATTACTGCAGTTTTCAGTGTAACGTGATCTTTCAGAAGGATCATGTTGATTTGATACTCAAGAACCATTTATTATTATTATTATCAATGTTGAAAACATTATATCAATATCAATTGATGAATAATAAGTCCAAAAGAACTGCATTTGAAATGGTATTTGTTTTGTTTTTTGTAACAATGTAAACATCTTTATTGTCACATCTTATCATTTTAATGCATTAAAAAAAAAAAAATCTTACTGACCCCAAACTTTTGCCCGATAGTATGTTTTTGGTATTTAAAATTATTCAATGAATTAAAAATATTTTTACTGCATTTACAATTGTGTATCAATTCATCGGATAATTGACAATGTCAACAAAAAAAACATTGGATTTGTGCCTCTGTGCCTTTTTTTTAAGTGTACTGTTTTCATGAAAAATGCCAGATAAAGAACACAATTCTTTATTCCACAATTGAAAGCTTTTGTTGCTGTTTTTCTATGATCAGATATGACCCTGCTGGAGTCACGCTCTCTGCCAGAGAGACATTAACAGCCTGTGCCTCATCTGATTGTCTGCAGATGATTCAAAAGCTATGCTTTTATTTGATCTGAGGGAGTGTATGATTTTATTCCAGTCCAGAGTGTATAGACCTGTCTGAAGCATTAGGCTCATCAGAATTCTGCGCTGTCATCTCTTGTGCAGACAGTGTTTTAAGATCTCAATCTTTCTGTTTTGCCAACAGCCATTTCTCCCCCAGTCACATAACAACCTCTGTCTACCGGTGTGATTTTTTTCATAGTTGAATACACTCAGGATATTACTTGTCAGTAGAAAATCACTGACTTATTCCTCTCACTTCCTGTTCCACAGAGCCAGGTGAGAGCACTGTTACACATAAGACGTGTTCTTACGTTCCATCTGGGATATTTTTAGATAGTTGATTTATGCACACATGCATCTGACAGACGTCTTTAGCCGCATCTCGCTGGTTTTTCAGCGAGATGCTTGCACCGTGACCATTGCATTTTCAAGATGGCGTGTCAAGTTAAATGCAGTTCAACTTTTAAAAAAGCATCTCCTCCATGCATTCAGTTTCGTTATTCTCTGTCCAGCTGTTTTTGAACGCAAGTGCACAGTGTGAGCTGCCTTTTAGATTGCTTTTACCAGTGGTGTGTATCTATGGTCAGGAGGTTGTCTTAGGGGGTCAGAGCCAAAATAACCTTAAAATCAAAGCCTCATCCTACCATCTTTTTTTCTTTCTTCTTATCATGGTTCATGCAGTATTTCTGTGTCTTCTATATCTCTCATCTTGTCTCTTCAGCCTCTCTCTTCCTTCCCTGAGTGCAGCCGACTTGCTGGTGACGCTCTTTTGTGTTTTCTCGCCTGCAGCCTGCGCTGGTTACCCGGTTTGATCTAACATACCCAGGGGTGACCGCTGCAAACTACCTGGCAAGTTTGTGATCTTTATTTTGAATGTGTCTTTTCCCCCCGTTATTTTGTTGTTGTTGTTGTTGTCGTCGTCGTGGTGGTTGTTGTGGTTCATCCGTACTCAGGAACATTACGTCTGTGCCAATGTTCCGAACCGTTTTGACATCCGCATGAAGTTCTTCAGAGGGTCTGAATAACAGATAAACAGAACCTCCCTTTGAAGAAAGCCATTTGTGCGGTGAAATCACATTTATTTTCTCCAAATATGGTTTACGCAAATGAAATCAATTTATGTGATAATCGTCTTTTTGATTATTTTACCTGTGACGTTTGTTTCGTGTTAAATATGTCATTCAGTGTGATTGCTGCTGATATTTTGATGTTTATTGCATATGAGGTACACAGACCTTTTGAAAGAAGTGTGTGTGAATGTGCATCTTTATAAGATCTTCCAGTTCTTGTATTAGCAGTTAGTGATCATACACAGTCTGTCTGGCAGGTACAGTTTGTCTCACACTTCTGGCATCACCCTGTCTTGTCAGGCCTTCCATGACTACTTATTTCCACACACACAAAAGAAAACACACACTTACACACACTTCAACCGTTCTCTCCGCCTCTTCAGTCTGTTATTTGTGCTAATGCTACGGCCTCAGTAGACCGTCACCATGACAGCTCGTCCTCTCCAAGTCTCCCCGCTCACGCCAGGGACGCTCCACCGAAAATTAGCTTACAGCTTCAACGTGTAGATCTGTCACACCTCAGGATTGAATGAGGTACAAGTTAATCCTGAGGAAAACAAAAATGCTAGCAGGAATTTTGAATTTTGAATTCCTGCTTCAATTTTGAGGTAATACATGACATGATTTTTATATGTATGATTTTTATTGTAAATAATACTGTGTTTTTAATTTATTGATATATTTTAAATATTTTGAATAATTTTATTTATAATTTAATATAAAATGTATAAAATAATAATAATACATATTATTCAATAATATAATACTATTAATATTAAATAATATTTTTAATTAAATACTGTATTTTAATTTATTCAATATATTTTAAATATTTTTAATGTATTTAATATTATTTTTATAATAATAATGTTATTATATAAAAATAAATCTGATATATATATATATATATATATATATATATATATATATATATATATATATACACTCACCTAAAGGATTATTAGGAACACCTGTTCAATTTCTCATTAATGCAATTATCTAATCAACCAATCACATGGCAGTTGCTTCAATGCGTTTAGGGTGTGGTCCTGGTCAAGACAATCTCCTGAACTCCAAACTGAATGTCAGAATGGGAAAGAAAGGTGATTTAAGCAATTTTGAGCGTGGCATGGTTGTTGGTGCCAGACGGGCCGGTCTGAGTATTTCACAATCTGATCAGTTACTGGGATTTTCACGCACAACCATTTCTAGGGTTTACAAAGAATGGTGTGAAAAGGGAAAAACATCCAGTATGCGGCAGTCCTGTGGGCGAAAATGCCTTGTTGATGCTAGAGGTCAGAGGAGAATGGGCCGACTGATTCAAGCTGATAGAAGAGCAAATTTGACTGAAATAACCACTCGTTACAACCGAGGTATGCAGCAAAGCATTTGTGAAGCCACAAAACGCACAACTTTGAGGCGGATGGGCTACAACAGCAGAAGACCCCACCGGGTACCACTCATCTCCACTACAAATAGGAAAAAGAGGCTACAATTTGCAAGAGCTCACCAAAATTGGACAGTTGAAGACTGGAAAAATGTTGCCTGGTCTGATGAGTCTCGATTTCTGTTGAGACATTCAGATGGTAGAGTCAGAATTTGGTGTAAACAGAATGAGAACATGGATCCATCATGCCTTGTTACCACTGTGCAGGCTGGTGGTGGTGGTGTAATGGTGGGGGGGATGTTTTCTTGGCACACTTTAGGCCCCTTAGTGCCATCGTTTAAATGCCACGGCCTACCTGAGCATTGTTTCTGACGATGTCCATCCCTTTATGGCCACCATGTACCCATCCTCTGATGGCTACTTCCAGCAGGATATTGCACCATGTCACAAAGCTCGATCATTTCATATTGGTTTCTTGAACATGACAATGAGTTCACTGTACTAAAACGGCCCCCACAGTCACCAGATCTCAACCCAATAGAGCATCTTTGGGATGTGGTGGATCAGGAGGTTCGTGCCCTGGATGTGCATCCCACAAATCTCCATCAACTGCAAGATGCTATACTATCAATATGGGCCAACATTTCTAAAGAATGCTTTCAGCACCTTGTTGAATCAATGCCACGTAGAATTAAGGCATTTCTGAAGGAGAAAGGGGTCAAACACCGTATTAGTATGGTGTTCCTAATAATCCTTTAGGTGAGTGTGTATTATATATATATATACATACATACATATATATATATATATATATATATATATATATATATATATATATTTTTTTTTTTTTATTATTTTTTTTTATTTTTTTTTTATTCACAGGTAAGAGCTCACCAAACTGGTGTGCAGCGACAGTTGAAACTTAAGCGCATATGCTTGTATTTCCTGTATTCATATACTTAACATATGGAAGTGAATGGAAAACAAAGTATAGTATGACCGCATCTTTAGCCTCAGACGGTGCATATTCATGGTTCATTTTATGCATATTGTAAAACGATTAGCTAAATCTTTCAAAAAACACTAAGCTTCAATCTGATTAGCTGGATTTATTAGTAAACAAGTAAACAAGATACTCTTGAACACAACTGTATTGCTCTCAGGGTTACATCAGATTTTTGAATTATCCATCTCTAAATTGTAGTTGGTTGTTTTACATGTTGAGATGATGACTTTTTCCTGTCTAAGTAAGTGTGCAGTTCTTGGCCAGAATAAGTGTAGGACCAGATTTTGTCAATGGTCAATGTCTGTCTACATTAGACTAATAGAAGCTCTCAGTCTTGATGCACTCTATTCAACAGCAAAACTTGTTGATTAAATCACCATCGACTTTCTCTGCATGTATATTCCAGCCTTGCTGTCCCCTCATGGCTCGGAGAGAGTGAGTGTGAGACTTTTATGCCAAGAGGTGAGCGAAGAAATGTAGCTCCATTATTCTCCCTGAATCACTGCAGGGCTAAACATTGTGAATCAGCTTGTACACCCGCCGCCTGTTTTCAGCCTCAGTCCTCCTACTGAAAAGCTGCTTTAACACAAAGCACTAATTGTACCACTGCATAAGACAGGCGTCTCAGAAGCTTGACAGTCGGATGGCATGATATCGATCCTCAAGTCGTGTTATTGAATAACAACCAGAAAGAACACGCACCTTCCAGTTGAGATATTAGCCATCCACTAGTCGAGGAGGCGAGCAAACATCTGTGGTTTTAATGAGCAGAGCTTGGCAGGGGGGAGGCATGATATTTATTAGCAGAATCCGTGTGATTGGAGAGCTCTTTTTTTCCCGAGAGAGAGCATCTCAGAAAAGTAGTGAGAGACAGCAAAGGCTCAGGGTTAATGGTGATTGTTTGGTTATCTCTCTTCCCTGCTGAAATGATTACTTCAGAGTCAGGGCTCTGTGTGTGCCCAGGTCGGAGTAAAGGACCAGGCTTGATTGTCTGGGAGATGAGCCTTGGGTGGAATTAGAGATCAGACAATTACCTTGAAAAGAAAAGAGGAGAGAGGAGAAGGAGGTGGAAGGCGAAGGAAAGAACAAAAAAAGGAAAGGAGAGTTGTGGAAAGACCTAAATTCATGAATTAATAGCAAAATTGGTTACTGTTAAATCCGTATCAAAATAATTGAACCCACCTGCCAACAGGAAGAAATATGCTAAAGTACTTTTAGCAGTGTTTCTTTGGGCAAGTGTCTCAATTTTTACCGCTCATACATCCTAGGGGTGTCAATCTTCCTCTATAATACTATTCGAATTCCATTCCTTATTTTATTTAATATTCGAATAATATTAGAATATTAAATGCTCAAATTCATCCTATTATTAATATTTACGACATTACACAGGCTTATGGATTGCCAATGCACTAGTGCATGTGGTTGTTGTTACACATTCTGTCCACTAGAGGGACATCTTACAAACATTTTATTCGTGCTGAATATGGCTGAAGCGCCTCCGGTGGTTTTCTGCTAATATCTCCGCGAAAACACCACCAACAATTCTGAAACTTATATTGTTCTTTTCAGTTCGACTAGGCGGTTCAAACAAGCTCGGTGCTCGCCGAATCCGGTGAGATATGTGCGCTTTTTGCTTCACGGGCGCTTTGGGGGGGCTGTAATGGAAACACGACAGCGTTTAACATAGACTAACTTCTCAGAGTTGTTTTGCAACCGTGCTCATTATACTAACCATCATTCAACTCCGGATTGATTCTGGACTATTCGCTGGGGAAATAAGCTCCGCAACAATCCGTCCTCCAACGCATCCTCATGTTTTGAGATAGTGCTCGAAGAGGAGGGGCTATTCGCGCGCGCGCCTCCGTTGTAAATTTGTGTGAGAGAGAGGGGGGAGCAAGCTGCGCGCAGCTCTACAATAAAATAAAATTTTACCCATATTAAATAGTTTAAAAATCTAAAAATCAATCAGTGGCGGTCAGCGTTGATATTGTGGCGGGCCGCCACAAATTAATGAATGTATGGGAAACCCTGGGGGCGCTTTTACGTCGTTAAACATTTACCATTTTTGACAGTATTATGAAGATACAGCGTGGATAACGTGCACACTTGTGTTACGATTCAAAAACTTTATTGTTCATCAGACGAAACAAAAGCATTTCATTTTCACATGCGTGTAAGCTAAGGCGGCGAGAAAGGCAAGATTGCATATACATTTAAAAAAATATATAGCTACATAAAGCAATATATTCGAATAGTAACTTCAGCATTCGAATAGTATTGATTTTTTTAATATTCGAATTATATTCGAATTTCGGAATTCGTTCCAACAGGCCTAATACATGGCCTAAGACATGCCCCCCCCCACCCCCCCCCCCCCCCCCCCCCCCCCCCCAAATTAAACATTGTTGCAAAAAGTCTGACTAAAAATATTGTCTATTGTTTATATCTATTGTCAATAGTGTAGAAATTTCCCACAGCAGCAGCATTTTTTTAGTATTATGTGTATACTATTATAGTATATTAATATTTTGAATTAGCTTTTATTTTTATATTTTCAGCATCTACATAGCGATGCCATACCTCTCACAACAGCCGTATCTCTGTTCATAGTTAGCATGAGTGGCAATATTTTGCCGCGGTTGTGTCTTTACAAGTGCAGAATATCAGCCACAGACAGGCATTCTTTTTCCAGCGTAATTTCAGCAACGTGAAGTCAAGGAGTTTAAATTTGCTCCATTAGCATACTAATTGTTTTCAGGTCTTCTCATTTTTGTCACATCACTTTAACTAAAGCGCTTATGTCTGTCCTGAAGCATGAGCTTAATGAAATTGGCTCCGGGGTCTTATCTTTTTTTTTAGATGAACTCATTAGTCTGTTCATAGACTGTGTTTTGTTTTGAAGGGGTTTTAGGAGTCAGGTCTTGTGATGTTTCCAATGGCATACACACCTTCACACACTCTCAGAGAGGAAAGACTGAAGAGTGTGTTTGGAGAGTTACAGGAGAGTAGGCTATGTTGTTTTTAAATGTAGTGTGGACAGAAAATAGACCTTTTCATTAGTTTTGTTTTGCCAGTGTGGGATTTCCTTACATGAATAGACTCTTTGAGGCCCATTAAGAAGCACTTTACATTTTTGCTTATTGTCAGCTGCTGCTTAGGTGAGTATATCATTTCTGCACCTCTATCATTAAATATTAGATTATAAGTTCTAAATATCCTTTTAAATTTATGATAGAAATTACGCAACTCAGCCTGCCAGAAAGTCACTGTAAAAATATGGTGACAGTGTTTTAGGTATTATGGGATGGGCATATATGTGCTTGTATATTTTACAGTTTATAATCATATATTTCATTATGTGGTAGAATGTTAATATAACAATCTACGGTTTACCTTCAACTATAATCATATGTGATGTGTCATGCAGGGAGTTCTGGGAATGTCCTTTTACTGTTTGTTATTCTAAATTATACAATAAGTCATAGCTTTTCTTGCAAAACCATACATTTTACAGTATAACATATATAATGTGATGTTAAATCATTCAGAGTTTTTCACCCTGTATGGTAAGATAATTTACATTTAACCAAATAATAGGTTTTTACTGTAGCATTTTTACAGTTTTTACAGTAGCATTTTTTTTCCTGTAAATATTACAGTGCAGTTTGGACAGACTTTTGGGGGTTATCCGGGGCACTCCAGCTGGCGGCTGTAACACTGGTAGTACATTGTACATTCCGGTAGAACATTCTCTTTTCTAGCTTTATTATAACTTTAATCATAGAACCGGTTGCTGAGCTCAAACATGTTTTATGGTATTTTTAACAGTTGAATTAGTAAAAAATGTCTACGAAGTCCTGTAAATGTACTTGAATAAGCTGATAGGTGCTTAAATTAAAGGTGGAACTTCCTTATCTACAGTGTATTCACCGCATTGATACTTATGTTTCGTTCTCTTATAATATATCTGCCAAAAAAGTTGCATAATTTAACCCGTGAGAAGGTGTAGTGTTTTGTCAAAGCAAAAGTATCTTGTTGTTCCTTAGCTTTCTTTCTTTCACACAAATGCTGAGGAAGGTCATTCTTAACCAAAGCAAACATG
This sequence comes from Semotilus atromaculatus, assembly GCA_031834385.1. NCBI lineage: Eukaryota > Metazoa > Chordata > Actinopteri > Cypriniformes > Leuciscidae > Semotilus > Semotilus atromaculatus. The sequence goes on from JAULUF010000003.1 coordinate 5,483,002, forward strand.
GCGATATGAATACTAAACTGTCTCCATAATTGCAGATTAAGGAGACTTTGGATTATAAAAGAGAACATATCTAGGCACCCTGATCAGTCCTCACAGACTGTTTGAAATGCATCCTTCAAGCCAAATGCCGTTTTGAAAGTAATATGAGTTTTTTAATGGTGATGAAATGTCTGTTTGGGCCAAATCAATGTTGAAAAGTGAGTATTTTGAACTCGACTGTCACTATGCGACTATATTGATTTGTCTCAGTTATTGTAGCAAATCCCAGTATTGATGTTACAGGATATATGCTATTGTGTCCTCCCATCTTAAAGTTTGTCTTCTTTTTTTAAACCCATGAATGCAGTCAGATCGTGGCAGTTGCCTGGTAACAGATGTGCCCGACTGAAATGTTTTTAATAATCAGACCCACGCTTTAGTCTGACCTTGTTATTGTGTGTGTGCGTTTGTGTGTCTGTGTGTGACCTTCACCCTGTATCTCTAATGAGTGTAAGTAGCTCTAACAGGGTTATGCTGCACTGCAAGTGCTAAACGAAAGAGAGAATGTGAAGTGTGTTTTACTGACAGGTTTTCGGGGACCTTCAGGACCCGACGCTCAGCACAGCTTTTTTTCAGAGTAACGGGTACCTGTCCATATTTGTTGATCACATGCTGGGGCATACCATAATGACTTTGAGAAAGGACAAAATTCGCCCAGATATTTTAAAGAGGTTTGTTTAATCCTGATTTGAGTGTTAATTTAAAAAAAAAAATTACCTAGTCATATTTTACAATCAAGCGGTTGGTTGTTTTCACAGTGGGCTAAACAAACACTTAAACTGTGAAATGAAATCCCACTGTGACTAAGGCTACCTACTAACGTCCACTTTTCAGAAAATGATTTTTTTTAATCATTTAAATAATAAAATAATGTATGAATTTATGAATAGCAAATCGTTTATGAATATTCATAACCCAAACCATGCCTGTCACATTTTGTGCACTGAGCTACTGACAGAAAGTAAACTCTCTCTAAAGAGAAGTTGTCTTAGGAAAATAATTCATAAATGTCTGAACAACAGTGTTATTTTCTTATTATATTTATTTATCATCAAAATGATATAACTACATAAGCGTAATGCATTGCAGACAGACATTCCAGTTTGATTCCTTACAATTTAGAATTAGAATTTAGAAAATTTAAATGATCCAAATTAAGATTATAACATTTTTAACCAAAGCGTGTGGATGTAACTATATTTAACTCTGTAAATCAGAAATGGCAGCTGCTTTCTCCTGCTGTGTAAATGCATCCATTTTTCAGTTTTTTTTTTCTTTCATATCACATTACACTGTTCTGGTGAAAAATATGAGGACTGTAGGTCTTCTAAGGTCCAAATCTCTTCCTGTCCTGAACCTTCTGTATTTATCTGACTTGAGAGCTCTTATCTGCCTCATTCCCCTTCTGCTGTGCACTGCTCTGCTGTTACACTTCCTGATTTTTCAGAGTGTTTAAAGTCCCGTCCGCCTTTAATCTCCCAGAGTGCACCTGGAAACTCAAGTTTAGCTCGATCATTGCACACCTCACAGCTTTGTTAAAGCGAGAAATGTATTGTACAATGCACTTAAAACTATTTCCCAGCCACAGTAGCTGCTTTCAACAATGAGTCATTGGCAGTTTATATAGAGCACATGAGTCTTTCCTGTGGTTCAGGTGATTGCTGGGGATGGGCTGTTGCATTGGTGGATATAACTCAGTTTTAGTGCACTTTAAAGCAGCTCAGTCACTGGCTGAGAGAGAGAAAGAGCACTCCCGGGTCCCTTTGAGACATATCGTTTGTGTAAAGTACACAAACGATGGCATTGCAGCACCATGGATAGCTCCGTGTGCATATGCATATTGGCATCTTAAAGTGGCTTCCCAGTGCTTCCTTTCAAACCTGACAGGGCACAATAACACACTGCAATTAACACCCCAAATTACCCACCACTGGCTGGAAACCAAGAGAGAGGAGCAGTCGGAAGAAGACAGCGAAAACTGGAAGGGAGGGCAATGGAGGTTGCGTTTCAGGCAGAATCCATTACACAATAAGGCCTCTAGAGAAATTGATTTGCTATTAGAGGGTAAATGCATATGGCAGGCGGTGGGAGATTTCCTGGAAGGGGTAGATTTCGAGCCCTCTTCCCGTGCTCCTTTACAAAACCTTGATGGAACTGCCATCCGCAAAATTGTGTCTAATTTGATGTTGATATTTCAGCATGCACTGAATAAAAGTATACCTTCTGCTCTTCCATTTCAGGTGGATCAAAGGCAATTTAAAGAGAAGCGTCTCATTTGAGGCTCTTAGCCTCACACTTTCCATCTGTTTCCTGTTAACACTTTCAGAGGGAGGCAGAATTACGTCCCTCTCACATGTTTCATGAACATTTGCCAATGCGTTAAACTCTTTGGGGCATCAATTTTACAAAATGTTTGACTTTGACCTACTTTGTCATTGACTTTTTGAAGTGCAGACAACGATTACTACACATTTGGTATGATGTATCATTGCGTGAATGGTGCTGTTATATAAAGATAGAGACCAAATATAGATACAGATTTCTCAAGTTCAGTTTCAGTTATAATCTCTATCTTTAAAAAAAAATGATATCATAAAAAATTATATAAACTACGGTTGAAAAGTTCTGGGGTCGGTACGATTTTATGTTTTTGAATTAAATCTCTTATGCTCACCAAGATTGCATATATTTTTGTATTATTTCTTATTCAAGTTAGTTGCCAAGGCTACATTCCTAATTTTTGATCATTTCTAATTAAACAACTTTTCTTTAGGCAACATTTCTACATTTCTTTCTTAGGCTCAAGTTGTTCTTCTAATATTTCTATTTTAATTTATTTAAATAAATACAAAATATATTTTTTAAATAATTTTAGTTATATGTTTATAGTTATATCGTGCACCAGTACATTATTCTTAGCAAGATCATGAATGTGTATTATTGAGAAAGTAAATAGTATCTAATTTATCGTGACTTATATTTGTTTGACTATTCATAATTTCAGAATATGTCAGCTACACAGGCCATGGTTACATTGCCATAATTCATCCTTGTCATGACGTAACTCTGCATGTGGGGGACACGCAGCCATGTCTATAGAGTCAAGGTCATGATGTGGCTCCGTAATTTAACTGGGATCAATAGGATCGTATGGCTGTGTGATTCTGACTGCCTGACTCTACTGAGAGACAAATACTGATCTGAATGTGTGTGTCCTCTTAAAACTATAAAACTGAAGATCCATCTGCCGACAGCAATAACCTAATGTCAATGCCCACTAATTCTTTCTTTCTTTCTTTCTTTCTTTCTTTCTTTCTTTCTTTCTTTCTTTCTTTCTTTCTTTCTTTCTTTCTTTCTTTCTTTCTTTCTTTCTTTCTTTCTTTCTTTCTTTCTTTCTTTCTTTCTTTCTTTCTTTAGATTCTGCTTAGTGCCTCTTTTGGTTTCATCATTTCCTCTAGGGCCCTGTTATGTGAAGGCGTACAGCCACATTTTCGACTGCCATCTCAGTGACTATCACCTTCAGATGAAATGTGATTGATTTCAGCATTTCGGCCATGAGTGACATATCTGAGCGAGAAATGATTTTACCCTTTCAGAAAGGGAAAAACTGTTTTCTGGATGCCTGCTTTGAATCTTAATGTGTTTGTGTGTACAGTTGGATTGTGATTGTTGAGGGGTGTGATAAGTGCTTATAATGTATTTTCAGGATCTTGTGTTTCCTATTCTTAACAGAACGGCCGTTTCAGCCGCCGTCCACATTCACGCTTGTTCCTGCGACAGCCCTGAACTTATTATTAAACCAGTTGTGGTCTCAAAGCCACCATCTTGATTTGACTTACTCCATAAAGCCTTTGTTTAATGGAGAGCGTCTGATTGAATGACCCCTCAGTGTGCTGCTTCTGATGGTCTCTGTGTTGATGATGGAGTGTAGGGTCCTCTGACTCACTGAGAGAATCAGAAACGGTGTACCGCTGGTTTCTTACGCACATCCCCTCTGGGGTAGACCTATTATTTAGAGAATGAAATGCCCCTCGGCCTATTTCCTAGACATAAGCGGGCAGTGCAAGGAAATATCCCTGTGTACACGGAGCTCCCTGGTGTGCAAAAATCAATAGCCACGGTGCAACGCATGCAGTCTGAAAAATGCAGGACTGTAGCTCATCTATTACAGATGCGCCGCAGGATAATCAAAGCCAGACCTGATAATGAAGGAGCTCTGCTAAGGCAAGCATATTTCAGCACCAGTTGAAACGAAAATTAAGTTTCCAGTGGACCAAAATTTATGTATCAAACTTGTCATTTGATAAATAAGTGTGATTTGCCTAGCAAGACTTATATTTAATTGTACCATACAAGTTCCATTCAAAACTTTCCTGTTACTATAGCTAACATTACAAGAACTGCATATCTTGGTTCTGTGAAACATAGCTAAACCAATGTTACTCTATAGAGCAAAATCATACTACCCTGGCGTCTGTTTTCAGGCCTTCCCGCTTAGCTTTTCTAATATTAAAGGGATAGTTCACCCCAAAATGAAAAATTCTGTCATCATTTACTGACTTTTAAGTTGTTCCAAACCTGTATCAATTTCTTTCAGCAGAACAAAGAATATACCCACTTTGGACTTTGGTTTGGAACAACTTGAGGTGAGTAAATGATGACAGAATTTTTATTTGTTGGTGAACTATCCCTTTAACACAGGTCCTGAAGCTCTTTTCTGATCACAACCTTGTTTTTCCAGTGATATTCCTTTTCTCTTTTGTAATGTCTCTCCGCTATCTCTCTTTCTATAGTATTTTTTTAAATCTCCCTTTTGCTCACTCTCTCTCCTCCCCCATCATGAGTGGACACACCCCCTACTGCTGATTGGCTACAAGTGTGTTGTGGCGCTTGGTCTGAACCACTTTCAACTCCATTTCTAAGAAATGACTTAATGCACCTTTAAGAAAGTAAAAGTTGCATGTACACTACTGTAAAGTGTAAAGTATTTTTTGTGAATGTGATGCATATATACCATTCCTTAACAATATTTTCTAATTTGTTTGCATCAGAGGAGAATCAAGAGCTCTAATAATTCACTACTAGAATTATATAATTCATAATTCACTACTAGAATTATGTAACAATCATAATAATATGTAGCCGTTAGAATGAGAATTGAAGATGAAGTGCAGTAGTTATGTAACAAGCACAAGGTGTACAGGTGTGTCATTTAGCAAAATAGAGCCGTTTATTGATTCAATGCAGGAGAGATTTATTGCCTCAAATTCAATTTATTCTCAGTTATTTTTCTGCTCAGATGCCACTGTTTATTCTTTAGCTATAGAAACCCACAGGTTGATTTAATATCTGCTATCCTTTTTAGTAATCATGAGGATATGAGGTCGAATCATGCCTAGCTCTCAGCTATAAACCCGCTTGATTAATCTCCTTATTTGAGAAAAGAATTTCACAATTTCACACCTTTACTTTGTGTAAATATTGAACTGAATTACAATTTGACGTATGAACCTGGAGCTATACATGGAGGCTTTCTTCACATTCTCATGTATTCATTATCTTAAAACATGAGAAAGAAAATGTACTTGTAAAATTGTCCCCAGCACAGAATAGCCTATTTATTCCTGCTCAATAACCTGTTCTGTTGTGCCCCTTATTATATCTCATTAGAGCTCTCTACCATATTTTTGCCACTCATTTAATGTGTTTTGCGTCTTTAAGGCATACTCCAATGTTTTTGTTCAGCTCCATGCTGTCGAAAGGACACATCAGTGAGTAACATCATGAGTCAAGGCTTCCGTAACTCTGTAGCGCCTCCACTCACCCCCACACGGGGCGAATCATAGCCCTCCTTCATTGTTGATTTCACGCCCCCCTCATGTTAACATTTTGACTTATTTCATGGCTGAAAGAGCTCACACTGCCTGCTCAGATCTCAGTGCTCCCATTTTGATGTAGAAGAATGAACTTTTTACCACCATAATATACAGTTAGCCTGAAAAGGTTTTGTTTCAGATTTACTATTATCTTCGATAGATTATCTGATGGCTTTTATCAGTGCATTCAGGACTGTGTGCTACTCTAGGAATGGTTGAAATAACCTCTGGGATTTCAGAGACTATGTTCTTTTATTTTTGCTGACGAGTACATTTCTGTGAATGTGTGATGTTTTCAGCGAAGATGTTCGGTGATGTTGAAATTAAGCTCATTTGCAGCGTGTGAAAACGCATGCTGGGGTGTGATGGCAAGCGGAAGGAAGAATAATGAAATCTCTCCTCCTGCCGTAATACTCGCACTTAGCAAATCAATGTGAAATATGAGTGTCTTACAAGTATGAGCTGACCATTGATCTGTGTGTCAACTGGTGTTAAAAATGATGGCTCTTGAAAAATGTAAAGCATTCTTAATAGAACTAAGCAGCACAAAAACATTACCAAATGATGGCTAATTGCTATAGACAATCATGTAAAATGTTTAATTTATCATGACTTCATGACTCATGGTTTGATTACAAACAGTACAATCAATATAGGGTACAACATGATAACAAGAGGGTCTCTTATGCACACCAAGGCTGCAATTATTTAAACAAAAATATTGTCATGATCCTTCAGAAATCATTCTAATATGCTGATTTGATGCGCAAGATTATTTTTGTTATCACAATGTTGAAAACAGTTGTGCTAAGCTGGAAACCGTTGATTCTTTGTTGAATGGAAAGTTCAAAAGAACAGCATTTATTTTAAATAGAAATCTTGTCTTTACTATCACTTTTGATAAATTTATTGCATCCTTGCTAAATAAAATGATTACTTTCCTTTAAAAACCATTACCTTAAAATTTTTTAATGGTAGTATAAGCCATTCCTAGGAGGTAAATATTATTTCTCAGTGGTTGCTAATAGCTCAGGAGATTTAATGTCCAAATAAAATCAAGACTGACCATAGTTGCTTTCATAATACCTATTTCATAATGCATATTCCTGGGGTTTTTTTGTGTGGAATTAATTGGTGCTCGTTATTCCAAAGAAAAAAGTTTCTTTAATTTATAATTAATAAATAAATAAATAATAATAATAATAATAATAAAACCCATTCCACCTCTACAATTGACTATTTTTGAAAAATTGGAAGTATGTGTTGCAAATTCCATTTCATGTTAACTTTTGCCTTCTGTCCACATTGAGACAGCGTTTTTGTCCTGCGAAAATTGCCTTTTTTGAAAACTGAAAAAAGTGGATAAATTTGAAAACGATATTCGAAAATGATGAAGCATTTTTAGCCATGTGACTCATATTATACCGATAGATATGTATGCTTATACCACTATTGTGTCTGTTATGTATTCATTTTCACACTGTTGCTAAAGATATGTTACTTAGTACATTCTTCATATCTCAGTCCTGGAAAGATGACAGGAAATGTACTCGCAGTGTCTGTCCTGCTGCAAAACATGAGCAGTTTTAGATCAAACTTATAATGGTGACTGAGTACGACCTGGATTTTGCTAAACAAAAATTATTCTACCAGGAGTATAGTATAAAAACTTTATGTCTGTCCTGTCCATATCATCTCAGGGAGCTTTTATGTGGTTTTACGCATGCGCATGAATTTAGTGTTTTTCTATCTTGTGGATGAGAAACTTTTGGAAAATGCTTGAAAACGCTAGTGTGGACAGATAGCATTTTGAAACGAATGTATCCGAATTAATGTAGACAGCCTTTAATGGGATCCTCATTTATGCTTCATTAAGTATCATTGTTGTCTCTTACAGTCCTGTAGGAGAGTTAAAAATAGAAACAATTGAGATAATTGTTAACTTTTAGAGAGTATAGAGCTGTAGAGTGAATGTGTAAAGCAGAGCCCAACGTATTTGGTCTTTAAAGAACCTCATGAAAAAAGGTTTGAGTTCATTAAGATCTTTGACTTTTGATTGCAGACTTTTGTATCTCTGAGCAAATCTGGGCAATTTGTTGAGACCTTGTTTATCATTAGTGGACAGATTGTTGAGTTTCTTTCTTCTCAGGAGGAATTTCAGAAACATGATACAAGCATAAGTCTCCATTTTGTTAGACAATTGACATGTTATAGGGACCCAAAAATTAGCATTTTGACATCGTTTACTCACCCTCATATAATCCCAAACCTTACTTTTTTTCTGCGAAACACAAGAGAAAATGTTTAGAAGAATGTCATGAACCAAACAACATTGGGGCCCATTGACTATCATTGTATTTATAGGAAAAAAAGAAAGAAAGACATTTTTCATCATTCCACAGAAGAAAGGGCTGAGTAAATGATAATAGAGTTTCCATTTTTGGGTGAACTTTACCTTTAATTAGATCTTGTTTGTGTTTTTTGTTCTTTCCAACACAATTTAAGTAGCTTATTGTGGAATTACAGTACATGATACAATTATAAGTAGATTCCTGCATTGTTCAGTGTCTGTACCGCTACAGACACTGAACAATGCAGGAATCTCACGAAGATGTGAATTTGAGTATGATCCAAAGCATTTCAGAAGTGTGAGGGATACAGCTCATGTTTAGCTTAACCGATGGCACTGACAGATTGTGTTTTTGGTCCCAGAGGAACCTCAGGAGTGTTAGATGATTTAGCCCAGTGGCTTGGGGAACCACATTCATCTCACACACAGCCAGAAGAGCCCCTGAACCGGGGCCAGGCAGACTCATGTACTACTCCTCAGTGACAATGGAGCTGATGTGGCCCAGGGTCGCCCATTCTGTAAGCACAGATTCAGATCCTGCACATGATACCATCAAGGAGAAAACCTACTGCTCGGACCTCCAATTGACAATATGTAAATAAACCTGCAGACAAGAGAATGGAGAAAAAATCTGTGAGATGTTAATGAGAAAGAGAGTGCATGTAAGATTTGCGACTTCTCTGAGCAGTCTGTGTCTCTTTTTGCCCTCCCTCCTTCTCTCTCACCTGCTCTAGGATGAGTGTGTGTGTGTGTAGATTATTACTGAGGGGAGAGGAGTGTGAAGAGCATCTCTCTCTCTCTCTCTCTCTCTCTCTCTCTCTCTCTCTCTCTCTCTCTCTCTCTCTCTCTCTCTCTCTCTGACGCTGTGGCTGGTGACTCTTCCACAGTGTTTACTCATAATTCATACGGAGAGATTCCGCTCAGCCACACTATGTTTGCCTCCATTTGGTACGCCAAGAAGCTGGGACGCAGGCTGCTTCAGAATGCTAGGAAGGCTAAAATGCAGAAGGTAGGTGTGGGAGATTTTCATTTACTCCTCGTAGAGTTCTCTCAGAAGAATATGACCTTGTTTGAAGTACTTCTTAATCCGAATTTTTTAACACAAGGTGGATTTGTGGTTGATGTATCATTAGTGTGAAGATATTGTTGTCAGGTTTGTCGTTTATTTTCATTAAAGTTTGTTAATGCTAAAAAGCGGTTGAGATTGAGTACCCCCACCCCGCCGGATCTAATTTTCAGCGTCTTATAGTGGAAGTAATATAATAACGTTGTAACCCATTGTCGGAACTCCAGCTTGCTTTAGAAAGCATTAATAATGATCTGTATCATTCTCATAAACTGCAGAAAATCCTCTTAACCTGCTGTCTTCCTGTTATCGTCGTGTTTACCACGCTGTACCATCTGTGAAGTTGACCAGTCTGTCTCCCTTTCTCTTTCTCACTCTTTCTCTCCTTCCGACTCTCGCAGTCTTGAGATGTTCAGCACCATATCAGATTTGCCCTAACCTAGCCTGTCTGATTTCTAATTTTTCTCGTTCTCTCAGTTATCCCCAACTTTGGTGCCCGTGCTGAAGATCATGGTTGCTGTCATCAGCAAAGGTCTTCATCACTGTTACTAAAGGTGTGGGATTTGAATGCAACAGGTTTTACCTACATGCTTGGTGTGCAAATGCTCTGGGTTGGAATTTTTTATGTGGGGAATCTCCCAAAGTATGTCCAGAGTATGTCTAGGTCATATGTCAGCCTAAAACCCACACTACTGTTAAACATTTTGAGGTTGGTAATATTTTTTAATTTTTGGAAAGTAGTCTCTTATGTTCACCAAGGCTGCGTTTATTTGATTATAAATACACTTTAACGGTAATATTGTGAGAGATTATTACCATTTAAATAACTTTTTGTCCAATTTAATATATTTTAAAATGTAATATATTCCTGTGATGGCAGAGGTTATTTTTTTAGCTGCTATTACTCCGGTTTTCAGTGTTACATGATCATTCAGAAATCATTCTAATATGCTGAATTGCTGCTCAAGAAACATTTATTATTATAGTTGCTTTTCCACCATCGGCCAAACTGTGGTAAGAGCTTGGTACAGTACGGCACGATTAAAAACCATTCTAGGCCCGGAATTGACCGTTCGTAAAGACCCGCTCCCTTTAGTTACTGTTGCTATGTCCGACAAGCCATGCCACTCTCACGCCACACATCATGTTCTCACGCAGTGAAAAATACATCGCGGAGCAAAAAAGGACACTGACAACGTGCTGACAGACAGGGCAAGTCTCAACTTTGGTCATTTTTTAAAGAAATTTAAACAAAACCATTTTGTGGCTCGTTAATGTGTAGTGACAGACTGCTGTAGCGCCTCAGTTAAAGCTGCTCATGAACCGATCATCTCTTCCTTCTATTTAATTTATAGAATCTATTAAACATGAATGAACATCAGAAGGAATGTTTTTTTCAACCGCGTGTGGAAAGACATCAGTGTAAAACGGTGAAAGACATCACCGTTTTTCAAGTTCCATCAACGTTACTAATTCTCCTGACTGTTTTGTCGGCGGATTCGTGCTGATGGCGGATGGTGGATTCGGCTGATGGCGGATTATTATTGGTCAGATCGCCTGTCATTCAAACTCCCTGCGAAGGGTGAATTCTCAGAACAGTTGGCTGAACCGTGCTGGTAGAATGCATGTAGTGACATCGCCACACAGGATTGGTCACTTGTCTGTTCTCTGTAGCTTGCAAAGCGCGCTATATGTGAATATGCTAGTATATGAAGTAAACAAAAGTTAACCAAATTAAAAGAAATATCTGGTCATCCTCCGTCACTATTTACATCTTTATATCGTCTGTAAACTCTTGCGTTGGCAACAACTGATGCATTTGTATTACATTCCAAAGAGCTCCATTATCAGCCCCACAATTAAAAATGAAACCGTATCCGTACCGAGTGGGCCGGATCGGCACGGAATACAACGGTTAAGCAATGAGAACGGTTTGGCCCAATGGTGGAAAAGCAGCTGATGTTGAAAACAGTTGTACTTGTTTGAAGCAATGTAAATGTCTTTACTGTCACTTTTGATTAATTTAAAAGTATTAATTTCTGTTAATTTAATTGAACTGTAATATTTCAATATATTGTTTAACCCTTTAGAGTCTTGGGCTATTTTGATAATTTTTATTTTATTTTGCGACATAAACAAATGTTTACCATACCAATGTTTGGTATATTTTTTTTTCAGCACAACACCACCTACAGTGAAGAAAATAAGTATTTGAACACCCTGCTATTTTGCAAGTTCTCCCACTTGGAAATCATGGAGGGGTCTGAAATTGTCATCGTAGGTGCATGTCCACTGTGAGAGACACAATCAAAAAAAAAAATAATCCAGAAATCACAATGTATGATTTTTTTAACTATTTATTTGTAAGATACAGCTGCAAATAAGTATTTGAACACCTGTCTATCAGCTAGAATTCTGACCCTCAAAGACCTGTTAGTCTACCTTTAAAATGTCCACCTCCACTCCATTTATTATCCTAAATTAGAGATGCCCCTGTTTGAGGTCGTTAGCTGCATAAAGACCCCTGTCCACCCCATACAATCAGTAAGAATCCAACTACTAACATGGCCAAGACCAAAGAGCTGTCCAAAGACACTAGAGACAAAATTGTACACCTCCACAAGGCTGGAATAGGCTACGGGGAAATTGCTAAGCAGCTTGGTGAAAAAAGGTCCACTGTTGGAGCTATCATTAGAAAAAGGAAGAAGATAAACATGACTGTCAATCTCCCTCGGACTGGGGCTCCATGCAAGATCTCACCTCGTGGGGTCTCAATGATCCTAAGAAAGGTGAGAAATCAGCCCAGAACTACACGGGAGGAGCTGGTCAATGACCTGAAAAGAGTTGGGACCACCGTTTCCAAGGTTACTGTTGGTAATACACTAAGACGTTATGGTTTGAAATCATGCATTGCACGGAAGGTTCCCCTGCTTAAACCAGCACATGTCAAGGCCCGTCTTAAGTTTGCCAATGACCATTTGGATGATCCAGAGGAGTCATGGGAGAAAGTTATGTGGTCAGATGAGACCAAAATAGAACTTTTTGGTCATAATTCCACTAACCGTGTTTGGAGGAAGAAGAATGATGAGTACCATCCCAAGAACACCATCCCTACTGTGAAGCATGGGGGTGGTAGCATCATGCTTTGGGGGTGTTTTTCTGCACATGGGACAGGGCGACTGCACTGTATTAAGGAGAGGATGACCGGGGCCATGTATTGCGAGATTTTGGGGAACAACCTCCTTCCCTCAGTTAGAGCATTGAAGATGGGTCGAGGCTGGGTCTTCCAACATGACAATGACCCGAAGCACACAGCCAGGATAACCAAGGAGTTGCTCTGTAAGAAGCATATCAAGGTTCTGGCGTGGCCTAGCCAGTCTCCAGACCTAAACCCAATAGAGAATCTTTGGAGGGAGCTCAAACCACGTGTTTCTCAGCGACAGCCCAGAAACCTGACTGATCTAGAAAAGATCTGTGTGGAGGAGTGGGCCAAAATCCCTCCTGCAGTGTGTGCAAACCTGGTGAAAAACTACAGGAAACGTTTGACCTCTGTAATTGCAAACAAAGGCTACTGTACCAAATATTAACATTGATTTTCTCAGGTGTTCAAATACTTATTTGCAGCTGTATCTTACAAATAAATAGTTAAAAAATTATACAATTTCTGGATTTTTTTATTTTATTATATCTCTCACAGTGGACATGCACCTACGATGACAATTTCAGACCCCTCCATGATTTCTAAGTGGGAGAACTTGCAAAATAGCAGGGTGTTCAAATACTTATTTTCTTCACTGTATATGACCAGACAATTAGTTTTTTCACTTTGAGGTACTGTATCAACATACTGGACCCAAAATCACACAAAAAACACAAAATCCAAATAGAAAAATTATAGCTTTTTTACTACAAAAAACACAAACATGCTCAATGAAGCATTTTAAATGGTTTAAATGTAAACACAAGTTGGAAATGTCAACATATACAGGTACAATTCAGATATAATCAAGCTATATATAAAAAAATATGATTTACAAAAAAAAGCGGGTGTAGCCATAAGCTTTTTTTTCTCTTTAGCTTTGCCTCTTTTTAAAACAGTTTATACACACAATTATACAGAGAGCTATATTTAAGGCCTTGCATTTCCAGAGTACGAGGGTTCCCAAATAGTGCAAATACAACATAAAAAAGGTAAAATTGAGATAAAATCAAACTAGATACAGCATATGCAGGTGTGGCAATAGGCGTTTTTTCTTAACTTTTTTGCTTAGAAACTCTACAAAACACTAACAGAAAATTACACAGACAGCTACATTACAGGGCTTTCATTCCTTGAGTAAGAGGGGTTCCTAAATAGTGCAAATATACCATACAAAAGGTAAAATGAACACAATCAAACTATACATACTGTACAACTATTTACAACATATATCAGGGTTTGTTTTTTTACCACCAAAAAACTAAAAAAATTCCTTCCACAAAAAACTCTAAATCTACTCCTAAACTACTCCTAAACTATCTACACTACTCCTAAACTACTCTCAAAATCTACTCAAACTCTTCCAAAAACGAATAATAATAATATATATATAATAATAATATTTTTTCATTGTTATAATACATTATTTTCACATTTAATCTACGTACATTCTCCCTATATTTCTGTATTTTAGTAGATTTTATGCTTATTCTCAGTGATGTTAGTTTTTATTCTCAGTTACTGTAATACAGGCTTTTTAATTAAAATCAGCATAAATGAAAAACATCACATCAAGTGCTACAATGATTTTTAAATAATATATCATATATCATTTAAAGTAATGTGGATCTGGTTATTTTGAATTTCTGTAGTGAGACCTTTCAGGGACAATGTAAGTATAATGAAAATGTCAATTAAAAAATGGCCTTAAAATGGGTTTATTTTATTTTATTCAAAATAAAAAATCACTCCCTTTGGTTAACTGTGTGTTTTTGGTGCAGGTTTTGTTCTTCATTTGAACATCCAGCAAAGTGCTGCTTAGCAACCCATAACGTAGTGTTTAGGTGAAGGAATCCTGTTTCTGTTTTTTGTGTTTTGTTTTGTTTTTTTCAAATACATGCATGTTCATATGGTCAAGGACAGAAGAGGAAGAAATTGACTTATGCTGACAAACTAAAGACACACATCCCCCAGTCTGGAACTGTATGTGCAGAACGTGGGCGAATGCTGATGACTGTAGGCCACATAAGGGCACCAAGAAACTTGCTCTAACTAGTAACTACCTAGAAACCATCTGCATCAATTAATAGTACTTAAAAATATGCTTTACTCTGCCACTGATAAACAAATAATTCGGTGGGGGCTGAGGTGCTTAATTTACATGAAAATGATGTCACAGTGCAAATGTCGTAATGGTCCTAAAATATGCTTCAAGCTAAATATGTCTTATTTAATGGCTAGGGTAAGGTTTAGGTGATATTTAATCTTGACATTTTCTTGGTTCAGAAATTCACTCCATGGTTGTATTGATTTCTGTTTTGGCAGGAGGGTTTCACACCCTGCTCACCTGTCTGCCTGTGCTTGCACTGTTTCACACTCTCCAGCAGAGGCTTCATCACTGAAGTTACTGTGAAATTGGTTTCATCTGTCCACAGGTCTTTAGAGGAACCTGTTTCTTGCTGCTGCTGATCTTTTGTCTGTTCTATGTGATGTTTTATGATCTTTGTCTCTGAGGGCAGATCTATCAACCAGGGGTGCGTTTCCCAAAAGCATCGTTTGCCAACCTTGAACTATTGGTAACGACGGAACTTGCGACCGAAGTTGGCTTTAGGAAAAGCACCTCAGAGCAAAAGTTTAGTAATTATTGAAATTCTTTAATTTGACATACTGTCATCTGGATTTGTGTTTGAAGCTAAAGGAAGGAGTGATTTCTAGTGTATTATTGATTTGTATTATTACAATATTGATTTGATCATGCCTTTATCATGCTTTTTAACCAGATGTGTGGCATTAATGATTATTCATGGGTTTTCTAATGCTGTGGTTATAAAGTTAGAGAGTTTGCTAACTCTGAGGATGTGACAACCATGGGTGTATTTCAGGACTTACAAATAAAAATTATTTTGGCTCAATCTTTACAAGGACAGAGCCAAGGAACCGCCACAACCATGGTCCTGTCCCCATACATAAATAAGCACTTTATATTTTACCTTTATAAATATACCTTTATTTTTCTTAGAACTTTTTAGTAGACATGCTCGTCTTTTCTTTCAAAGATCTAATGGCTGTTTGCCCCGGTTCATAACGCTCAACCTGGATTTGGAGAGGGTTTCATGCTTATTCGTGGCCTCTCAGCTCACCTACAGGTACTATTATAGAGGAACTACTGAAGCGATGCAATCAAATTGAAATGAACCCTTTTTTATCATTTGAACAGCAGAAAATGTCGTCTCAGCCAATTTTTTGGTGAATAACCTCTGAGCAAAAGTAATTTATTTTAAACAATTTGAAGATGTCCTTGATGTTGCACCTCTCCCTGCTCTATAGCCTTAACATGCTCTCGCAAAAAAAAGTGCTTTATGTGAATATATTTTGGAATTTCATCTCCAGAAAGATGGCTATTTTAGACATTATTTGTGTAGTAGAGTGGCTCTTTGTCCTTGTGTGTTCAATTGCCCTTCATATAAAATATGTGTCTGGGTCAAACGTGGACAGCATGCGCTCTTAGGTCATGTTGCCCGCTTGTGCTCAGAACCATTAAACTTGAGGAACAGGTGAAGGTAGACAGTCTCTCTCCTCTCTTTGACCTGGCTACCCCAGCAGCTGCTCTGCAAATATACCCACGATTACAATATGACCTGAAGTGACTGTGAGAATTTCTTATTACAGTATTTAAGAAGATTGTTTATCCTAAAAAAAATTGTCATCATGAATAAAAAGTGGATGGGGATGTCAATCTCCAAAAATGACAAATCACAACCATAGTCTATAATATATTAGGGGTGGGTTATATACCGGTAGCACGACAGTGTTGTCACGATGCCAAAATTACGACTTTGATACGATACCTGACTAAAATATCTCGATACCGTGGTAAAAAAAAACGACAACAGTAAAAGGAATTGAATAATATGACAGAACTTAGAAATAATAAAAATAAAAATAAACATCATCAATCAGGTCTATTAGGCTGCCGTTTCATCTGAGGCACAGATCTAACATTTTTGAAATTTCAATGGTATCAAAAAATGGGATATCAATTTTTTTAATGTATATTGTTCCCGTGAAATAAAATGACTCTTAACTGCGCTGTTAGTTTCCTGAAGCCACACGACAGCTTTGTGTAGGGAACAGACTGTCGTTATTTACTGAAAATTGCATGACAGTCATGGTCACCATTGACTTTCATTATGTGGAATAAAACAGCTTATAAATTTCTCCCTTTATGTTCCATGGAAGAAAGATACATTGGTTTTTGAGTAACTATCTCTTTAAGCATCCTGAACAAACAAGTGAAAATTAATGGTTCTAAATACAGTCCAAGGGCAGATTTTTTTTGTGAGGAAACCCTGGACAAATGGGCAAACAGTACAAATCATTGGATGCTTGAAATTGGGTTTTACACAAAGGCAAACAGGAGGAATGTCTAAAAGCCTCTTTATTAAACAGATAGAAGTGAAGGTTAAACTTTACAGACATTTTGGACCCTGTGGTATCATTTCTCATCAAAAAAGCTATGTTCAAAAACACTAAAGATATACATGTTTGTGTTCATTCTGCATTAATCTTGAAACATGATGTCAAACATTTACATAAACACCACTAAAAAATTACACAACCTTTTATTTTTGATTATGAATATCTATATCTTCTGTGCGATACTATACATATACTACACATATATATATATATTAGTGCTTTCAATCGAATAATTATGTTGTCAAGTCAAAAAATGTCAAGAAAATGAACTAATTAATCACAAATCTTTCTGTGATTAATCACGATTAATCGCACCTAACATTAAAGTTATTTATTTATATATACACACACACACAAATGCTTTAAATAAAATACCGTAAAATAAAAGTGTTTTTTATTGTAAAAATGCAGGTTTTATTTCTGTTATGTTTAGGTTTAGATAGTGAAGTGAACGTGTGTACAGAAATAGCAGCTCTGCCAATGACATGCAGGAATTGTTAGCAAACCTTGCACTGTATCTTTTCCTAAATAGTTTTAGAGGTGAAGAAGTTATGCTCTAATTCTTTCTGTGAATACAGTGCAGTCTCACATATTTCATCCCGGTCATTGAGCCCTCATAAAAAGAACTGCAAGGTTCAACACATTTTGTCTCGTGTGTGTGGCCTAAAACGTTATTAGATTCGGCTCTTGCTGGAGCCTTCCCCATTTGTCTCCCTCATTTGCCTCTGTAAGGTTTTATCATGCGGCGATGACTTTTTAAAATTGGTTTTCGTGCAGGGCCTGATTTATTTAATGCAACTTTGCCGTCCGCATTGTTCTCCACATTCATATTGGAATGTGGCTATTGCCTTTATTCCTGTAAAATGAGGTTTCTACATTAGCAGAATGATGAGGATTTATTATTTTTTTTGATTAATGTTGCTATTTAGTGATTCAGCACTGTATATGTATAGCAGTCTGGCGTCGGTCCAGCATGTTTTAAAGATATTACAGCAGAGGGTAAAAAAAGCATGGGGTCATTTTTGATATATTCAAAGTAATACATTGGTTTTCCTAAAAGAATAGGAGAAGCAATGTGATGTAGTCTTAATCGCTATTGGAGACATGTTGACATTTGTGTTATATGAATAATTAATAGGCTACCGGGAGTGACAGGCGGTTATGTGTAGGATAACAGTAAATAAGAGGTGCTGTGTAAAGGTGTTTTGCTGAGGCGGAGATTTCTCACAGCACACTTATTCAGTGTTACCTGGAGCTGAATTTAGCCAATTGAGTTCAGCATCCTCTAATGTGGTTTGTTTGTTCCGAAATATTGTTGCCATCGCATATGTCACAAGAGCTGTAAAGACCGAGGCGATACACGCTGTAACAGGCTTACGCTATTGTTAGTCTGTCTCGCTTTCTGTACCTGTTCTTGCCTCCAACAAATTGAGGTGTCTCTCGTCCTCACTCCCGAGAAGCATTTCACGAGTTGCTGATTCGGACTATAGCCTCTACATTATTGATCATCCAGCCAGAATCTAGTCAGAAACCACAGTAGTCAACATTGGAAGTGGATCAAAAAAGTTCATCAAAGTTGTCCTTAGATGAGAACGGGTATTGTTCAAAATTCATGTATAACTTTGATGAAAGGTTTTGATCCACTTCAAATGTTGACTACTATAGTTTGAAGAAACTCCAAATTGACTTACATCACCCTATGTTTGGGTGTCGACTAGATTTGTTATGTCCAGCTTACACCAATCCTGGAGCTGGATTGCATCCTAAATAGGGGATGTTTGCAGTTCCGCTGTGGATTAGGCCACGTGTTTTCCGAACCGGTCCTGGTGGAGGGGATATATGACAGATGTGGCTTAGTGCCACCACAGGCTCTGCTGTGAGCAGTGATAAGTTTAATCGCAGGAAGTTAGAGATGTCACTCGGTTGAATAGGCAGTGATGGATGAAAGTGTCTGTCAGCACATGGGCTGTACATTCAAAGGCCTTGAGAGGGTCAGGTGTTGAGGTTCACTTTGTATTTTGAGATGCAAGATTTTTCCAAACCTAGTAATTCTTTACTCTCTACTGCTTGCGTAAACAGCTGCCTATCCTAACTAAAATGGAACCTTGTAAGGAAACAGTCTACATATGCAACATTTCCACAGCACGTACATGCTAAACAACAATGGTACTCTAGTGATGTGACTCAGCTGATACCAAAAGACATAATTTTGGGCTTTGTTGAGGATAGACACACACACACACAGTTTTAAATAGCCTAACTTAAATATATTGGATACATTTATGTAATAATTATTTAATTATTTGATATTTTTTTTCTTTTGCATGCTTTGCACTGTATTATTTTTTAAACTTGATTTCATTGAATTATTAACTTATTATTATTATTATTATTACTTAATTTTGATCTGTGGAAGATGACTGACTTTAATGCAGGATGCATAACATGGTGTCTTTATTTTACAAAACAATCTTAAAAGCCAGCATATTTTTGCTGCAAACCTTTAGGAACAGACTTCATGCTGAAAGTGCCTTCTTTGCCTTAAAGCGCTGTCTAAGTAGATATCTCGTAATGTTTTGGAACAGAGCTCTAGTGTTGCAGCATAAAGCCAGGATGTTGGGTCATTTTTGAGAAGGATGGTAAAACTAGTTTGTGTCATTGTCTCTCTCTCCCCACATCTCTTTTTATGTGTGTGCATTGTTTAAGTGTTTTGTAGAGCTGCAGAGTTAGAGCTTAATTAGCACTGCCTTAATGAACATCATGAGAACTTCACAATGGCATTAACAGGCAGAATGGCCAGATCATAAAGGACTGCACTAAAAACGACCCCTAACTCTCTTTCTCTACGTCTATCGCTCAGAATAGATAAGACACTTTGCATATTCAGAGTGTCTTCCTCTCTCATGTACTGTTGCAGAATTATTATGGGGTGTATCTCAGCTTTGCTAGCTTTAGCTATTGTTTAACCATCAGCAGCCTCAAAGTTAATGCAGATAGCTTCTTTGTTGCATATCTTTAACCTTTTTTCAGACCAAGGACATTTGATTTGGCCTATAATAACCTGTGTGTATATTGTCATATCAATGTATTTACATACTTAGTTATGATGTTTACATTGCAAATGTAGTAAAATAATATCCAGTAAAATAATAGACTTTAATAATAACTATCAATAAATTATTAACAGTTATGTACATTTATTATAATTTTTTTTTTTTTAATCAGTATAATGTGCACTGATTAATCATACACAATGAGACCAGAGACATTTATTAAGAAAAAGTAAATATGGTCCATTTTAATTTTAATTTAATGAATATATGATTCTCTGAATTGGACAGCTTAGATTCATCACTCCATGTCAAGCTGAACGCTTCATTTAACTCTTAATTAGGAGAGCAAATTGTCTGACATTTTCTGATTCAGGAGGGGGAATTGCTGCGAATGTTCTGAGACGGATCTGACAGGTGAATTCGGCCACTCGTCACTCTGAAATAAGACTGTTAATATTAGGATGGCTTTCGCTAACACAAACCATTTCCCCCTGGGCTCAAGGCTGGAGCACGTCCCTGTCGGCCAGCGGACAAGCTGTCAGCGACTGACAGTCTATTCCCGCAGCGAGAATGCTTGAAGAGTCCGATTGGCAGAAACTGTAACACAGACAAGAAGACCCAACACTATTTAGTTAAAGTTGAACTAAACAGATAGTAATGACCCTTAAAAGGCAATATCATGGCATTACTAGGGGTGTGACGAGTAGGGTTGGGTACCGAAACGCGGTGCCAATAGGGAACCGGTTCCGACGTAAACGGTAGTAACGAGACCGAATAAAAATGAAAATTTCTGTGCCTGGCTTTTTTTACCGCCCCCTGTAAAACATCTCGCGGCACGAATGATCCAATACACATAAATAATATTTGAAGACAAAATGGTGATCTTAACTTAAGTGTTAAGTAAGTGTGGGGTTTCGTTTTCTTAAGTAACGGTTCAAGAACCGTTTATTATCTAAATATCTAATGCATTGAAAGAAAACAATATACAAGCACTGTACTGACTGGCTTTTCACCTGTATGATTTCACATGATTTCTCTTCAGACCTTACTGTAGATTTTTGAGCCTCCAGAACTTCTGATTGAGGCTGTGTGTGACCTCCTAACTGAACTCCTTTTCACAAATTGAACACAGAAACTCTTTATAATTGTGAAATTGTTTTTATTTTGCAGCGGCAGTTATAGGGTTAATGCGGTGAGTTTTAAAATGGCCGGGTAGAGAGAAAAGAGGCTGGTGCGTTTACATACAGTTGTTTATGCGTTCCGAGTATAAGTTCAGAAACGGAGCCTCCTTGTCTGTTGTCCTTCAGACGTTACAGTACTCTCTCAATATTCAAAGTGCAAACAGAGACCGTAGCCACAACTACACAGCCCAGAGATGGTTATTGGAAGACTGGCTGTTGTATGTATGGAGCCTAATTTGCGCGCATCAGGGAGCTTGTGTTTTGCTTTCACTTTCAAATTGGTGATCGGGCGTAGGCTACTCTGTGGATAGCAGGGAGCAGCAGTGCTGAGCATGCATTCTACTATATAAGTCATGGATGACCCTGGACCACAATACACATGGGTCACATGGGTCCATTTTTTTAAATGAAACATCACACGATAGCTGAATAAATAAGCTTTCCATTGATGTATGGTTTATTAGGATAGGGTATTCCGAGATACAACTATTTGAAAATCTGGAATCTGAGGGTGCAAAAAAAATCAAAACATTGAGAAAATCGCCTTTAAAATTTTCCATTTATGTTCATGATTGTGCTGCATTCACTCACAAAAAATAAATGTTTTATATATATTGACGGTAGGAAATTTACTAAATATCTTCATGGAACATGATCTTTACTTAATACCCTAATGTTTTTTGGCATAAAAGAAAAATCGATAATTTTGACCCATACAATGTTGCTATTGGCACAAATATACCCGTGCGACCAGGGTCACATTTATCCGACGTTTAGGCTGTTGCGCAACGAATCATCCTCCATCGTCACGCGATCAGTGAACTGATTCTTGCTGCACTGATTGTGACGGCAACTCGTGCTCGATGAGCAGAGCAGACTTTTACATTAGTTCATAATGCTTTTTATTTTTTATAAAAACAGCAAAATGACAGTTGTCCACACTCCATCATGGCGATATCGCGAGACTGCTAATACCATGGTATTTTTTTGTACCAGCCTTTACATTGGTTACTAATGATTACTGATTATACTGTATGGCTTATCCATAGGAACTGAATCATTAGGCTGCATTTGTGTTGCTTTTATCTGATGATTTAGACCGCTCTGTGTTTGTTCTATTTGTTTGTTTATAAGATTAATGATGTGAATTTCCAGCGATGTGTTTAGTGGTAAAAAAAGATCTCATTAGTTGCTCCACTGCTTTATAGATCTGAAGGAAAGAAGTGTGTGTGTGTGTGTGTGAGAGAGAGAGAGAGAGAGAGAGAACTAGCAGTGCACCATTACCTGGAAAGAACCCAGATGTAAGCATTCTTTTCCTGCTTCTGGTTTTGAGATCAGATCATTGTAAAGGCTTTAAAAGTCCTGGATAAGAGCAGACATGTACAATAGCTTTTTAGGTCATTTTCAAAATTAAATGGCAATGTCAGGCGGTTGAATACCTGCTTAAAGTGTATAATTGTTAAATATGTTCTCTGTCCAGGTTAATATGCAGAAACATCTATAAGTGAACCATTCATATGCTGATTTGTTTAAACAAATATAGAAAATGTTACTTTGTGGTGCTATTAAAAAAAAGTGCATCGCATACTGACACAAATGAGCAACACGTAAGTTTGAGAACTGACTATGTGTGTGGATCCAATGGGAAATGGGGAGAGTGAACAGGTTTGAAAACTGTTATTTTTGCAGTTTCGTTTGGTGATGTTAGTCCTACAGAAATTACATCCTTCACATTTAAGTAACTGTGAAATAATCTGTTATGATCTAATAATCTAAATTCATCATTGTGCCATTTTGATTAAATTATTTTAATAATATAATAATTTTTTATTTATCTCTTTTATTTTATTTTAAATGTTTTATTTATTTATTTTTACATTGTTTTTCAAAAATGTGCTCAATTAGGAAGCATCAATTTGCCCACTCAAATGATTGTCCACAACAATTTAAATCAAAAGACTAGTATCCCTTATGATGTTCAAAGATCTTTTGATGGCCTTAGATGTATTCTGAGCAGGTACCTTGATCATTGCTCTGCAGTCAGAGAGTTCTGTATTTTGATTAATTACCCTGAAATTTGTAATGCATATGGATCATTAGTTCATCGCCAGGCAAAAAAAATATATATATTTAAAAAACATATTTTTCATGAGCTGGTATGTCTGTGCTTAGACAGCATGTCTTCTATTTCAAACTCTATCTTTTTTTTCCACCTTTGTCTCTCATACACAATAAAATGTATATTTGATATGTTCTTCTACCACTTCATGCCCCTTTTTACGTTCTCCCACTGTCTGTATCTCTCCGGGAAGCTTTATAAGATGTGCAGGTTAAAACCTATGTATAATAGATGGAGCTCCCGGCAGCAGGTAACAGAGGGGGAGGGAGTTTGAGTTATGGATTTCAAAATGTCATACTGTTGATACCCTGAGCAGGGTGGATATAAACATGAGCGGAGAGAGATGGGTAAGGATGGCTTCTTGAGATGAGCGCTGTCCCACTTTTAAAGTGCCTTGTTTGAGGGGTCTGCTTTTCTTTCTTCGTCTTTGTGTATGGTAGTCACGAGGCAACCCGACTCCTCATCCTCGCCTCAACTTTATCCACCCAGCCCATGGGAAAAAGAGAAAGACAGAAAGACACAGTGAGACAGGGCCGTTTTATCTGTAGCTGACCAGCGGTTTGGATAATCCTACACCACACAATGAATGTGAGCAGAGCAGTTTTGACCAAATCAAACCCTGGGTATCTCCAAGCAAACCCTTTTCTTTTTAATTCATCACAAACGCCAATTTTAACACTGAAATACAGACAGCACAAAGCTTTAACGCCTGCAAAGTAGACTTCAAAAAAATACCATGGCAGCATCTGACGCAACTGTAAAATGAAAACAACAAAGCATTAGAAAAAAATATGGTGATATGTAAGGGTTTTGCTATACTATGTGCACTTTAACTTAAAAATTTCGACCGTATTTATAATGTTCAACGTCATTCTGTGATGCAAATGAGGGTTGTGAAAATTAAATTATCCTGATTTTGAATTTTTGAAGAATGCATATTTCATATACTTGTTTGTCACTCATTTATGTTAATGTTAACATTCTACAAAAACTTAATAATAATAATAATAAAACAAATTTTAATGAATTTTGAAAATCTGGATCTGGGACAAAAACAAAACACTAAAACCTTTTCAAATTGTGATTTTCATATAAAGTAAGTTAGTTTTGATAAAACAAAAAATAATAATTCCTGGGAAATTAAAGTGCATAAAGTTAAAGAACCACTTATAAATGGTCTATATTCATGCTACTATTTAGATTTCTATGCAGCACAGTCACATTCTTTGATTGAATCATGTACTGTATATTGTATTACATTTCTTCAAGACCAGGCTGCAACTGCTCTAATGATCAAGCAGCCGTCAGACCGTTTCCTCTGCGATCCTGATTATCCGCTTGTTGCCGTTTAGTGACGTTTAGAGCTGTAATCAAAGAGATAACACATTTAGCTTGTCTATTCTGGGATTTCCCATCATCCCCCTTTGTCTGATTTGGCAGCATGGAGCCCAGGACATGGTTAATTGCTGTTTTTGCGCTTTGCACGTTTAATTTTCCTTTCACGCTCAACATCCTGTACCTCGCATTTAAACCTGCTGTGGCATTCCCAGTGTGGTGAATTTAAGTTTGGCTCATGTCTGAGCCTGATAACCATCTTTGCGTATGAATGTGTGTGCCAGCGCTCGCGTTTATGTGTTTGTCGGCTCCATTATTGATTGGCTGTAATCTGGTGGTGGCCACTCACTGGAGTGATGTTCCCCTAGGCTTTAATTATATCCCCACGTGATTTCCATCTCAGCTCTGCCTGTTGTTAATCTCATCTCATCTACCTCCCCTCGGCCGCCCCATCACCCCCCTGATTTATTGAGTTTTTGTCACTCTCTATGCACTTTTTTTTCTCCCTACCACACCCTGAAAAAAAGTACAACTATGCCACGGTTAGCCTAGCCTACCGTAGCGCAGGCCACCGCCAGAAATCTCCCATCTCAGACATTCTACTCACATACGCTGTCCCCTGATGGAAGGAGATACTCATCCAAGGATGAACAGACTTCTGGGACCGCTGCTGTCTTTCCGAGCAGCACAATGATTTGTTCGGGAGTTAACACGCCTGTCTGAGCCTGGAGTTCTAACCGTCCTCTACACACCCAAAGCCGCTGGATTTGGCTTCTGATATTTGACCGACTTTCAGTTTTCTAAAGAATCAATGGATTTGTTTGTTTATTAGCCACCAGCACTGAAAAGTCCATTTTATTGTGGCTTGGCTCCACTGGGCTGCGGATATGTACATTGTATCAGTGTTAGGGTGACCTTGTTGCGAAGCTGTCCATTGATTTGACAGAGGCTTTTGTGGA
Source organism: Semotilus atromaculatus (assembly GCA_031834385.1). NCBI lineage: Eukaryota > Metazoa > Chordata > Actinopteri > Cypriniformes > Leuciscidae > Semotilus > Semotilus atromaculatus. Next base: position 5,508,658 of record JAULUF010000003.1, read on the forward strand.
AGTTTTCACATTGTCCAGCTTTGCTGGGCGAACTGCCATCCGCCATGAGCTACATGCTGGTGAATAATGGCCTTTTTCGGGAGAAGTTCCACCGAGGAAGCGCGCCAAACCTTCTCGCCCCTCCTCGAGTTGAATCCTTACGACCGCTTCACAAACGGCTCAGCATGGAGGCCCTGAAGAGCAAGGCTCCTGATCTGGGGCCGATTAAGTGGCCTTCTCTCGTCACCATCTGTAAATGGAAGCAAAGTTTGGCTGAGAGACTTCTAAAGAGACACAGAAGGAGTTGCAGTCAGGTTAGCAGCTATTTATTCGGTTTGACCATCAAGTCTATAACAAGTAAACCAGCATGTTATCCCATAACAGAATCTTGTAGATAGTGTCTTTCAGACAATAACCAGAATGTTTTTTTAAAACCAGACCACTTAAGAGCACTTAAGAGAATTGTTCACAATTTTCCGTAGGTCCTTTTAACCGCATTCTTGGTTTTGTTAGATAATATACATTTTTAAGCTCTCTCACTCACTTTCTCTGGTGGATTTAGCCTCCCTCCCAATTTTATTGAACCATTGAACTGGTTTTATAATTTCTGAAGTTGATTACACAGGCCTGGCTCTCGACCAGAAGCGTTCCGTGCATTAGCCTTTGAAACATCACTCACAGACTCTGCCAGCACTCAGAAACATATTCCAGTGGAAAAGAGACTAATGAAACTAATCAATGTAAGAGCTGTCTTCTGTATTTAAAAGGATGCCAGGGGTGTTGAAACAATTTAAGGTTGGATATGCAGCCTGGAGCCAGTGCTATGCGGAATAGACACTGTGAGAGGTTTATGTACGTTAGGCTGGAGGTTTATGTATGTTAGGCTGGATTTGCAAGCATCAGTCTTTCCACTCTCGCAAATTGGTGTGCTATTATTTTTCGAAGACAATAACATTGGCAACAAAAAAATATCCCACTGAGGAAAGGACCTAGCTATATCTAGGGACCAGAATATAATAGACATGGGCCATTAAGTTACATCCTAGCAACTACATAGCAACACGCTAAGAACCTCTTATTTTTGCAACTGTATTGCAACAGTTGTGGTGGTGAGTATACTGCACAAGTAAAGACCTGCATTTTCTTTAGAAAACAAAGATTAGTAGATATAGCTAAAGTGTAGTTAAGATACAAATTGACAAGATGGAAAGGATATGAGGACATTAAGGTAAATGGGGAAAAGAAACAAGCCATTGAGGGTTGACACAGTCTCTAAGGAGCTGAAACTATCTTTTAGTGAACACTAATGGTGATTATTATGGTGTTGGTGGTGCTTAATGCAGTGGCCATGAGCTAGGTTCAGGGAATCTCTTCTTGGATCCAACAAAAAGCTCTAAAGCTCTTTCCCCAAAGTAAGTGTTGGCACTGCTTCTCTATCCTCTATCTGCAAAGCTAACCTCTATGCCCCTTATATTAAATTATAGTCACTCCTCTGTTTAACTTTCCTTTTTTTTAAGATTGCCCTCTGCTCCTGGGTTCCATTTACTCCTCCAAAATCCAATTAGAAAAACCCAGGAGGAAGTCCTCATAACTTCCAGGACTTCTTATTCCATAATTCAGTGAAGTGGTGCGGTTGGTAAATCTGAGGCCAGGTCAGTGGTTTAAGCACAGATGGTTATTTTAGCAGCCTTTAGCTCTCCTTCAAGCTGGTACACCAAAAGCTCTGTTCAGATGCTCTTTATAATTATTTCGGTAACACTTTACAATAAGGTTTCATTAGTTAACATTAGTAATAACCTACAATGAACAAAATATTTGTTACTGTATTTATTCATCTTTGTTAATATTAGCTAATAAAAAACTGTTTTATTGCATTGTTTATTCATGTTAGTTCACAGTGCGTTAACAAACACAACTTTTTGATTCTAATAATGTATAAGTAAATGTTGAAAGTAGCGTTCATTTAGATTAATAAATGCTGTAGAAGTCTTGTTCATTCTTAATTCATGTTAACTAAAGTAGTTAACTGATGTTAACTAATGAAACCTTATTGTTAAGTGTTACCGTTATTTATTTTCCACTGAAGTTTTGGCCAAAAATGTGCTGTTTAACTGCATGCTGTGTATACAGTATATTGAACCCCTCCTGAGCTCCTAGTTATTAGCATGTGTTAAACACAGACCAGTTGATGACTGTCAGACTCTGTCAAACTGTATGATAACTGCTGAGCTAAGTTGAAACCAGTAAAGTAAACTCGCACACTCTCTGTAGCTCTCTCATTGCCTTTAATGGGCACGAACTGAGCATGTGCTCCAACAGCAGATGACTGTACCATCATTCCTCTCTCAGTTCTCAGACAGAGGGGCTGTAGAGCAGTTTTATTTGCGAATCCTGCCACATTACTTTGCCAGTGAGTAAAAATCGTTCACTTTTCACCTGAAGTAGACACTCAGAAAAAAGCTTTCAGCAGAGCTACAGTACTTGTTCGATCCTTCATACGGCAGCGGAAAATGGATTTTATTTTACAAAATGTGTGAAATCACTGTGTGTATTACTTTTAAAGTGCCAGAAACAATCTAAGGTCGGAGACTGATTTTGTAGCCCCACCTTGTGGTGGTAAATGTGAACTACAATAACAGCACACAGGGGACAACCAGAAATCATGAACATTGTTTTGCCTTGGGCCATGTGATATTTAGTTTAGTTTAGTTTAGTTTAGTTTAGTTTAGCTTGCCTAAACTAGACTTCGCAAACTGAGATTGTTTATGCTTGCTTGGTAATAAATGAACTTAATGCACTCTTTTATGATAGAGAAATGTTCTCAGGTATTCTGTAAAGTTTTCAGTGGTCATTTACATCAATACCTTTTACTTTTCCCCCCAACAAGCCTATTAACACTAGAAGTCCCATAACAAATTCCATAACTACTAGAAGTGCCACAAGCGGTCATTTTGACCCCTAGATTCCAAACTCTATATCTTTACTGATAAATACCCAATTGAGAGATAAATGCATTTATTGTATTAGGATATCTTTTAAAATCAAAACAACACCAAACTGTACATTTAAACAAGTTTAATTATACATTAATAACAACTAATTAACATTAATAAATAATAATATCATTAGTAGCCTACCGTAATTATCGCATATTCACAACAGATTTCCATATCCATTCAACATAACTCAGAACAAGATAATAACAACTAAAAGTATCTTATTTAGATATTCTGTTGACGGTGAGAGAGACAAAGATCAACGCGGGAAATGTAACAAAAGAATACTGCGAAATTCAGTGCGGTCAATATGACTGTCTATGGCTGAAAAAGGTAAACATGTTCATTTGTTTTTTTGCCTTACGTGTAATTTATATGAAGAACATTTTAAATGAAAATACAGACACTTTTATGAAAAGTCAGTTACCAGCAGGATTTTATTTATTTTTTCAACAAAGTTTTTGCAGATATAAAATTCAAAACGGTCAAAATGACCGTAATGACCGTTCTAGTGTTAAGGACGAACTGTGGTTCAACATGTGCGTGTCAGACTGTGTATAGACTTTCTCAGCATATGGTCATCCTCTTTTTGAGGTAAATGAGAGATGGGCTCTGGGCCATAATGGCTTTCACTGAAGCAATAAATGACCTGTCACACACTGACAGGACCATTCAGCTGCTTAAACTCTAAACTGCAACGTGGGTTTGACTTTTGTGTGGGGATCTTGCCGGTTCTGAAGAGTGGGAGTTCTTGACACGTCATAAGTGTGCGTGTGTATTTGCAGTTTTGGAACAGCGCGAAGGAACGGAGGGTTGATTACTGAGAGTAGTGGAAAACCCTGTTCAAGAGGGGAAAGGAGAGAAGAACGTCTCTCAGTTCCTTTGAGAATTAAGATTCATGTAGCCTGAGTACTTCACTTCTATTAAGAGCCGCAAGAGAGAGGGGGCTTTTAATTAGAACCCTGATCCCAGACACTCCCAGCGCCTGTAGTGTGAATTATAGAGCAAAATATTTGTCATTCATTGTGCCTTCTAGAACAGCTCCAGCTCCCTGAATTCATGCATACACAGTGTTCAAAATCAACACTTGCCAGTCAAAATTGGCTTTGGTGAGTAAATGCTAAAATGGGAATACTTGCCATTTGGATGATATCTTTTTTTTGTACAATAAGAACTGCAACATTAAGCATTTTGAATTGATTTGTTAGAACGATAGTCTAAACGTCGCTGATGTAAGCGACATGCGGCATTCAAATCCAAGACATTCAAATGTCAACTGAATAAAACATTTGTTGTGATTTGTGCATCATCTAATGACTTTTACTTTTATCTTGGACACAGACTCAAAAACATAGATGAAAGCTTTTTTTTCATTATTTTTTTTTCATGCTATCATAACAGATAACATTAAAAATACAAAAATTGTATTATAATAATTTTTTATATTTTTGTCAATACTAAATTATTAAATAAAATAAATTGTAAAATATAATAAAAAAAATTGTCAACATATAGTTATCTATTAGTAAATAGTATATAAAGTGTATTTTACATACAATATCAATAAATATAATTTATTACCATTTAATCAACAACATCAGCCTTTTTGGACCCTTTTGATAATTGTATTTGCCGTTATGAGTGAGCAGTGTAGTGTGTGGGGAAAGGCATCCACATAGGTGTCATGTTCTCTCACCCCTGTGAGTAAAGCTGCTTGAGTGGGCACTGTGACGTGTGTGAATGTCAGGGCTGACCACCTGTCATTTGATAGTCTGTCTGGTGAAAGGTGGGAAAATTAATTTGATGGCATCTTATGACATTTTCAACAGTATTATACAAGGGTTTATCTCGATGATGTGTTATCACAGCTTGCTGGCACCCATGACTTGCATTTGTCATTGACACATGACACACACACACACACACACACACACACACACACATACACATCCTGAGGCTGTCATGATTTCAAGCATTGACAGTGAAAAGTGGTGTTTGTCATCATGTTACAAGTGTGATAGAAAACGCACAACACTTTCATTTGGGAATTGGAAATGGCTGACATTTTCCCACTGGATGCGTTAGCTACTTTTTAACTGACTTAACTCACACATTTCAAAATATACATTATTCATGCATTATAATTATATCCTACCATTTTCATGACACAAAATGCAACTGCAAAAATTACAATTGGTGATGTTAGGAATGGAATGATAGTTTAATTTTTACTGCGTATAGAGATTATACATGATACTGCCTTAATTTCTTTATACAGTTGCATGTTGCATTGTTGTCGTCATATTCCACATCGATGGCATCCAGTTATCATCTCAGAAATCAATTTTTACCTTACATTTTTACTCTACCTTTTTTGCTGTGTTGATACAATTTTGTGAAAATATGTATTTTTTTGGTAGTCTGATCAAATGATTTAAGTCTTGATGCAGCATGCTTCATTTTTGACTGCAGTGGAGGTTTTCAGTGGATAACGACTGAATTTTCAGAGAAAATTCCTATGAATTTGGAGTTCATAAATTATATCCTAGCTCAGCTAAAAAATAATTTACAACCTATATGACTTTCTTTCTAAAAATACTAAAGATTTTTTAAGCACATCCATTCCTGACCACTCTTTTCTATGTGAAGTAAAAAGGTTTTAAAATGACAGAACTTTTTGATGGTATTGCTTTACTACCATCAAAAAAATAAACTGATAACAAATCGCATCAGGGTGAGTTTGGGCGGCATATCCTTTCCTTTCTTGTTTTTTGTCAAAGCACCTCGTTACATTCACATTCTGTTCAAACCCATTAGTAGAGGTTGATGCTGTGTGTGTGCCCTGCAGGTGGGATGTAAAATGTCACAATAATTTAATAGGAATGTGGGCGGAGAGAAACCTGCTTAATTGTAGGTTCAGATAAATTGAATGTTCCACAGAGATTGTTAATTATGCGAAATACTGTATGATTAACTGGCATTCAGACACTTAGAATGCATACACAACCACACAGTCTGAACTAATCGCTAAAGCCTTCATCAACCTTCAGTATGTTTTATTAATTTGAATGTAAGTTCACTGCCAGCTGGGAGACACTATGTGAGGGAGGATTACTAAAGCTAAATACTGAATCCTAAACTAATATTAAGCACTGGTAACTTGTAGCAAAATAAACTGGTAGGACAGAGGCACTGTGAAGATAAACTGGCTTTTATTTTTGCTGAGGTGTACCTTGTGCCAGTGGCCAGTAGGTGGGGATAATGTACACTGGTTGGCGGACAGTCAGTGCAGCACACTGGGATTGATTCTGATGTAGCTGGATGGTTTAACTTAAGCAGTTAAGCATCAGTTGCTGAGCATAAAGCCCCTTGTTTTGATTAAATGTGACTAGGTTGGTTATAAATAGAAATCTTATTGAATTAATGAGGCTCAGTGATCCACAGGCTACAGGCTGTGGCTCCGCTGTTCCTTGCAGTTTTGTGTTTCTGCTGCTGAATTATGGATTACAAAATATCCTTTACTTTTGTTTATTACACTCTTAAAATGCAAATAACGGCCAATCAGCTGTATTAAATTATCCTCTCGTTTGAAATGCCTACTACACAGGTTGCATATAAGTTTATTAATTTATTATTTGTAAATTATTTAAAATGCAGTTTTTGCCACTGAAGTTGTTGCTAACAGCTTTTTAGTAATAAATACATTGTAATATATATATGATTTATTATTATCATTCACAAATTTTACATTTATTTTTATCTATTAGTTGTTGTTGAAAGAAGTTGCTCATTTTATCATTAAAATAATAATAATAATAATTATATATATATATATATATATGCATGCATGCATGCATGCATACACACGCACACACACATTTATTTATTTGTTTATTTTGTAAAAAAAAACTTCACCAGTTAAATCCTTTTTAATTCAGTTTAGTTAATTAGTCCATAGTTTGCTGCATACCCTGTTAGGCAATATTCCTTTGTGAAGTCTTCACCAGTCAAGGCTCAGAAAAACTCTGCATTGCGGGAACAGAGGTGATGCTTGTGAGGGCCCTTCTGAGACTAAAGTGACAAATGAGACACACTAGGTCTTGTCGTCTTCACTGATGTATAAACAAAGGCCACAGAACCACAACTCCACATCAAGTGTGCCATTTGGGACAGGGCCTTTAAAAGTTTGATGCAATGCTTGGCAAACTGGAAATGCAAAGAGTTAGGTTAATTAACTGTATTATTGTCTGGTTTTTAAAATATGTAGGCCTAACTATTTATTGAACATAACTATTTATTGAACATTGTTGTGTCATATTTGCCATTGCCACTGCTTTATTAAAAGCATTAAACCACTGTGTTACAGTGATTTTTTTTTTCAAGTGCTAAGGAGGATTTAGAACACTTATTAGTTCAATTTGTACTGTTTATACATTTCTGTCTTCCTTAAGGCTATGTGGCTTATATCTCTGGAATAGCTGCAAGCTTTTCGTGTACTTTGAGCTTGCTGCAAGAGATCATTTGAATGATTTTATCATGTTGAAAAAGTGCAGCTGTCAGTAAGACATCCGTCTGTCTGATTGGGGGGGGGGTTGGGTTGGGGTCCCCAGCTGTTCAGGGTTTGATTGCTTCTGCCTTGAGCAGAGATGCTGTCAAGACACACCGCCAGTCAAATCATCAATTGACAAAGAGCTTCCTCACATACACACACAAACGCACTCGTCTACCTCTCTTTCTTCTCTTATTCCCTCTTGTGTTCTTTCTCGACGTCTTCCTAACTAAAACATACCTAGTGTCTACAAGTAGCCAGCTTTTTCTCTCCCTCTCTCTCTCTGACGCACACACACACACATACACACACACAGAGCCCTCTCACTAGCTCTCTCACTGTCAAGAGCACACTGCTCAGATACCGCCCAGAGGAGTGCTGCTCACCACAGCTGCGTCCTCTGCTGCTGCCGCCTGCACCGGGATACAAATGGAGAGACAGGGAGGTGAAAGACACAGGGCAAGAGGAGGAGAGGAGCGCACATTGGGGATGACAGCTTACCTGAGCAAGCAGCAGAGCTGCTGTGTGGAGATGCACGGGCGCGTGGGAGATCGCGGAGGGGGCGAGGTGCCCTGCTCTTGCAGCTGGCAGCATGAACCACAGCATGGATACAACTACCAGCCCTCATCCTCCCCGTCCATGTCCACCCTGCGCCGTCAGAGGGCCAAACTCACGGCTTCGCGCTCCGAGAGCTCCTGGAGGAGTCCCAGCCGTGGCGTGCTGCAAGCCAAAGGGGGGAGCTGCGATCTGTGGACCGACTGCGGCTGCCATCCTCACAACTGGCACGAGCCGTACCAGGTAACCGGTGACATCTGGGCTAGGTACCAGGAATGTGAGGGGACAGGTGCATTATTGGTAATCTGAGGACTTGAAGTAATAGTGAGAAAAGCGAATGAAGTCGGGTTGTTTTAAGTTGTTAAGGGCTTGAAAACCCCCTTGTAAAATTGTGGTTTTCAGGACTGAAAAAGTTACTGAAACTAAGAAAATCTGTTTATAAATGTTTTTTTTGTTTGTTTTTTTTTTGGAGAAATTAATACTTTTATTAATCAAGGATGCATTAATTGTATCAAAAGTTACAGTACATACATTTATAATGCTACTAAAGAATTCTATTTCTAATAAATGCTGTTCTTTTGAACTTTTTATTAATCAAATAATGTTTCACGGTTTCCACAAAAATATTAAGCAGCACATCTGTTTTTAACATTAATAATAATAATAATAATAAATGTTTCTTGAACACCAAATCAGCATATTAGAATGATTTCTGAAGGATCATGTGACACTGAAGACTGGGGTAATGGTGCTGAAAATTTCAGCTTTGCTGTCACAGGCATAAATTACATTTGATAATATAGTAAAATAAAAACAGTTGTTTTAAACTTGAATAATTTTGCTGATATTCCTGTTTTGATTGTTATTTTTGATCAAATAAATCAAAAATAATGATTATAAATGCAGCCTTGGTGAGAAGTCAAAAACAATAAATAAATAAAAAAATTCCAGTAAAAAAGATCCAGTAATTACACACAACAGGAAAAGTCATGGAAATGTATCGGTTAACCAATAGTGGAAACCCAATGAATTTGTATGTTTAAAAACTGTTTTAAATGCCAGCTGGACAGATAATATTCTGGTTTTGAATGCAGGTGGTTATTGAATATTTGGTTATCAAGTGGTCTTTATCAATGACTGTTGTAAATGCTGCTGTAGCCATAAGGAGGTGTGTTCTCTTCTAAAAGTGCGTATTACCCCTGGAGCCCCTGTTCTGATCTGCTTGTTCTTCTTGTTGCTGTGTGCTGAAATCACTTTTAATGAACTGTTATACACAACATGGCTCTCATATCACAAATACTAGAGCGGTGATGAAAAGAGAGAAAGATCCTAAAAACCCAAATCAGGCCAATGCATCACACCCCATCAGTGCACAAACACAGCTGGACGCTGCAGTCTGAAGACCCTCTGTTTATATGTGTGTGTACCTGTTATTTCCTATATCATGGGGATCGAATAAGGATAGTAATGCCAGTCATTTTTTACCTCGTGAGGAATTTTATTTTTAACCCCATGAGGAAAACGGCTTATAAATCACACTAAGTGATGTTTTTTGAAAATGTGTGATGGGTAGGGTTAGGGGATAGAATATGCAGTTTGTACACTATAAAAGTCATTGTCTATGGAGTGTGTGTGTGTTTGTGTGTGTGCGTGCTCTCTCCTCTTGCAGTACTGATTTGTGTTTAAACCCTAGGACTATCTTAAGCAAAAGTGGAGCTTTAATTTGGTACTTCCTGCGTTAAATCTAGTTATTCAGTGCATGTGACACTTATTTTGTGTTTTGTCTCAAAACCTTAATATACAGTACATACGCAGCAGGATTGTTCTTCCTGCTGATTGGAGGATCCTCATTACATTTGTTTTGACCCATTTCTCAGTACTAGAGCTGAAGATGATGCTACCAATTTAGATAGATTTAGATTTTAACACTTAAATATGGAGATTGGTCTAGGGATTGGTAATGTGATGGCAGACACAGGAAGGGTAGAGAGTAATGACCATGTGGCTCTGCTTCCACCACCTATCTCTACATGAAAACACCTCCACTCTTCTCATCTCCGGCAGTCCAGTGTGATGTATAGGGCTTAGGGGACGTTGTATGTGTAGGCTGAGAGTGGTTTTCAATCACCTTTCAGCTCAAACTGTTGACTGGACATGGTTAGATCTCTCTCTGATCATCTTTCCGTTCAGAGAAAGTCACAGAGAGACACTCTTAACCAATACTTTTACTATAGGACCAGTGGCAAATTTAGTTTTTGTGTGTTTACTAGCACACAATAATTGATATACAATAATATATATATATATATATATATATATATATATATATATATATATATATATATATATATATATATATAATGAATAAATTAGAGAAAATTAAAAATGTTTCAGGGTCAGTAAGATGTTTTTGCAAGAAGTCTCTCAAGCTTACCAAGGCTGAATTTATTTGATTTCCATTTCAATACATTTAAAAATGTCATTTATTCTCATGATGGCAAAGCTGTATTTTCTGCATCATTACACCAGTCTTAAGTGTCATATGATCCTTCAGAAAACATTCTAATATACTGATTAATTTGTTATTATTTTTAATGTTAAAAACAGTTGTGAATGTGCTGCTTAATATTGTTGTGGAAAATGTTTGTTTCTTTCGGATTCTGTAATGAGTAGAAATCATTTATATGAAATAGAAGTTGTAACATCATACGTGCCTATACAGTACATGTCTTTTAATATTAATAATAAATATTTATTGATGAAATTGATGAATGGTATTATTACTATTCATTTTTAATTAAGGAAAGTAGTTATAAATAAAAGTGTAAGCATTCAAATAAAAACCCTATTATATGTATTGGTGTTTATATGGGGTCTGTCTGCTGCTCCTGGATGCTTCTTTGAGTTGGTGTCTCTGTGGTTTTCAGCTCTTTAAAGGCTGTTGTTGTTGACTTTTTTTTTTCTTGTGCATTATTGACTGTGGTGTGGTAGCTCTATGTATAGTTTCTGTGGCCTGAATTATTGAGAGTGGTAAAGTGGGACAAGAGCAGAGTCTCTGAACGCCTTTGCGGGACCTCTGAGCAGCACATAACACATCTGCATACCAATCATTTTATATCGTCATCTTTGACGTTTGGTTAAGCAAAAAACCAACTTCTAGTTGGAGTAATTTGCAGTTGTATGCAAATACCCATTGCTGTTACACTGTTTACTGAGAGCAAAATGGTCAGTATATTGTAGTAATTAATCTCCATTCACTTATATTTTTTAAATGCTCATCATGACTGGTTTCTTTGTTTCACTAAAGGGTATTTTTCATCTGGTAATTTGATATACCGTAAATCAAATTAGAAATGTCTGAGTAGTTTAATTGAAGTTTACATTCATCCCTCTTGGTATTTTATTCACAGAGGTACAATTTTAACATCTAAGGTGAATTGCTATCACTCATAAGGACAACGGTAATTATCCCATTGTGCTTATTAACACACAATTAACCTCAGTGTTGATGGGGTCCCTAGGTACAGTATGCCACGCTGTATTAATCATGTTTTGCCTGGGTAGCAATGCACTTCACACCCATTTTTGAGAGGATATGGCTTTCTGATCAGTGGTCTGGATTAGGGCTGTCACTTTTGAGAAAAATCTAATTGGAACGGATATCAAATATCAAGCAATGTATTAGAATATATTAGAATATCTAAAAAAAAAAGAAAAAGTAACGGAGATTCAAACAAAAAAAAAATTTTTTGACTTAGGTGAAACAGCAGGTTATCAGCTTAATCTATATGAAGTGCCACTATAATAGACAATCACAAAATTAGGCTAACGTTACATAAAAAACCCCCCAAAAAAACAGAACCGGACCAGCACGGCACAAACAATAACGTGACAACTTAAACCGCTGCAGGAGTAAGGCCTATAGCCTAGCCTAATTCATTTCTTGTTTGCTAGAAACACCAATCAACTTGATCTGGATCAAGTGCGGCTCTTTTTAACGAAGATGTTCCCCGCGGTGGAGAACACGCGCTCGGACTGCACAGAGTTGCCTGGCACACACAGTATTTTTGCGCGTCAATGTTGAGAGAAGTGTAATCTACTGTGTAGAACCCAAAATATTTCCAGACAATACTTTTTAGATGAGTTGGGGTCGTAATTGTGCGCTCAGACTGGCCGTTCATCCATTTTCACAGGGAGACTATTGGCTATTATTCGCTTGATTTGGTCATGGGCAGACGCTACAATACTGTACGTTTTGAGCACCCGCTCCTGGATGGCAAACAATAAAATAAAAAAAACAAACGGTCTAATTATCGACTGTAAAAAATTCGCTACACATGGCTCTTTAAAAACCAGATAGTTTATTTATAGTTCGATTACGGATATTTCACGTCATGTTCGAATGCATATTCGAATAAAAAGTGACAGCCCTAGTCTGGATCTTATAAACATTTGCAATGTGCCACAACACACAGCGTTAAACACTTCTCAAAACACTCACACTAGCTGAAAAAAGTTTTTGAGAAGTCTGACGTGTTGTTTTAAGTTACATAAACTGAGTTTCAACCCGAGCACTTTCTACCTGCCCTAAAATGCTGATACGCTGAAAACAGACACTTCTGTGTACCAAGACTTTTCCCAACTCTGCAGAGGCATGAAGATGCTTAAAGCAGAAAGTCTGCCCCAGTTTGGCTCCACAATAAACCCATAAGATGTTTGTGTTCGTGCTCTCTTTACCAAACACCGCAAAGCTGGTCTGCCCTACGTCATACACACACACACACTTCAGACACAGCATCTTATCTATTTCTTGCATCTTTAGCCTTAACACCATGATATTCTATGATATGCTGTTTAATTATATAGCATGCGGTAGCATTTGTAAAGCACAAATAATATTTATTGAGAGCTGTGTGTGAAGCTGATTATGTAATGCCCTCACCTCTGTGCTGGGCTGGGCCACGTGAGCGCTGGCTGAAAGAGGCCGGTCGCGCTCTGTATCCATGTGTTTGCGAGCACTTACACGCAGATAACGCTGGAAACAGGCAGCATCCACTTCCACCGATTGTGAGTGAATTAATGAACACATCAACAAAGAGTCTGTGTGCCCATTGAAAAGCTTTTTCTACAAAGATTTATTCAAATCTGTTCTGTTTTGCCCAGCCAGGGTTTTAACTTAAGTGCTAGGTATTTTGCAGTACGTATTTACATCGAGTAGATGTTGTCTGTGTACATTTAGCACTGGTCCCTTTTCACTGTCTATCCTCTCGTCAGCTTCCTACAGTAGTCTACATTAGCACTATTGACACGAGACATGTTAGTCCAGCATCCCACTGCCCCTCTTCCCGATAAAGATGCATGTGCAAATAAATTCCCTCAGTGGTTTGAGAAACTTCGATATAGGAGACTCTGTATCACAGTTAGTTGGCATGACCTCATTCTCTATTCCTCAAAGAGCAAATTTGCATGCATTGCACACCACTTCTGATAAAGCATTGCCATTTTGTATTCTATCTGATGTCCAAGTGACTGTGTTTAGGTGGAAAGAACAAATAATTACTCTGAACCACATTCAACTTCAGTGTGAGGTCATCAAATCCACCAAATCCACCAAATGAGTGTGACAAAACTCAGCGATTCTTGATTTTGTCTTTGATCCTCAGCATTAATTATTCAAGCCAAGGTACCCGAATTAATTTCCGGATGTGCTGTTTTTATGTTTATCTCTGTAGAAAAGTTCATAGACACCAACATCCATAGAGTTAATATTATAATGTCAGACAGAGTGCTGAACTTGATGTCTGGTGTTAATCTAAAATAAATCTGCATATCATTTCCATATTGATGAATGCAGTCATGTTTATTTATTGTACCACCTAGCAGTAGCATGTAATGTTTTAACAATGATGGGTTCAAATTAAAATTGGGATTTGGCATTACAGAGCTCAGAATGATCAACATAATATTCAAGATCATTTAATATAAACTTAAATCTGCAAAATGCAAAAGCCCTTCTCACGCTTATGACTAGTAGTTTAGCAATGTCATCCTAGTTGAAAATTGGAGTCATCTTTCTGAGTGCATGTGTCTCAGGGGACGGCCTCTTTATGACTCACTTTCTGAAATGGCCAATATTGCTCTTTGTCATCCAGGGAGATATTAAACTCAGCTTTTGCTCATTTACGTTCTGTTTGCTTTTTTATTTCCGACCATTAAACTGTCATATTTTGAGATAACGCTGCAATTATCTTTTAATCTCTTTAACGTTTGCCTGCCATGCCATGATGTACCTCATCAGGGGATAATAGCTCCAGCTACAGTAGATGGCACATTTCTGTTGTTGATCCTGCTTTATTATTCATCTTCTTAACCCTATACAGCCTATTGTGTCATATTTGAGGCTTCTAAATTATCAACATGATCAAAACTTTGCTGAAAAACCTGTTGTCTGATTGTTTGATAGCTTATACTTTCTTAGCGTGTAAAAGCACTTTTAGTATCATTATCATACTAAAAATGTCCACCTTTAGTTCATGGTTCACATGTCTTTTTGCTGTGAAATCTACAGATTTTTACAAAGTAACTTTAAAGGGATAGTTCACCCCTAAATGAAAATTCTGACGTTCAACCAGAATCACTACGCAGTTATACTACGTAAACTACCTCGAGGCCCACAGAGAAGGAAATTAATACTTGAATAAAGTTGTTATTTTTGTTTTGTTTTTGCACTCAAAAAGTATTCTTGTCGCTTGATAAACTTAAGATCGAGCCACTGTAGTCACTTGGACTATTTTAAGGATTTCTTGAATAACTTTTCGGGGCTAGCAAGTTTCAATCCCTTAGAAGCCTATGGAGGAGTGATCCAGCTCTCAGATTTAATCAAAAATATCTTAATTTGTGTTCCGAAGATGAACGAAAGTCTTACGGGGTTGGAACAAGATGAGGGTGAGTAATTACTGACAGAATTTTCATTTTGGGGTGAACTAACCCTTTAAGAATTATTTCCAGATGAATACTTACTGAACAGAAGCACATTATTAAACATGTTGAAATGTATAAATTATGATACATCATGCTTTGAGAAACATTTATTTGTTTTGCCCCCACAATAAAAACTACAGAGCTTTGTTCATAAAACTAAGCATTTAAATATCATCTTACCAAGACATTATTGGGAGCTATAGAGTGACAACTAATATTTATATGCATTTATGTAAGTATTCTGTGATAAAATCTCACTGATTTACATTATAAGCTTTCAGATTTTCATCTTACTTGTTTGGTCATATAAAGATCAGCAACTGCACAAGGGTATTTTTGCTTATTTGGGTCCTCTGAGATGTTTTTTTTTTTTCCTCCCCAGATGTGAGCTTAATATTTCCCTACCTATATCATACTACATGAACCATAAAAGCCTGATGTATTAAACCCAATAATCAACAAAAAACAATATGCAAACTTTGTATGCAAGATTTTTTTTTAATTAAAATTTTAAGGTTCAATAAACATTTCCATTTAAAAAAAAGAAAGAAAAAATTGCTTTGTAAAATGCTTTACAGGGATAAAAACAAACACATTGTTTAGTGTGAACTCGAGCTGACTTTGTGTCTCAAACCTCAGTGGTAAAAAAAATGAAGCTTTTAATGAGGTTTTTCCTCTCTGTTGTGTGCTTTCCAACACATCTCTGGTTCTCCGGTCCCGGTGTGATTGAGGCTGTAGCTCTCAAAGCGGGAGATGTATTAATGTAATTAGAGTCAGTGCGCAGTAAGCAGGGACAGCCTCAATCTTTGCTGTCGATCGATCTTTAGTCGCCGCTACAGGCCGGCTCTACCTCCCTGGGGATTTGTGTAGTAGGCAATCTCTGAATACTAATGTGTCTGTGATAAACCTCCAGCTGAATGTGTTTGTGGAGTGTGCTAGCCCACCTTTCATTATTGTTAAAGGTGGTGTGCCTCTATTGGTAACAAACAAAATTACAAAAATAATGACTGTTTTCAATCAGGTTTCCTAAAACACAGGTCTGCCATTGGTCAGAAAAACAGATAGCCCCACCCCAAACTCACGCCATTGGTTGAGCAAGTGTTGCTGTGATGGGCTGGTCGGGATTCTCCAACAACAGAGCAATGTTTTGAGAGTGCCATAGTGCTAGTGTTTACTTGCTTCGACTTACAAATGGCTGTTGTTTAGCTTAATGCAAAGTTGTGAAATGTTTTTGACATCAGTGGAAGCGGGAACAGCCACGCAGTTGCAAAACTTCAATACATGTTGAATTGTGGGACTAATGCAAATGATGCAGGTTTGAGTGCTTCCTGAAACTAGTCCTCCACTCATTCCTCAGTAACTTTGTCATTAAAGAAAAAAAAAATTTGTAAAAGAAAATAGATTTAGTCATGCAGGCAAATCATATGACGTGAATTGTTAGGCATCATCAGATATGCATTATTAGCTTTTCAGATATGCAGTATTAGCTTTTGTTGAACTCGTATTCTATTTAAAGTGCTCAGTTGAAGGACATTGATCCCCCTCCCCTCCCCCTATTAGTGAAAGAATGAGAAAATGTGTGTCAGAATCAAGTCACGATGGAATTCAAATGCAGATTGCACTAGACATTTTTAGATTTTTCTATATTTTTAATATGTTTGAAAGAAATATTTTATGCTCACCAAGGCTGCATTTATTGGAGCAAAAATATAGTAAAAAAAAAAAACGTGAAGTACTGTTACAATTTAAAATGATTCAGTCTCACATGATCCTTCAGAAATCATTCTAATATGCTGATTTGCTGCTCAAGAATGTACTATTATTATCAATGTTGAAAAGAGTTGTGCTGCTTAATATTTTTGTGGAAACTGTGATACTTTTTTCAGGATTTGTTTTATGCATAGACAGTTTAAAAGAACAGCACTTTTTTTGAAAAATATTTTGTAACATTATAAATGCTTTTACTGTCACTTTTTATTTATTTAAATCATCCTTGCTGAATAAAAGTATACATTTTTAGAATAAAATATATATTTTTAATAATAATAAATAAATCAGTAAATACATGCACACAAAATCGTACTTACCCCGAGCATTTGAATGGCAATATGAGTAATAGTTGACATTAGGGATGCTCCGAAACCACTCAGCATGTACAGTACACTGCTTGACATCAGAACAAACAGAGAGCAAAATGGATATATTAGATAAGGATGTATATGAAGTAAATGTATTGAATTAATAGAATGGTAAACATTTGAATCATATGTGCAAGTAAGAACTGTTACATGATTTATGTATGACGAGTGGTTCCCTACATCATAACTGGAAGGCGGTACAGTAATCTCATGATTTTTTTCAAGAAGTTTTCTGTTGGCAAACAATCCGAAGCGCATAATGCTGCCTCTCAGATAGTGCGCGAATAGCCTATTAAATTGAGTTCTCTTTCATATAGACAAATTCACACAAAATTATGTCAAAATGCCCCAATAGTCAAGTATCCTTTTGAAACCTTGGCAGTTATGTCTTAAGTGAACGTAGACAGTTGAAAAGAACGTGGAACAGTGTGTTGGATTTGTGCAGCTCTTAAAGTGACAGCAGTCTAATAAACCTACTGCTGTCTTTGTATTCAATTCTAATCTAACTCAAAAGACAGAGAAAACGCTCACTGCTCTTGACTGATTGAGTCCTGCTGGAGCAGCTCTAAATGTTCACTGTCCTATTAAATTACAGATGAATTAAATATGATAGAGCAATAATATGGACAGTGAAAGTAACAGTGGCTCCTACGATACATTTTAACAGGCATAATAAGGAATGAGAATAACTGAAGGAAATATCTATTTGCTCAGCCAACTAATTTGATTAATTTTGGTTTCTCTGCCCAATATTAAATTCCAAAACAATAATCGGTACTCGGTATCGGCAAGTACTAAAAATAAAAGTATGGGTATCGGACTTGTTCTGGAAAAAGTAATATCGTGGTAGCTGACATCATATTCTGTGGATTATCACTTTACAGCCATTACACTTCATGAGGACATTTATCTAAATGAAAGTTGTCCTGCTGTTTACTTAGTAACTGGGATTAAGCCTTTTAAATTATTTTTTTGTTGTTATATTTGTGAGTTTGATTCATATTTGAGCTGTTAACGTTCACATATATGATATTAACATCAGTGTGTATTTGTTTGTGTATGGAAGTATAGATAGGGTCGTATAAGTGCAAACGTAGCACTGGTCCACCCGAATTGATTGTAGATTCAAATAGTAATAGTTTGGAAATGCATAATCATATCTGCATATAGTATCATCATATTTCTTAAAGGGTTAGTTCACCCAAAATGAAAATTCTGTCATTAATTACTCACCCTCATGTCGTTCCAAACCTGTAAGACCTTTCTGTCATTGGAACTTTCAAGGCCCAGAAAGGTTGTTAAAATAGTCCATGTGACTACAGTAGTTCAACCTTAATGTTATGAAGCGATGAGAATACTTTTTGTGCGTTTTTGTTCCTTTAAATGTAGTAAAACCAAATATTTGTTAGGTTTTGTGGTCTGCAGTAATTCACATGATTTATTCCTGCCTCCAGGACCACATACATCATTATTAAGGTAAATTAGCCTAACTGTGCAGATATCTTATTGTACAGTGAATTGTGCAGCTATACATTCTGCTGTGTAAAATGAGCAAATCTTTTCTAATAAAGGCTAATGAAGGGGTTACACTTCACAACAGTCAATGAAGTTAGAGAGAAAGCACAGATTAGAGGTCCACCCACTAAGATTTCTGGCCTCAGTTCTCTGTGGGAGAGATTCGTTGACTTTGTGTGGTCATCAGAAACTATCTAAACAGCACCAGAGAGAAAGAGAGAAACATAAACAATTTCAACATTCATGTCATAATTTTTTTTTCCCTCAGCAATGATCACACGCGAAATTATGCCATGTTTTATTTCATCATTCATCTAATCGATCTGTGTGTGTGTGTGTGTGTGTGTGTGTGTGTGTGTGTGTAAATATGTTGTGTTCCATTTACTGTGAGTGTTGCTGCCTACTGTTGTTTTGATGTTGTGTTCTTCATCATGGTATCTGTGAGCTCAGCGGTTCCCATCATGCTCTGATGTGTCCCTTAAAAACTAGGCCAGTTCACGCATCTCCAATCCACTCTGATCTTTATCTCTCTCTTTCTGTTTTCCTCTCCATCCATCTCTCTCTCCCTCCCTTTCTTTTCACAGGCAAGTCCTGCCCCAATTATTGTCAACACGGACACTTTGGAATCTGTACCATACGTGAGTTTTGATTTTTCATTTAAATTATTGCATGTTCATGACATTATGCACAGCCGTGACATCGCGAATCACCCACTTGATGAGTTCACTGCCCACGCAGAGTGAGTGGCGAATAAATTTGACATCCTTTTTATTAATTTGCTTTTCATGAATTTAGTGTCATTTATCACTCTCCACACTGTGCTAATAGGATCGACATATTCAATGATTGATGACTTTTCATAAATAAGCCAGATAAGGAGGCTAACGATTAGCTGTGGGTTTAGATTAGCAAGGGCTTTTCACAAAGGTGGGATCATGTATGAGAGAGATTTGATGAATGGTTTAAAGGTGCTCTAAGCAATGTTGGGTGACGCCACTTCTTGTTGACGTTCAAAGTATTGTCAAACCAAACGGAGGCTAGCTCGACCCTCCCTCGTCTTCAACCCGTCCCCTCCCCTCCCTTCCGTGATTCTTGCTTTTCTGATGTAAATTCGGGTTTTGCGCGTTCCTTCTCCTTTTCCCTCTTCTTTGCTTTTTGTTCATCGTAACGTCGTCTCTTTGGTCGTGTGTCGGCCATATAAAAATTCAAGAGAATATAATTCTAACGTTAGTCCTTGTCTAGGAGATTTCTCCTCTAGCTAACTTCCCTCTTCTCCACTCCCCACACCCCCCTTCATGTGCACGCACACTGACCCCCCAACCCCCAAACCATTCTTTTTCAGTTATTGGAACACTGTTTGTTATGTTTCGTGGTGCAGGTTTGCCCAGTTTGTTTTTCTTGCCGTTTGTGGAGGCTGTTTTTTATTTATTTTTATTTTTTTTTTACATTGTGTTCAGGGGACAGGCAGCTAGCGGATAGTGAGATGTTTGCTGTATGTGAAAAAACAACAACGTTCCAGCCTAAAAAACGCGTGACATCGCTTAGAGCACCTCAGTGTTCAGTGTCAACTACGTTTTGGGTGGGATGTATGAGAGAGATTTGATGAATGGTTTAAAACAGGTCTTCGATCAAATAAACAGTTGGTTTTGAGTAATGGTTGACAACCAAGGAGACAGGGCCAACTTGGATTACTTGGATTACATATATTGGATTACAACTTGGATTACATATATTATTATAGGTATTGAGCTCACATTGCAATTTGGTGCACTGGTATTTATATGGCCAAAAAGTGAGCATATTGTATAATTATCAATTATCACTCTATATTAGGGGTGTGACAATACACAATATTGGGTTCACTAGAACGAGATGAGCCTATATTTTAACACTGCTTTTAAAGAAATCTTCAATGACAAACTAAGACTGGAAAAATATTATTTTATTTGAATAAAAGTCACAAAATGCAAAACAATGCAGATGCATTTTGAAATGTTGCCAGCCCTGCAAGCACTGTAAAAGGTTTTGCCACAAACTCAACTCGTCATCTTGATATCACAAGAAAGCTTTTTAACTTGACAGGAAATATTGTCACATGGCATAAGATCACTTGGCACACCCCTATATCTATATATCTATATCTATATCTCCCAATAATAATTTTATGACAGCAAAAAGACACATGCACCATGACCTGATGGTGAAAGTTTTTAGAATTATACTAAAAGGGTTTAGCTTTTAGTTTGCTATATTAATCACACAGCAGAAGGCATGTAGTGGATTGTGTACAATAGTTTTGATCATGTTAGAGGCCTTAGAAATTTGTGTATCAAATATGATACAGTAGGCTAGAGTTTAAGCTTTTTTCCAAAACCTTATGAGCTGCCTATCTAGGCAGCATTACAATGAAGGCACGTATACTTCATTATTAAAATGATCCCAGAAAGCTGAGAATGCTCATCCGAAAAGCGTGAACAGTGCAGGTTATCTAAAAATATTTTTTTTCATTCAATATTTCTGTGTTTTGTATTTGTATGCATATTAGAGGACAGTTCTGTCAAACCCAATTGGAGAATGCATTGTGCTTCACATCAGTTGCATTCCAAATCAGTCAATTATGAGATTCCATTTCATAGTATTCTGCCTTAGATAGTGGTTGCCTATTATTATTTTAAATTGTAAATGCAACATTATTGGAATATGTTTTACAAAAAATGCTATTTCAGTATTTCTGCTTTAAAATTTCATATTTAATTCATTGTGATACTTGCCGTAACTTTGTAATTAATATTGAAATTTATTATCAATTTCTGAGTGAAAATTGTTGGCAGCACGACGCTTTTCATTTTGAATCAGAACTAAAGAGGTAGATAAATGCAGGAGGAGAAAACATTGAGCACATGATAGAACAGGTGATGGGATTGAGTGAAAGAACACAGAGGGAAAGTAGTGTTGAATCAGACACTAACACAGAGCGATAAGTACTCGGCACGAAACGCAAAGAGCGCGCACACAAACACGTTAACAACACCGCTTGACCTTGGGTCGGTAGAGGAAGGTTTTGTCTGTTTCCTGCAAACTCCAAAATGATGTGTTTTTTCCTGTTATTGCAGTGTTGTAATTTGACCATGTCCAGAAACAGCCAGCCATTTCTGAACAACCTAAAACAACCTTTTTTTTTTTTTTTTTTTGCTTCAGCTTGTTTGTTATAGGAAAGATAAATCACAAATAATATCTCTTTAACCACTCAATTGTTTCTCCTAAACGGCAACGAGATTAAATAGAGGTTAAAAAGATTCTCTTCCTCCATTACATCAGAAAGATATCATGAGAAATATCACATTATTCTTACTCTGTTTCATTAAAAGAATCTCCTCTGTTCCACATGGCTCTTACACACACTCTTCACGTTCACCGAGGATAATCTAATTCGATTTTCGTTTCTCTGCCGGCATCTCCGTAATGAAATATTAATATCAAGGCATATCCAGATGACTGTGGATGTGCCGTGTTTTAGTCAAAGCGCCATACTTCCATCAACAATGCGAGATCGACCGTGACATCCTGAATCCAGCAACACACTTAATGCTGTTAAGACGGTTTAATTGCTTTCCCCCCTTGTTTTTCTGCTGTTCTCAGTTTAAAGCCTGCTGTAGACTTGTGTTGGAGTACGTATGAGATTATACTGATTATCAGCTGCTTTAAGCACCTATCTCTGTTTGATAGAACTTCTAATATCCTAATACGAGTGAACAAGAGAGTGAAGATGGAGTTCTGGTTAAAGAAAACACGATGAAACTATGATGGATTGCTCCAGAAGAGCAGGTGTTCACTCTGAGTTTAGCCTATAAACACTGTGTGTGTGCGTACTTGTACGAGTCTGTGTGTGTGCACGCGCATGTTATGTGCTCTCAAAATGTAAATCTCTAAAGTAGAATGAATTCACTGACCCCTTTTTCGTTGAGAACTTTATTTTATCATTACTACAATATTACGGATGCTGGAAACTTATAATGGTGACACTGGGATTTTATGTCCTACGCTGTTTAACGTACGCTGCATTTTAGATTTACACATAATCTTTGAATTATCTGAGTTATGGGAGGGGTAGATGGGTAACAGAACTAGTGTTAAAATGTGTTGCTGTGATAGAGGTATTGGAGGACTGTGTGATCCATCACAATTTCATTCACATTTTTTAATCTTACCTTTTGGCGAATTTGTTGCTAATTTGTATGAATTTGTATGATCTGCTTACGCCCCAGTGACGGTTGTATTTATGTATGGGGTTAGGGGTGGACCCTCATTTTTTTATTATAAAAATTTGACATTTTCGTATGATTCACATCATATGTATTCATATGAAATTGCCACCTCATAAAATAGTTACATTTCCTGTGAGATTGGGTTGATCCAATTGAGTCGCTGATGAGGAGATATAAAGACTCCATACTTTCCCAGAGAAAAAAGAAAGGTGTGCTGCAGTAAACCCAGCGGGAAAGGACCGAATCAAGCTCATTATGCATGTATTCATGGCATACATTTATCCTGCGCACACACATTCGCTCACCCAGTACAGTGTCATCTGTTCACTTTATTAAAATGAACCTCAGTTGCTTTAGTGTGCAGATTTGCCTCAGGTTAAGTGCTGTATGGGCTTTGTGATGTTTATCAAGAAAGTGTCAAGAATAAAATCAAGCTTAAAAGACAGATTTTTCTTAGGATTCTCAGTGTCCAAAGCTGCCAAACATTATATACAAAGGAGAGCAATAGATCTTAGAGAAGATTAATTATTTAATTTGATACAAACATAACATTCAGTAGGCTATGTTGCTGGATGTCTTTCCAAAATCTTCTGGTTGTGAAAATTATAGTTGTTAGGTAGACTATAATCTATTGCTATAAAGATGCAAATTTATGCATAAGATACTGTTCTAAGATAAACAGTTGGAAGCTTTTTTATTATACTGTACATATTACATTACCATTCTAAAAGGTTTTCTTCTTTTTAAAAAAAAAGAAATTAATTATTTTTTCCATCAAGGACGTAATACATTGGTTAAAAGATTGACACTGAAGGCATTTATGTTACTAAAGATATATGTTATTACTAATGATGTTATTTTGCACTTTCTATTAATCAAAGAATCCTAAAAAAAATAGTATCACAATTTCCACAAAAATATTAAGCAGTGCAGCTGTTTCATCACTGATAATAATTAATGTTTCTTGAGCACCAAATCAGCATGGTTGAAAACAAAGCGTAGAAAACAACTTTCACTCAGAAATTGCTAGTAAATTTTACAATTAATTACAAAGAAATGACAAGTAACACGTTGAATTAAACATGACATTTTGAAGAAGAAAAACTGAAATAGTATTTTCTTTTAAAACGCCAGTTTTATTTCTTTTATAACTCCAGTTATCTTTGTTTAATTTAAAAATTCAATTTACAACAATGATTTCATGTGACTGAAGACTGGAGTAATGAGGCTGAAAATTCAGCTTTGCTATGACAGGAATAAATGACATTTTAAAATATATTAAAATAGAAAACTTGTTAAATTCTAATAATATTACTCATTTTATTACAACATTTGTGATTTAAATAAATGCATCCTTGGTGGTAAATTCTCTTTTATTTAATACCAAAAATAATTATCTCATGTAAGCTTAGTATTTGCATGTATTATGTATTTTGTGTGCTTTTTAGACCATTGCATAGGTAGCTTAGCAACATGTTAATGTTAAACTCTATTGAAATATGAGTCTTTTGTGTATTCCATGATGGTTAGGAAGGATGCTGCCTTAAGCCCTATTCGCACGGGATAAGTATTACCTGGTGACCTCTAGTCATTTGTAATAATTGCGGAGGTTGTCTGTGATCTTATTCCCGTGCGAATCGGCCATGTCTGTAATTTGTAAAGTAAAAATTCCCCTGCAAATGTCCTACCATATTTCGCCAAACACAGAGGTCTATACCACAAGTTTAATTTCTCGTACCATTAATACGCCAAAAATGATTTTTGCATGCATTTGCTACGCACTGTAAACCGCTTGGGTAGGATTAGGGTGTGGAGTGCGTGCGTATTACACGCCATAAAGTGTGTATCATATGCACACGAAAACTGCATATCATATACACGCAAAAACAATTTTTAGCGTATAAATGCCACGAGAAATTTAATTCGTGGTATAGATACGAAGTTTCATGAGACCGGGCTCGAAGAATGGAGGCTGCGTGGAGTGTTTTTATAGTATTTTGGGTGCTGTGTCATATCGCTATACACCCATACAACTATACAATTTGCAAAAAGAGAAAGCTGAAAACCATCAGAAGAGCAAAAACAAAAAGAATGATTAGATGGAGATGAATTACATGTAGCATGCGGTAAGGAACCTTGTTCTGTTAATGATATATCATACAGCTAGACCTATAACGACAAGACATTTCCAAGCAGTAGCCTATTGACGTCATATCTGGGAGATAAGTCAGTAAATTCGAGTAAAATCACAGTCTTCGCTTATCCATTGCGAATGCGCCACACAAAATTGAGATCTGGGGGGTCATTTCTAAATCACACGAGGCCCCCTGATAATACTAATCCAGTGCGAATAGGGCTTTAGAAAGTACAGTAGATGACTATAGGCAATAGATTGAAAGCCAGCTCGCTAATTTTGACACATGCACTAGTTTAAATCTTAACCTGCTGTTGCCTATAGTTTAAGACCTGGCGAGAAATCTGGTTAAGTACTGTTAATTATGAAGCCTCCACTGTGCTCACTTTGTAACTGTAGTGGGAACAGAGCTCAGTTAGAATTAGCGCTAAAGATAATCAAGGGGGCGACAGGATTAATACAGCATTATTGAGAGCGTGCTCAGTCGGTGTAGCTATTAAATAACTTCTAAGCAAAATGACCCCTTCTGCCTACTTTTACCAGCATCTTTATTTCCATTAGCTGTCAGGAATAACAGTGGTTAGTTCATAGTGCTAATTAGTCCAGATGGGTGTGTATTGAGGAAACCGAGTCTTATTATGTCGCAGCCTGAGGGATATTTCGTGTTTAATCACCGCGATGGGCGTAAAAAATATGCCATCCCATCGGCCAGAACTCTAAAGGGAAACCTTCTGCTTGAAAGTGCCCGGTTCCTGCATTATAGTCAAACAGTCGTCATGGAAACATGACCCGCTCTGTGTCGTTTGCACAAGCTGTGTGGATGAACGCATTCAAGCGCGTTGTACATTCGCGGGTTTGTGTGTTGCCTCATTTGCAGTGACTCACCAGTTTAATGTGAGCTTTTACGCCCCGGATGCTGCATCGTGAACTCCCCTCTGCAGCTGCACTCACCCTCGGTCCCCAGCGTCTCACATTTGCAACACCATGCGGCTCAGAATGCTAATGCCACTCAAAACCCAGTAATTGGGTCATTTCTTCAGGGGGAAGATGGAAAGGCCATGTTTGTCTCGACCTAAAGAAAAGTTCTCCAAATGAAGTGTGTATGATTATCAATGTCTTAAGTCGGCTGATAGGGGGGTTTGTTCTTTTCTGATGAGCGCTGCCATTTTTAATGATCTCATTTACTCAGTCTTATTGGTTTCTCATGCACATCTGTCAATTATCATATCCATCAATTATCTCTCTGATTGTGTTTGTAGCCATATTCAGCTCTGTGTGCTCTGAGAGCGATGGATGCAGGGTGTTCTGAAGAGCTCTCGCTGATGAAACTGTGGAGAAGCGACTCGGCTACCGCTGCTCTGATTAGTTAGCACCAAACAGAGGAACTTGTGTACACTGGTAATAAATAACATTCTGGCTCTGACAATAAACAAAATGGCCGCATCTGATATAGGATTTTGACCAGTTTTAATGGTAAAGCTATTTGAGCTGTTGTGGATCATGCCACATGTGATGTACTGTAGGCATTCGACGTGGCTGGTATTTTCTGAGGGATCCTCGTGCTAATAAAGTCTGCATCCACTGACACGAATTTCTATATTACTTGTAAAAAATAGTAAACTCCTTGGGAATTTGAACTTGAGACTATCACTCTATAGCGATGTTCACACTACTGTACCAGCAAGCACTCATATGAAATCACTAATCATTCTATTAGATGAATCATTTCTCTGTATCTGTGGTTAATAATTTACACTTGATCTATTTCGTTTTTTTTTTTTATATATTTAAAAAAAATAATTGTTTAGTGTGTTTTAGGGTTAAGCATATATATCTGTGGTTCGTATTTTTCATTGGTTTGTTTTATTTGATATATTTTTAATGTTTGGTGTGTTTTAGGGTTATGCATAGGCTATGTATCTATGGTTTATAATTTTTAACTGATCTATTTTATATTGGTATAGCACTACAGCTAATGCATCACTTAAAATGAACTAACAATGAGACATACACTTGTTTCAGTATTTATGTATTTTTGTAAACGTTGTTTAAAAACTGTTCATTGTTAATGTCAGCTCAGATCCAGTAAATAATAATAACAGATTTTTTCCACTTTTGATTTTAGTTATGTATTAGTAAATGTTGAAATTAACTAAGTTTTAATGTTTTATAAGTATTTTTCATTTTAAATCATGTTAACTAATGTTAACAAATGGAGTCTTACTGTAAATTTTTCCATTTTATTTTAAATGTTTATTTAATGTCTATATTTAAGGGTAGGCGTTATCAAGATATGAGTAATTTTATTTCACAATAACGATATGTATATCACAATTTAGTTATTTTTGCTTTAAATAAGGTTTTTATGATATCAACATTTTTTATACCATTGAAATTCCATAATTATCACCATTTTCAATATCATTTCAAATATATAAAGAAACTCAAGCTTACTGAAGACAAGTAAACCGTGATAAAGAAATATCAAAGAAAACAAACTACAATAGAACAGACACACATGAAATAGATCTGAAAAACTTCAAGCACTAGAAATACTACAAAAAAATGCATAATAAAGTAATCAAATGTATAAAAAGATATTAAATACGAAAGTATTTCAGATTTTCTCTTTTTTTTGTTTTTTTATTGACATTAACAATGACAGCAGGTACTGTAAATTTGGATGCTGTCACTTTAAGAGTGACTACACAGATCCAATATACATCACTAAGACATCAATTAGGCGGCAAAAAGCACAGTTTAGTTCTCACGCGCTCTATGAGCAGCGGCTTCACGTGAGCTCGTCTTTCAGACAACGCTCAGAAACAGTCACTCAGAGAGCGCACGCATAACAGTTTGAAGTCAACTGTTTTTAAACCGCAGTGCTTAAAAACATATGCAAACGATCAGCTTTAATGACCGCGCAGCACAGCAACGTTACGTGAGCATGACCGCGATAGAGATGACAGTCCAAAATCTCTACCGGTATATCGCCCACCTCCATCTATATGTGCTATCTGTCTTTTGATGATAGAACAAAAACACCTATTTTAGCATAATTTTAGAGTACATATTTGTATCCCATCCAAAATTCATCCTGATGCCAAGTTCTGCCTACTCTGGACCAGCTGATCAAATATGTTACCACGTCCTCCCGCATGACTGAAGAACGTCAGCCAGAATTCAACAAATGAATTCATTTGAGAAATGTTGTGGAGTGAGAGACTGCGTTCAGCTCTGCGCTCTTGACATCTGTTTGGTCCTCATGTTTAAGAGCAGGTGTAGTCTAGAGGCTTCCAACTGATGCTGTAAATGAAAGGTCATGTTGCTCTGAGGAGAGCAGTGAGACAGTATGAAGCACTTGAACAGCTGAGGTGGCTGAGGCATAAATGAGCTTGTTCACTGGGTTTCAATTAGCCATGAATGACTGTTTCTCTTTCTCCAGCTGTCTGAAATACTCCCCTCAGTTTAAAAAAAAAAAGTCAAAATGTGAAACATGGACACTCACTTTAAAGGCCAAGGCTGCCTTATTATCGAGGCACTTCATTAAATGTCCTTGTTCACAACAAGCTCTATGGACAGCACCTGTGAAATTGTTAGCTACCACCAAATAATGTTATATCATTCCTTTGTTGATAAAACATACACAAATTTGGTTTACAGTAAGGCATTCAATAGATAAAAGTTTATGCATTTCTGCTGTAGTTATATTAAATTGTAATAATATTTCACAATATTACTGTATTTTTACTTTTGAACAGTAGTGTATATTCCTAATATAATAAATAATATAGTACATAAAAATCATATCATAACAAAATATAGCCAATTAAGCAAAGTATAACAAATGTTATAATAGTTATTATGATATAATATTAAGTATAATTAGTATTCATGAATCATGAACAATTAGACCAGGGACATTTTAAAGATAATAATGTTGTCTAATAGTAATTCAGTGTACATTGTCGATTCTTTTAAAACGGTTCATCTAAAACTGTCTTTCTTAAAATTGCATTTTACTGACCTGACCTCAGACAGGTCCTTGAAGCTGTCAAATGTGGAGCATGTTTGTTGTACATGCTCAAATTATGAATGTGAGAGCAGACATGCTGGTTTTCAAAAGCTCTTATTGTGTCATGCGGCCATTACTTCAGATTCACTTATTAAAGAATAATTAAGATGAACGTCTCCAATCGAACACAAACATGACCCTCATTTGAAATTGAACTTGAAATTGGATTAGATGTCTTTCAATGTGCGTTCAGTATGAATTCATCTCTAAAGGGCTGCTTGAGCCAGCATGTCTGCCTCAGAGGCCTGCTCCCATTGAACGAGCAGGTAAATGATTATGGATTTTAGTGTCCGGACTCAGATTTAGACAATTACGGCTGACGCGGTGAGCTGAATAGATATGAGGCTCAATGTCTGCTGAAGATGTATGAAAGCCCCGGTCCTATTTCAGTCAAGGAGAATGAATGCTGATGTTTTTCAGAGTTTATTTGACTTATCCTTTCAAGATAATGTATGTAGCATCACTTTAGCAATCACAGCGGGTTTAATTTAGTCCTTTAGCTATCCCATAATGTTTTGAACTGTTATGAACCTCTTTCCACATCATTTGCCTGCTGGAGTTTTAGGATGATATTGTGTCATCACAGTTAGATATTTAATGTGACGGTTAAATGATTAATGCCCTTTTTGAATTGCATTTGCAAACACATCTAATGGGATTTTATTTTTTTCCCTCCAATAGGTAAATGGGACAGAAATTGAATATGAATTTGAAGAGATTACATTAGAGCGGGTAAGTGTCTGTCTCTCTTTCTCACATCCATAGATACATGCTGTAACCGTAGGCACATATTAGGCACACGTCATGTTTTATGCTCGTGTGGATTCTTCCGCCTGGTAATCCAATCATTCACAGCTTGGCTTGTGAGCATGATCTTGAAACATATAAACATAAAACACGACCAATCACGGTACAAGTTTAGCCTGTGATTAGTAATAACTTTAGATGGGAGATCGTTTTATTTAATGATGATTGCGTTTTAGTTTTGTGTAGACATTGTGTGGGAATGTTCTCGGGAAGGGAATTTTTTTATTTATTATTATGTAACTATTATTCTAGAATATTTTTAATTAACACTTTTATTCAGGAAGGATGCATTAAATTGATCAAAATGACATAAGTACATATAATGGTACATACGATTTCTATTAAAAATAAATGCCTGATCTTTTAAACGTTATTCTATAAACAAAGAATTCTCCCTAAAAAATATTAGGCATATATTTTATTAATTATTATATTCTAATAATTATTATAATGAATACGTTTGTACATCAATGTAATTTCATTAAGTATAATGATTGATTTATATTTATTATATTCTATATTTGCACTTTCAAAGACATGATCGATTTAATTTAACTACAGATTAGATGCTGATCTTACTCTTTAACCATAAATATATGTAGTTATTAAAATTTCTCAAAATTATTTATGAATTTTATTTATTTCTATGCTAATATATTACATTTCCATATATACGTACGTACATTGTTGTTCACTAAGAATGTATTTGTAATGCATTATATATATACAAGCTCCATAGAAAGTAATACTGAAGATTTAATTCATCACTGAAGCCTCTTAATTGGGCCACTGTATGTGCTTTATTTACAAGTGAAAGCCTGGGGTGCACAGTGGAGGCAGTGTGAGAGAAAGAGAGAGTGAATTAGATGGCTGCAGATGACATTCTGGCAGCTGCAATCGGATCCACATGACTAGACACAGAGCATGGACAATAGCAAAGGTCAACTAGACCAGAGGGAACACAGATTTGTCCGACCCTGGAGCCGTGAGGCGGAGAGTGTATGTTCGAGGCTCTCTGTAGACTCAACTGAGATTACATGTTGGAAAATTGGATGCAAACTTAAGCGATAACTGCTGAAACGGCCCGATCTGTTATTGTCACTTATCTCTTTCTCTCTTTCTCTCACTCACATATCCTAGTATTTCCTTTTCGTATTTACCTTGACTTTACATTTGCTATTCTATAAAGCAGATCCAAACTCTTAAAATAGCCGGGGAAGATCTCAGCAAAGATTAATTCTCCTCACAATCCACTTTGAAGCTTAAAAGCCTGTGTGCTAACCTGAGGCAGCGCCCTGGAGAGTTCCATCATAAACACGTCATTTCGAAATATTAGCCTGTAAGTCTATTTATGTCTCAGAGATGTTAAAAGTGGCTCTAGCCCACGGTTACGACTGGTTTTGATTTGTGAGTTTGCGCTGCTCAGAGGCAATTGCCGTGCCAAACTGTAAACACTGATGAGTCATGGGTAGCAAAGTGCACCTCTTACAAAAATAACGTTACGCGTCTCTCTTTCTGTTCAGTCTGTTTTGGTTCTGTTATTCAGGCTCTTTTCACTGAGGCAAAAGACTAATAAAGGGCCTTTACATCTTTCATATTCCTGTATGTGTGTGTCTCCTCAGGGAAACTCAGGGTTGGGGTTTAGTATAGCAGGTGGAACAGATAACCCTCACATCGGTGATGATCCCGGGATCTTCATCACGAAGATCATCCCTGGGGGAGCGGCGGCTGAAGACGGCAGACTCAGGTGGGTTCGGTAACACTTGTGTGCATGCATTTGTTGCGTACCATTCAAGACTTAATGTTAAAGCTGCCGTCGGCAACTCTGGCTGATTGAGTGGACTTAGGCAAAATTTTGAATGTTTACAACTCTCATGCCCCTCCCCCACTATCAACGAATACCCTCCCACAGAGTTCGTGCTCGTCAGTGCGCCATCACTCTTCGCTACTTCGCGAACTTCAGGCGTGTGCATGTGATTGACGTGTGCATGCACGACTTGTGATTGACAGTCCTATCTCACACCCCCCTGCGCTGATTGGACACAATGAACCGGGAGCGGTGGATTTTTGCAAAACAAATAACACGCTCCAGGTGGAGTTAGAAGCTCGGGTTTTTTTCTAAAACCACTTTATTTATGTTGTTCTGTCGGAATATAGTGTCGAATTCGCTGAATATGATCAAAAAAAAGTTGCCGACGGCAGCTTTAATATAAAATCTAAATTGACACTACAGAGTTTCTGCGGGTCTTAAAAAGTCCTAAAACCCTTACACAAATTAAGACCTTAAAAATGTCTTAAATCTGGGCAGAAAGTATTAAATCATTGGCGTGAAATGTTGCATTCATTGCAAAAAAATAAATATCACCTCAGTGTTTTTGCCCTGTTTTCCAATACAAATATCTACACATCTTTAAATCAAGATACATTTACTTAATATAAAAAATAAAATAAAAAGTAAAATAAAATGTGAAAATTCTAATGAAATGATGTGAGTTTGACTAAAACAAGAACGAATTTCTGTGTCATTGAGTTATGAAAACTCCCTGGATATTTACGTTTAAAGAACACATTGACACATTGAGTTATCTTCCATTTATTCCTTAAATTGTCTTTACTTGGTCTTAAAAAAGGTCTTTAAAAAGTATTTGTCTGTACACAAATAAAAAGCCTTTACACATTCTATTAATACAAACTCAAATTTGTATGCTAAAAATATAATGCATATTTTTAAAAAATGAAAGCTCTTTATTGGCATCTGTATTTTCTTGAAGGTCCTTTTAATATTCATGAAATCTTTCCATTGCATAAAAGGTTCTTTATAGTGGAAAAACTTCTTTAGATTATACAAAATAATCAAAGAAAGAAAAAAATTGGTTCTTTTAAGAACTGAACACTGAAAGGTTCTTTTGGGGAACGTGAAATGATTCCTCTATGGCATCGCTGCGTAAACCCCCTTTTGGAACCTTTGTTTCTAGTGTATGTAATGCAAACAGGATTATATGTTCAGAAGTGTTAATGATTGGACAGTTTCATGGTGAATTGAAAATTGTTAATGTATTAATGGATTTTCAGAGGAAATAAAACTGTTTCTTACTAAGATGAAGATAAATTCAGTAGATCACTTGGCAATTTTCTTTTTCGAGACATAATGATCTTGCTTATTGCTCTGGCTTCGTAGAGCAATCTCTTTCTCTATTCCTCCCTTGCTCTCTTTCCTTCCCCTCTCTTTCCATCTCCCGGCTGTAAATGATTGAACCTGGGCTGTTCATCACAGTCCTAATGTCTCTCTGGAGAGCTCAAGTACCTGAAGTTTTCTGCTGACTGCCACACACTCTGACCGCGAGGTACTTAAAAAAATTTACCATCTGCGAGGTCTGAGGTGAATTGTGTGGATATAACGAATAGACCAGACCAAATCACTTTGGGATAATGTCAATCTTCTACAGGGTAGGGGTAGGGGTAGGGGTGGGTCCATACAACGAAAATCAATAGGCAACAATATTTGGCTATCAACATTCTTTAAAAAAATATATTCTTTTGTGTTCCACAAAAGAAATAAGTAATTCAGGTTTGTAACAACATGAGGGTGAGTAAATGATGACAGAATTTTAGAGCCTATTTGCTTAAGAGTCCTGCTTCTCATAGTTTTATTCTGACAAAAAGGCCCTTGTCATCTCAGGGAAAAACAGGACCTTAACAATATCTCAACCCTTGCTCAGATTTTTCAAAAGCCTAGTTGAATTTGATTATAATTTTTTTTAAATCAAATTCTGCAGTGCAATGTCTGCATTCATTTTACAATAAATGCTTGCTGTATATGTCAACTATTATCTTATTTGTTTCTATTTTTATGTCTCGCAAGGAATTTTAGTAGTAGTTTGATTATACAATAATATTTAAGCACTCAAAGGGATAGAAAATTCTGTCATTAACTGTTCACCCTCATGTCGTTTCAAACCCTTAAGACATTCGTTCATCTTCAGAACACAGATGAAGATCTTTTTGAAGCCTAAATTCAGTCTGTTCATCATATAAAGCGATTGGGTCACAGACAATTTTGGACTAAACAGCTCAATTGAGATGGATTAGTTTTACGATCTCTTTATGAACTTTTTGAAGCTTCGAATTGGTAATTGCGTAGCTGTCTATGGAGGGACATAAAGCTCTCGGATTTCATCAAAAATATCTTCATTTGTGTTATGAAGATGAACGAAAGTCGTTTGGAATGACATGAGTGTGAATAAGTAATGACAGAATTTAAATTTTGGGGTGAACTAACCCTTTAAGTCTCCTGAGCTATGAAAGAGCATTCTTTGAGCAATAAGATGTTCCTCTAGCTTTTTCTGAACAGGTTGAAGGTTTAATTGATATTGGTGAGCTGTAGACTTTGTATTCCTGGCTGGATTTGTTTGATATTCATGTAAGGGCCGATCAGGAGTTGGTTGAGACGGTTGTTTTATTAGAGGGAAGCGTAATTAGATTGTGCTGGAGAGATAGCAGATCTTCCTGTGTTTTGTATGCATGTGTGTGTGGCGCCCCGAACAGCAGCTGCATGTGACAGCCCCTTCTGAGCCTTTCACCCTGCTCTGCTCCATGACTTGGCAGTTTTCTTTTATCCTCTGTCTCTCAGTCAGGTCTGTCAGGGCTTTGAGCATCACCAATCCTCCTCTTGCTGCTTTTCACCTGGCAAGTTGCGCCACTTCACCGTTCTATATTCTGCAAACGTCTTTCCATTCCCCTTTCCAATCCACCCCATATGCTGCATTCTCTCTTTTAAAAGAGTAAGACACTTTGAACGTTCACCAATAAGCTGTGATAGATTTATGGTGAGTTGGAGGTGAACGCCATTTAGAGATGCAATTACATTGTGTAGGTTTTTTTTTTTTAACTGCCCTTGTTTGACTTTGGGAGTGTTGGAAGCTGACCGGGCTCCAGATAAATCATTCAGGCTTTAAAGATGTGTGGAGCAAAGAAACAGGAAGCTGCATCAAAGATTCTAGATTGGATGTAGCACACGTATGATCAGGCTTTATAGAGTTGGACAGGGATCAGGGACCGGTAAAAAACTGCTAATGTTCAACAAAATATAGATGCTTAATTAGAATTTATTTAAATTTTGATTAAAAATATATATTTGTGTATTACACACAATTAAATTGTTTGACAATCAAGTATTTTATTACATACCGTATTACATTTCACAATATTACAGTTGTTTGTTTCATTTATAATTGAGCTGTGGAACATTATTCAGCTGTAGAGTGACTCTGTTGCATATATTTATAAATGTATATGTGTGTGTTCATGGTTTAGTTTCAGTGTGTGTTGTTGTGTTTGCCGGGTCTCAGCTGCTCTATGTGAGCATGCCCCAGGAGGCGGCTGTCCTTGGACCACAGGCTGCCATGATCTGGAACTCTCTGCAGGAGGCTCACTACACACCGAGGACTCCAGAAAACTCACTTCTTGCTTTTATTTGTCTCCGCAGAGTGAATGACTGTATTTTGCGTGTGAACGAATCAGATGTCTCTGAGGTGTCTCACAGTAAGGCAGTGGAGGCTCTGAAAGCGGCCGGATCGATCGTGAGGCTCTATGTGCGCAGGAGGAGACCGATGCTGGAGACCGTCACCGAAATCAAACTCATAAAAGGACCAAAAGGTTTCAAATTTACAACTACCTTAAAACCCTTCTGTTACCTAAGCTGTTTGTCACGGTTTAAATTAGGGATGTGTCACAATCGTCAGCTGCTCTACAAAAAAATACTATTTTTATTTTAGTATTGTTTATTCATAGTTGTGCACAGCCGCGGCTCATCTGTAAGTGCAGGCGGGGCAGTGTCCCACCAAAATATTCATCCAAAACATAGACCTCTATATAAACTGAATCAATAATAAATTGTAAGTGTGTTCAGAATTCTGCAACAAATATTCTTCAGATTTTCTAGATTACTTTAAGTCATAAAGTGAGCGGAATATATTAAAATTCATGATACTATGCGAGGCAGAGTGTGCCTGTTTGTTTAATGTTTGCTGAATAAAAATGTCTTTCTTTTCCTCACCGGAATTCCTCCACAGCTCATAATATTTTAAAACAACATTATGAGGCAATAAATACTACATTAAGGCAATTTTAAGATGTTGTTTGTACTTCAAACAGCCTGTCAATCAAAATTAGAGCGCCACCCTCAGGCTGAATAATGCAAGGACACTAGACCTCTGCCAAAAGTGTGTCTGCATGTTCAGCAATTAGAATATAAAGCTTACAAAATGTTTATCATAAACTAGCATGAAGATCCATAATCTGCCCTACCTAAATTTACGATCAGAAGCCGCTACTGGTTGCTGGTTTTTTTTTCTGCTGTTATAAAAGAAAATAGACTATTACTCATGTACACATTCACATCTAGGGTGCGAAAACAAATGAAAAACAAATCAAGATTTGAAACTCCACTGAGCCTGAGAGTTATCACGTCCTCTTTGTTGGTTGTTGTTTGGGTGGAGAAATAAACAGAACTATATCCTGAGAAAGACACTGCTTTGATGCATTATTCAGAGTGCATAGAGGAAGACGCATCACACACACACACACACACACACACACACACACCGCAGTACTTGCACAAATTTGGAGGAAGAGCTTCGGGCACCATAGACACTCTGAATCCAAAACACCATTAACACATTGTACAACACTTGTTTTCTCCTCTAGGAAACCATGGAACTAGATTGTGCTTAAGGAAAGTTTATACTTTTTGCTCTAAGAGAGTTTTGAGAAAAGTCGTTTCTTAAAATCCCATAGGGCTCGGCTTCAGTATTGCAGGTGGTGTGGGAAACCAGCACATCCCCGGTGATAACAGCATTTATGTCACTAAAATCATTGATGGGGGCGCTGCGCAGAAGGACGGACGGTTACAAGTTGGAGACAGACTGCTTATGGTAAGTCTCACTGACCTCTGATTCTTTTTTTTTTTACTTTATTTTATTTCATTAGTTTAAATTTAAATTAAAACATTTTGAATTTTAATTGTTATTTTACTTGTATAGTTTAGTTTCATATAATGTTCATTTAATAGTTTCATTTAGTTAAATCACTGACTAAACACATAGAAGCAGCCCTCAGAGATGTTTAGGAACGAGCTCCATCCATAGTTGGGTGATCACATTCCTGAAGTTTCGCTCTAGTGTCAGTGTCAAACTCCATTGCTTTTAATCCAGTTTTTTTTTAATTTATTTTTTTTAAACTCTTTAAGACTGAGTTTGATTTAATTAGCAAGATCAGTGCTCTGTGTAATCCACTGGGCAGGACACATTTGGCACCGCTGATTCGCCATTGACCACTAGAGCGTAACTGTTTATGTAACTCTGGATTGCCCTCTTAACAGTTCCTGCTTGTTTTCTCTTGCGCCCAGGTGAATAACTACACTCTGGAAGAGGTGACCCATGAAGAAGCAGTGGCCATATTGAAGAACACGTCAGATGTAGTATACCTGAAGGTTGGGAAACCCACTAGTGTCTATCTCTCAGACCCCTATGGGCCGCCTGATATCACACACTGTAAGTTATTCTTACCACATTTCACACTTCATTATGTAATGCATATGCTTAATGCTTTAGAATTTTTGAAAGTAATGTGGAAATGTTCATTTTTTTGTCATTCAAGCTAACGATTTATTGGCTGTTATATTGATGGGCATTGTGATAAACCAATCTATACTGTAATATACTCTTTTTCTCTCTCTTTATGTGTCTCTACAGCATTCTCACCCGCAATGGAAAATCATATCTCTTCCCCCGGTAATAACGGCACTCTGGAATATAAGTCCAGTCTTCCGCCCATCTCCCCCGGCCGATATTCCCCCCTGCCCAAGCACTTGCTGGGGGAAGAGGACATTAACAGGTTGGATGGTTTTTCCTTCCTACGGTAATTCCCTCCCTCTCTACCAGATGCCACTGCCCACAGGTAGACTGTGTAGCCCCCTTCCCCCATGTGTCCTGTGGAAAATCCGAAAGACAATCAAGCAGCGTCATCACACCTAGTGATGGGATTGTTTTGGGATTTACTGTCCCATCCTTACTCCCTCCTGTCCTATTAGTTCTGTACTGTTTATGTTCCTGGATTTCTTTGTGGTTCATGTTTGTTGTGAATGTACAGAATAGCATAGGCTCTACCTACATTTTTGTACTATGTAATGACATGTTTACCATACTGCATGATTTGTAAGCAAACATGTACATCACATAATCAGCTCAATATGTATGGCTTTTCTTATGTAGTAAGCTTGCTCGGTAGTTCACTTGGTACAGCATTGCAATTGTGATGTGGAGCACTCGGGTACGACTCCCGTGTAACACAAGTCATGATAAAAGAGCTCAACGCATTTTATATCACCTTTATATCACCTTTTGTTAAGACTATCGGTTAGGTTTAGCGTTTGTGGTAGGTGGTATGTTCATTTTAAATTTCATTTCTGAGCTGCTGCAATGCATACAACAAACAATGTTATAAAAGGTTGCCAGATTCATGTTCATCTGTTTCAGATCAAACTAAATGGTTTAGCACCATTAACATTTCATTTAGAAAATTACGTGAATCGAGCAAGCAATGCAATATCATTTTGCAAAAATGTCGGGACAGGCACATTTTTCAAATGATCCTGGGTTTGTACAGAGTATCATAGAGACTTAAGAGTGGGCTTTTTTATTTTTATTTGAGTCAATAAGAAACCACCTAAAACACCCTAGCAATCACGTAGAACACCTTAGCAACCACACATGGTGCATGATTTTATTACCAAATAAGAGCAGAATGATTATAATGTTTCAAACTGAAATCTGTGATGATATCAGTGTGTGTCGACAGCATGAGCTTCTTTTTGTGCGCTGGCTTGCTTTTAAGGATGTTTTGGGAGACATATGTTCAGGACAACAGGGCTGGGAATGTGTTTGGTTCACTGTAATGCAACCTGAACCTCAGAGTGATGTGAATACTGAGCATCATCCCTGGAGTTTTCTGGAAAAGAAAACTAAAGCACACAGTCAGAACTGAATCTGTGGACTTGTTGAAGTCCCTAAGAACTTTAAATTCAGAATAGCAAAAAAAAAAGTCTCAACAGACTTCGGTTTTGATTATCTTGTCATGCCCTCTTTCTGTCGGCTGGCTTCTTGATGTGTTCATGGGCCCTGTGGTTGTTTTGGGCCTCTGAGGCTTTTGATGGCAGTTCTAATGGAATTCTGGGATTCTGGTTTAGCTACAACACGTCCAACACGTGTCTTTGAGGCAACAGCCCCAAATGCTGTCAAGCAACCATCGCTAGACATGAGTGTTTAGCGATGGTTGCTTGACAGAATTTGGGGCTGTTGCTTCTCGTAAACATGTTGAACATGTTGTAGCTAAACCAGAATCCCAGAATTCCACTAACCTTATTGGCTTATAGCCATGTTCACCATAATAAGCTACTTCTAACCCCAGGGGAAAGTCATTACTAAATACCCAAGTTCAACCTGCCACTATAATATCTCAACAATGTTTTACTTTTAACGGACGGTGTTGTTAATGTCTCCCACTGTGGAACACAGTTAATGGCACCCTGCTGTGAGAAATTCCCAGTTTCTCCATGAATGCCAAACGTGCATGCAAACATGCGCTTAACAAAGAGTGTGACCTTTCTTTGAGGTGAGTGAGATTAAAACCCCTCCTCTTTGCCAGGGGTAAGAGGTTTACGTGGTCCCTGTGTTTGAGGAAGCATAAGCCCATCTGGAAGTTCAGCCCCCTTCATCTTCACTGTGTTTTCCACAGGAGAATTGAGCACTCTGAGAAAATCAAAGGTCTGGATGAAGATTATAATATGGAATGGCAGAATGCTGTAGCCACTAATATTTTATTTTAAGTTCAGAGGCTCGGGAAGTGAAATACGGAATGGGGCGTTTCATGTGGATTTGCATAATAAATCTGAAATTATGTTATGGCTCACAAGTTGAATAATTAATTAGGTGTGACATTAGGCAGATGTTCAAGTGGGGAGGATAAACATGATTTTGTGCATGTGTGTGTCATCTTGGTTTAGAGGCAATGGAGTGTGCAGATGTAGTGTGTGTAGGAGTTTTTTATGTTGCAACAATCGGTGAAGCACAGCATAAGACCACCATTGCATTATGGGAGCATGCAAATGCACATACACCATAATATTATACGCCAAATGTTAAAAACAGTTGCAAATACTTTACATCTGTGAGGCTTTAGGACAGCAAAACTATACACACACACACACACACACACACACAGCCTAGTCGTTCAATCATCATGAATAATACAGCTTCAGAAGTAGAGCATTCCATACTCACATCATGTACATACACACTCAGCAGTGTTACCATGGGTCAGTACTCAATTATTACTAAGCTCACCTTTAATGAACAGGACATTCATAATTATTAGATGTGTAGTCAGGAAGTTCTTATGAATTATATAGTTCAGCAAACTGCTGTGTGGTCGCTGACCTTAAAAGGATAGTTCACCCCCAAAAAATCACCCTCAACTTGTTCCAAACCTGTATGAATTTCTTTCTTCTGCCGAACACAAAATAATATATTTTGAAGAATGTCGGTAATCAAACAGTTGATGGGCCCCATTGACTTTCATAGTATTTTTTTCCCATACTATGAAAGTCAATGGGAAGTCATCAACTGTTTGGTGACCCACATTCTTCAAAATATATATTTTTTGTGTTCAGCAGAAGAAAGAAATTCATACAGGTTTGAAACAACTTGAGGGTGAGTGAATTATGACAGAATTTTCCTTTTTGGGTGAACTATCCCTTTAAGTACCAGTTTAAATCCGAGGAACTATTGTGCATGGTTATGTGTGTATGTGTAGCTATGCACAATGTGATGTACCAAAGTAGGACACGTTCTTGCATCACAATCCTTCTTGGTCATTGAAAGATAATCAACCATTGCACAATCATAGTTGTAACCTTTTTCTTAAAGCAGTGTTTCTCAACCTTTTCGATTCCAAGGCCCCCCTAAACTTTTGAATGATCGTGTATATTACTTTAATGTTTATTTAGTTAGCTGAGGCCCCATAGTGGGCTCCCTGGTCCTGAACCCACCCCTAAATTGAGCCATTTATCTGTCTACACGGAATGAAACATTTCAAGTGTTGATGTTTAATGCACAGTTATGAGGAGCAGGATTTTAGACTAGTGAGATTTCACAATGGGCAGGGCTAACCAGCAGAACAAATTAATGTGATATATTGTTTCAGGACCATAAAAATATAAAGCATCATTGATATTTATCCATAAACGTGCTACTTAAGTCAATCACATTAAGTTTGTGGTTCACTATATGTAGCGTGAGTGGGTGACGCTAGCCTGTTCCTAATTCTATCTCTGTGCCCCGCTGTCAGTGTGAAGGGCCAGAGGGTTTGTGCCGTGG
Source organism: Semotilus atromaculatus (assembly GCA_031834385.1). Classification (NCBI taxonomy): domain Eukaryota; kingdom Metazoa; phylum Chordata; class Actinopteri; order Cypriniformes; family Leuciscidae; genus Semotilus; species Semotilus atromaculatus. The sequence goes on from JAULUF010000003.1 coordinate 5,550,084, forward strand.
TTGATAATAAGGGTTTTGTCATGGTTTTATTTATCCCTCTGTGACCCTGTATTAAGGGCAAGGAGAAGGGAAGTATTGCAGATGTGGAAAAATGTGCTGAAGCCAGATGCAGAGAGAGACTGAGAGAGGGGAAAGACACACTGAGTAGAAGATACAATGAGAACTGTTCTAAATATAAAATGATAAAGATACATGGGGGTTGGTTGAATGAATGGATGGTAAAAGAGTGTCTGTAGTCATCTCTGTTTAGGACAAGTCACAAGCTAGCATCACATGATGCTGAACGAAGAGAGAAAGCGGTCCAGGGAGGAGGCTGTCACAAAAACATTCCACTCGCATTAACTTCAGTATGTCTAATGTAGCTTTGCATCTGCAATACGATCTCGCTCTCTCTTACCCGAAACCAGATGCTACAAATTAGCTCACTGAAACTTGCAGGATATGTTAGATCCTAGTGATTAGCGCACATGTTCCAGAGGCATTGAGCCTTGCTGCTCATGTGGGCAATTCAGGTTTTAATCCAATCTGTGTCATGTACCGATTCCATTCCTGAAAATGTATGGCAATAAAAGTAGCAACATAATTGATTAGGTGTATATCCAGCAATGGCATCTCTAATTTTTCATTAGACCATTTGTGCATGTGTTGTATGCTACATACACTACCTTTCAAAAGTTTGGAATCGGTAAGATTTTATTTTATGATTTACAAGTCTCTTATGCTCAACAAGGCTACATTTATTTAATCAAAAATACAGTAAAAACAATATTACAGTAAAAAATATTGTGAAATATTATTACAATTTAAAATAACCATTTTGTTCTTGATTATATTTTACAATGTAATTTATTACTGTGATGAAAAGCTGAATTTTCAGTGTCACATGATACTTCAGAAATCATTCTAATATGTCGAGTTGGTGCTCAAGAAACATTTCTCATTATTGTCAATGTTGAAAACATTTGCGCTGCTTAATATGGTTGTGGAAACTTGGATTTTTTTCAGGATTCTTGAACAGAAGTTTTAAAAGAACAGCATTTATTTTAAAATCGATTTTTTTTTTTTATATTATAAATGTCTTTACTGTCACTTCTGATCAATTTAATGTGCCCTTGCTGAATAAAAGTTTAATTTCTTATTGAGCCCAAACTTTTAAACAGTAGTAGTGTATCTGGTTTTACATTGAAATATTTTGAGTGATTCATTAGGTATGTTTGTGTGTCAAATCCAGTTGTATTGTATAAAAGGGCTTGTTGTGTTGTCATATTTGGTTTTGACCTGAATTCTGTTGGTGTCTCTGTTTTGTTTCTGCATGCTACACGTAACAAGTACCGAATACATTTCAGCTGTTTTGAAAACACATTTTACACATTTTAGTTTCATTAAAAATCTGTCTTCATGCTAACCTATTGTCTGTTTCTGATCAGAAATCCCTCGTTAGATGAGATGGAAGGTCACAGGTTTGATTCCCAGCACTTCCAGTTGAGGTGAGCGACTTAAATGAGCCGTCGTTTGGGTCCTGAATGTTCATTTGTGTCCTTAATGCACACGCTCTCACTTCCTGCAGCCTTTTCTGTTTTGAGACTTTTGATTGTTTGTATAAAATAAAACAGCGACAGTCGGATCTGTAATTCTGAAAGTCCAAAAGTGATTCATAAAGAGGTAATTCATAAAAGGAATGAAAGATAAATCAAGACATCTCTGGATGTCAGTCCCTGTGGAGTCTCTTTAAACTGCCATGACAGTATTAACACAGAATATTAATTAATTGTTTGGAAATTCTGAGGGCTGATTGAAGATGCTTAGGATGGTGGATTTGAAATACTGTAGTCAATTTTTTTAACTGCTACACTACTTATCAAAGCTAATGTACTTACAAATGTTGAACTAACTAGTTGCAGTTCCTGCCTTACTACACACTTCCACTGCCATGTTTCTCACCCTTTCTCTCTTTTTCTCTCTGTCTATCTTTCTCTTGCTTTCTCCCTCTCTGTTAGTGGTCGACCGATATGGGTTTTATAATGGCTGATAGTGATACCAATATCTAGAGTAAAATGGCACATTTTAATAGTATAAGAGATATAATACAATATACGTTAAATTGGTCAGTTTTCCACTTATTTTTTTAATAATATCTACTCAAAAAGAATGTCAGTATTTTTGTCTTGTTTTCTATAACAAATGTCTAAAGAGTTTAAAAACAACAAGAAGAAAAACATTTCAAGATAGTTTTTTTTTTTTAAAGGGGTGGTTGATTATGATTTCACTTTTCTAACTTTAGTTAGTGTGTAATGTTGCTGTTTGAGCATAAGCAACATCTGCAAAGTTACAAAGCACAAATTTCATAGCAAAGGGAGATATTTTCTTTTACAGAAATCACTTTTTAAGGACTATAACAAACGACTTATAGAGACTACACAAGCTTCCTCCCGGGTTAGTGACATCACAAACCCCAAAATTCCTCCTCCCTCTGTGCCGGGAGCAGCAGCTCATTTGCATTTAAAGGGACGCACACAAAAACGTCGCATTTTTGCTCACCCTCAAAAAAGGACAATTTTAAAATGCTAGAAAAATGATTTACTTATTTACTTTTTAATCTTGTAAAAGGCATTATACCACCCCTTTAAGTGAGAACACTGAATTCAGGACATATTCTCTGAAATCAAGTCTTAATATTATATGCAATTTTGTTTCTCAGGTAAATTTGTCATTGTTTAATATTTATACTTGAAACCGAGTCAAAAAATACAGAACAAAATTTGACACTGGGTGCTCTATCGGCTATATGTATATATGCTATATCTGTCTGTCACTACTCTCTGTCGATCTACTTCAGCGCACTAACCCTAGCTGCTCTGCTCTCTGCCTCTCTCTTTCTCTCCCACACCAGGCCTCCAGAGCCAGTTTACAGCACTGTGAACAAACTGAGTGACCGCGCCCCCTCTCCCCGTCTCTACTCCCCCGTGGAGTTTGATAAAAGCCCCATGCACTCAATCCCCCACTTCCCTCACTATCACGTAGGCCTACTCCCTGACTCCGAGATCACCAGGTACTGAGCACACCGCTCTGCATGGGACGTTTATTACGATTCTGTGGCCACATCTCACCTGCATGACCACACCCTAATTTATGCTGGCTTGCATGACCCGCCCCCTTTTAAAGTCACCTGCATGTCCCGCCCATCATGTACTAATTCTAGTGTACCTCGCTCTTTCCTTAGTCTTTTTTAATACATCTGCAGAGGTTTGATTCAGTGAACGGGGTTCATGTTTTGTAATATGTATTTTGAGAGAACCTCCAAAAAAGAAATCCAAATTAAATCAATTTACTTAAATATTGAATAGGAAATACACTACCATTCAAAAGTTTGAGGCTGCGGAATTTTCAGCATCCATTACTCCAGTCTTCAGTGTCACAAGATCTTTCAGAAATCATTTGGTGGTCATGAAACATTTCTTACTACTATCATTGTTGAAAACAGCATATACAGTATTTGAAATAGAAATCTTCTGACATTGTAAATGTCTTTAATGGAACTTTTAATGCATCCTTGCTAAAACATTTCTTTAAAAAAAAAAACATGAATGAGAGTGTACATCTGATAACGGAAAACAACAGGTTGCGAATGCCATTTCATGTTGGCTTTAATTAAATAATTATGGCAGTAAGTATTTGCAAATGAGCTGCTCTAACAGCTTTGCATAATTCTCATTCATTTTTATTCCTCATACTTCATCCGACAATAATGGAAAGTGCACGTAGAGGACACGAGCGTGGAGATTGGTAGTTACCATGGCAGTTACCCGTGACAACAATATAACTGAATCACATCTCTGCTGCAGCTGTCCACTTACTTCCTTCCCTTCCCAGCCACTGTCAATTTGTCTGTATTTTCATTTGTCAGACTGTATTGCTTATTGACAGCTTCCCCATGAAGGTCAGAGCTTGGCCACTGTCATTCGCGGTTTGCTTGTGTGCCTGGGGCATCCATTCAACATTAGTGCATCATAACTCAAGTGGATTGATTTTATCTTCCTTATTTCCTGCCTAACTGATTTCACTTTAGGTCCAGGCAGCAGCTTGTATCATTAATTGGATATAAAACTTTATTAGCAATAACGCAATATCTCTGCTCTCGCTGATTAAATGACTAGGCTTATAAATATAATAGTCGGGAGATGAACGGAGTGTAAACGGGGTTTGGCCGCGGAGGAAATGCTCTTCGGGACTAAGAGACTCTCTGGCACAAATGGCTGAGTAATGTTTCGCTGTTATCCAAATCCTGTGCATAATGCCCTCAGCGTGGGTGTGCTTTGTTTACCGGTTTGTTTTGATTTTAATTTTTTAGTTCATTACTCTATGAATTATAAAGAGCCGTCTAATTGGCTTCTCTGGGATTTGAATTGATTTGCATTTCAGAACGCCCCAGCTAACACCTAATGCATCGCTTAAATCCTCAGGACTTGCGAAAAAAGCATTCATGAAAATGCCAACGTTAACATCTGTGATTAATGGATCGCTGTCTCTCATGTTCAGGGTCTGCCAGGTTTTTGATTATGCTTTTCAAGGGAAAGCGCAGGCAGCAGTTCTGTGAAAATGGCCAGTTCTGTGTGACCGAGCATGTGAGATTGTCAGTATCTTACCAAAAAGGGAACAGTTATCATTTTATGATGCACAAACACCAAAATACTCTGCCTAAGAGTGCTGTTACTTCAGATTAGCCTTGTTTGAGTAACTCCTGACAGCTGCCAGTAAAAAAATCATGTGACGCTCTAAATATATGGTGCGACAGGTTGTTAAAAAGCTGTGATTATGCCCTTGTGCCATTTCTATGCCATTCATGGCTCAAGTCATTGCCTCAAAACTCTGGATGTAGAAATGTGGTCCATGAGCTGGCAGATGTCAAATCCGAGAAGTTTTTCCAGGTATCACTGAACTCTTTAGGCATCACCAGGAGACGCTGGTATGCAATTTGCAAAATTATCCTCCAAGCAGATTCTTTCTTGTTCAGTGTAGCCATACCCTTTGATTTGACTAGAATTCAAATGTCTTTGATGTTTTCTTAATGTGTTTTCTTAATTGGCAACTGTACACAAGCATTAATGTGATCTTAATCAACAACCTCAAGCATGGTTCCCAGAGAGTATTTCTCCAGATCCTGTCATCTCTAAATCATCAGTCAGGAGGGAGATTCCTTCATATCACTCAATTCGGATGGATGAAGCCGTTTGGCAGAATCGCTCTTGGTTTCCGGGCACTTCTGTAGCTTTGCACCATATGCGTTCGGTGGGGGCTGCGTCCCCTACACCGGCTGCTCACTGATTTGAAGTGATAGTTTTGTTGGTATGATGATTAATAATTTGTTTGGGGCTAAAAGCAAAGGGTGCATACTAATTGTGCTTTGCTGATGTGGACACATTTGCAACGACAAAGACCATAAATCACAGTTCCCACAAGATTTTGTTACTTCTAATTTGTATGACTTGTGTTCCTGTTAGAGCAGGATAAACTAGCTTAATCTAGTTTGCTGACAGATTTTTTAAATATGCTTCTGGTGAATGCAAATAATAACAAATGTCTGAAATCTATAACCATTTCTAACAGTGACAGGTGTTGTTTATGTATATTAGTATTGTACGAGAAGAATACTAATTATTTCTATCATTATTTCTTATATTATCATTAGTTTTGCCTATGCATTTTGATGGATTTATTATGGATTTATTCCTTTAAAAATAGACATATCAAAAACTATTTAATTATATAACTATTTCAAAAACTATTTAACTTAATTCATGTTTAAAAATATGTTTTTTTAGTGGTATTTGCTCTGGCAAAACTCTAGTGTCCAAAATAAACTTGCAAAAAAAACAAAACTAAGACATACAGATCTTGTTGTGGTCGAATTAATGATTTAATCTTTAAATAATTTTAAACTGTCTTAATGGACTGATGTTTATATTTAATGTACTCTGTGGCTGTTTACTTGGAAACAAAATGATAGATTCTCAGAAAAGCTGTTTACGTTGTGGCAAAAGTGCATCCATTGTTTGTTCTTTATTCCATAAATGTGAACCAACAGATAATGAAACCCTCTCTACCAAACCTCCATCTTCCCTCTCGCTGATAGTTGGCAATACATACGCATCTCACATTGATCAGCGGTACAATTTCTGCCAGCTTTATAACACTTGTTTTCATGATATTCCAAGCATGTGCCATTTTCCCTCGGGACAAAACATTGAAGCTTTTTAAAAACAAAAGTTCAGTGTTTACTTTTGCGTCATCCTTTAAACTTCCCTAGCGGGGCCAACCTGCTCTTTAAAAGGGACAGAAAATGAAGCAGAAAAGATGTGATTGGATCTGCTGAGTGTATCGGAGTTTACCGCTGTGATTCTAACAGTCAAAGGTGCAGAAGAGCCTGCTATCTTGAGACTCCATTGAGCTAAGAAGTGAAAAGGCCATCTAGTTCTCTCGCTGAGAGAGCGTTTTTGAGGACGGCAGGGAGCTGCGTGTATCAATACACGTCTTAGCATTTCTACTCAACAGCTAAATTGCTCTGTGAGTGTTCTCTGAATCTGATGAAAGCCAGAGCCTATTGATTGTGTCGAGAGGTATCGGATATGTTTGAGGGTGCTGTTCGATCTGCGGCATTTATAGATTGGCACCACAGAGTGTTGAAGCCTGAGAGAAGCCCAACAAAGGTCATAAGGTATTCATGGTTTTATTTCGGAGGTCATAGTTGTTGAACAGGATGGATGGATGCATGGATGAATGAATGAATAGATCGATAGATAGATGGAGAAATCAATGGATGAATGTATCAATAGATGGATGGATGGATAGATTGATTGATTGATTGATTGATAGATGGAGGAATCAACAAATGGATGGATGGATGGATGAATAGATTGATAGATATATGGAGGAATCAACGGATGGATGGATTTATGGATGGATGGTTCAACAGAAGGATGGATGAATGAATTGATGGATAGATAGATGATTCAATGGATGGATGGATGTAAAGATAGATAGATGGATATTTGGATGGATGGATGGATAGATTGATAGGTAGATGGGGGAAATGATGGATGGATGGATAGATAGATAGATTGATAGGGTTCATTAGTTTGTGAATTGAACAGGAATCACTACTATTCAAACATGAGACTTGAGGCTTAACCAGATTAAGCCCAGAAGAAAAGTGACAACCATATTTAGCTCCAGTGTTGTTGACGTGCCTGATAGTTGTGTCCATTTAATGGGATTAATGTTCTTTACAACACACACAGTTTGACTGACAATGACAAACATAGAATTTGTTTCGAGTGAAGTTACCAACCATCTAGAAATGGAAAGAAATTGTTAAAGAGCAAAAATCCATTAAGGGGTTTCTTGCTTTGTCGAGGTGCTGAAATATGCAGTTTTTAGCTTTCATCTCGTTTCTTCAAGGCTGAGGGTCATTACATAGGTACTCTGCAATTATTCTCCTTCATTGAGGTTGAATTTGAAAGGCAATGGTTATTTTGCCAGTCGACAACAGCGTAGCATGCCAGCCCATTAGAAATGACAGCTTATATTTCACGTGGATGAGGCTTATGACACATTTTCATATTCAGAACGCTCTTACACTAGAAGAATGTTTGGAGTGAGAAGGGAGGGAGAATAACACAGGATGACAGTGAACAAATGAGTGTGGGTAGAGATGTGTGTGAGGGGCTGCATATGAAATGCCAGTCCGCCCCTCTCCTCCTCCGGTATTGTGAATGGAAAACGAGTGTAATCTATTTGGTTTGTTTTCCCATTTGGCTCTGAACTTGAAATGATAAACAGTGGCTGTTTGTAATCTGGGACTGAGGTGTTGGGGGAGACAGACAGGAGCTCTATCAGTGTTTTGCAGCTGGGAGGGAGAGAGAGAGAGAGAAGTTTGGAGGATAGAAATGCGAGTGAAGAGAAAAGATTGAGAGAGTTTAATGAGGATGGTTACAGCCGGTGGGGCGCTGCACGCACTCAACCCACCTCTGAGCCAGCCGTTACTCAAAATAAATCTATATGCAGTGTCAAATACCTACTGATCAGCATATCATTAGTATCAGCGTGAGTCCTCAGACTTCAGATCAGCTGTCATAGATGCTTGTGATAAGCTGCAATTTATGTTTGTATAAGCTGGAATAATGCAGGCTCAAGCATTTCTTTTAAGCTATAAGGTAAAACAACTGATTACCTGTCCAAAAAAGTTACCTTGAAATCAAAATCGTATTTTTTCATGGAATATTGCCGTTTATTATAAATGATATTGTAATGTTTAAAATAACTTTTGTTTAAAAAATATCTTTATCAACTTCCGTTTCATACCGACCTTAATTTTTAATATTTTTTCATAATTTTAGAATTATATTATTTCTATCCTATTTTCCCCCCCAATTTCTCCATTAATTGAACCACTGACTAAGATTAATAAAATCAGAGCCACCTTAAACTTGGTTGTCATGCGTCACAGTCATCGTGTCTTGTCTTCTGTGCAATATAATTACCAATCAGGATATATGCCATTTCTGTGACTCGTTTAAAAAGGTCTGTGCCGTATTTGCAGTATTAAGACATATGACTTAATTCTACTTTCTGCAGAAGCATGCTGTTGGGATTCAGGCTAGATTCTGTTTTTAATGAATTATGTGATTGAAAAAAAAGTAATAGGGTGCCATCTAGTGGTAAAAACGGACTGGTGTAGATCACCTTTTTCCCCATGTTCACATAATTGGGTGCTTCTCAATTCTTATTTGTGCATCCTCGTTTCCTTTCCTCGCGTCTCAGCTCCAACCCCTGTAGGAAGTGAGGGAAGGCTGTAAAGAAAGAAAATGAGGACGGAAGAATCGAATGAAAGCTTTTTTATACATTGGAATACTTGATCACCCGAGCGTCATTTCACAGTGCTCAAAAGATCTGACCTTATGTTTTTAAAGTTTGGTTATTTAAGAAATTCACAATAAATACAAAATAAAGCAAGATACCCTGTTGAAATATGGGAGATGTGTGGCTTATATAAACTGCAAAGGTAAAGTATAAATTAAAATGATTGTGACCGATGTGAAGGGGGAGGAGAATGTATACGTGCCTTACGTTTAGTCGATAAAACTCTTCCGCAAAGGATACACCTGTGTATCTACGCTTATGACTCCTCAGGATGCCTCCTCACTCCTCGATCCTCGCCTCCTCGCGGTGCAAATAGAGAATTGAGATGTCCTTCAAGATGGCTGAGCTCGATCTGTTTCCGGGTCATAGGATGGAGGACGGAGGAGAGAGGAGACGAGGAGGGATATTGAGAAGCAACCATTGATTTTATTACAAAGTGCAAAGAGAATTGGAACTGTTCTTTGCTTGAGGTCTTTGCAGGTCATACTTATTTGGTTCATAGTGGCACTCATTCATTAACAATGAGCGGCATTATTATATTTAATGGGTAGCCTACTACTAAACATGTGAGCTCCATTTCTGTAGCATCAGACCAATCATAAGATCAGAAAATGTGATGAAATTTGCTCTAGTCGACTTAATAGCCACCAAAAATGCTAGTGTAAGTGTATATTTCTTAATTCTGCTCTCCGTTACGTACGCTCTGTTTGTGAAAGCAGGGCCTACTATTCACTGAAGACGATGGATATGTTTAACGACCCAGTGATGCTAACTACTCAACTTTTTAATGTTATTTTGCTATCTTGAATTGAAAATATGCTATCATTAATGTTGATGTCATTCATAACTGAATGAGACAAGAAACTTTTTTTTATATAATAGACATACAAACAAGAGTAAATGTCTGCATATTTTTAAATACAATATTATTTGCAAATAGTTTAAATGGATTACTTCACTTCACATGACATGGTTACTGCCTTGTGTTGCAGTACAGTACAGTACAGTACAGTACTCGTGAGTATTAATCGGGTTGTTTACCATTGGCCAGGCAGTCGTAACTGATTTGCTGAAAAGCAGGATTACTGGCACAATCAGGATTACCACTTACTGAATACATGTTTGTTTGATCAACCCCTGATGCAACCGATTGGCAGAGCCTTCTGCTGTGTTTTAAATAATGCTGTTGTTTATGTTTCTTCTTCATACTGCAGCCAGTCAGAAAAAAAGATCATGAATATAATGATTATGCCCAAAAAGTGTTTTCACATTTCATGGGATGCATTTTGGCTTAGTTTGTGTTTATGGCCTGAAGAGCATCATCTGAGGCGAGCCAAACAGACGCACTGAGAGAGAGAGAGAGAGAGAGAGAGAGAGAGAGTGGAAGGGCCTGCCTCTCCTCCTCACAACTAGGTCAGATTGAACACAGCGCTAGCGGATTAGCCTTATGTTCTAAAATAGCTCCATCTCTGGTGTCGTCTCTTTGCATTATCATCTGTAAACTCAGGAGATTGTTTATCTTCACATTTCAAGTGTGTCTGACAGAAGTGTCACAGCTCAAGATATCTCTTGGTTTGATTGGTCACACTTGACAGGATGATGCCCCAACTGTCATGATCCTATGACTAACTGAATGGTCCCAGGCTAAATGGATCAGACTTTTTGGGAACATTTTATCACAACCTATAACGCATTTCAGCACAGCTCGGGATTCAAATTCTTAAAAGAAAATTAAAAGAATAAAGAAATGTTGTGACATAAAATAAGACATTTTCATATTTTAAATTCTATACTGTGTGCTACATTATACACTATGTGTGTATTGTTAAGCTGATAAAATTGTGTGGGTTTGGGTTAAGGGATAGAATGTACAGTTTGTACAGTATAAAAAAAATCATTATATCTATGGAAAGTTTCCATAATGATAGGAATACCAGTGTGTGTGTGTGAGTGAGGCTGTGCGTCTTCTCCGTTTCTAGGAAACGGGGCGGAAATGGGACAAATAGCACATAAGTGGAGCAGTCCCCAATAGGTGTCAGCTCTTGTGCTTGACTACATTGTAGACCGTTTGGACCGACCCAAGTGTGTGGATACGTGTGTGCGCGCACGCATAGTTTGCATGTGTATATTTACAAAGGAGCGCAGCGTGTGTCAGTGGAGATGCTGAGCCCTACGGACTCTGATCTGATGTATTACCTGAACTGTGTGTACAGGGAGCCCAGGAAGATCATTCTGCACAAGGGCTCGACCGGGCTGGGCTTCAACATCGTTGGAGGAGAAGATGGAGAAGGCATTTTCGTCTCCTTCATACTCGCAGGAGGGCCAGCAGACCTCAGCGGAGAGCTCCGGAGAGGAGACCAAATCCTATCCGTAAGTGGACGCACAAAAATACACAAATATAGAAGGGCTTTTCATATATATGAGCAGAAAATATGATCACAGCGATCATCACAAAAGTACATTGTTCTTCCTGTTTGTTTCTAAACATCAGATAATCAGTAATTTATTTGGTTTAACGTGTATTACGGTTTAAATATCTGCCTCAAAGGTCATGAATAAATGTCATAGTTACTTTTTTTGTTAAAAACAAAGCTGTAACCACTATATAAACAATTAGGAGGACACATCCCCCTTAATATTAATATTCAAATGAGTAGTTGATAAATCTAGGTTTTTAAATGACCTTGTTTCTTTAACTTTTACATTAGGGTCCCCTAGTCATGCGTATTATTGTTTCAACAGACCTAAATGTTTATGGGGTAATATTAATGTTTCTTAATTTTTTACTAAATACTGATTTTTTTTTATTTTATTTGAACAAACATCATGTGGGCCTATACTATTCAATTGGAAACACTTACACTTCCCACCTGTGCTGAACAGGAGATGGCGCCATCACATCATTCTGTGAACTCTAAAAAAAAAAAACTAGTTTTTTTTGTTGTTGTTTTTTATATTTTTTTGTCTAGTCATAACTCAAAACTTTTTCTTTTTCTTTTTTCTCATTATAATTTCAGCACTGAGTTTTTGGCACAGATTTAGTGCCGTAACTTTTTTGGCGGTGTGTTAATTGACAGTCCAATTACAGCTCTCATTGAAACAATTCAGATCAGCGATCCACTCGAGAAGCTCTCCAAGCTGATTTCCCGTCGCTGATCTCATCATTTATGTTTGTCAGAGCTTTATCAGAACTCGCCGGTCATAATCAGACCCCTCCATCCAGATCCCCGCAATTACTGTCGCTGCCACTTGAGCTGAGAGCAATCACAGTCGGCCTTCTTAGGACACTGATTAGAAAGCAAGAAAGAACAAGAGAGAGGAGAGAAATAGAGAGGGAAGCAAGAGATAATGGAGTGCTGGCCTGATTTGGAGTCTAAGAATAGCTGTGGTGTACCTTCTGAGTTCACACTGTTAAATGAGCATTAGGACACACTGCAGGCGCACTGAGACTGGCATACACTCGCCACATCTCACACACACACACCTCGTCTGCCCCTCCCACTGCACTGTGCTCTCATGTTAGGTCTTCTGTTTGTAGTCCTAAACCTGCTGTCACACAAGATCCTGTTCCCCCTGCAGAGACCGGGCCCCCATGGACCCCAAAGAGATCCCATTGGCTATTAACTATAAATTATAGGAAATCGCTTTAATTAATCTTAATCGTGAAAATACGTGACTGTATTTTAATTTAACCGACTAAAAAAAGAAAAGCGCTTTTGATTAGCTTAAACAAGAAATCACAATGTTTTGTGTTTTTCAGGCATTGAGAAAGGGTTATAGGATTTTTTATGACATTGAAAGAGAGTTGGCTTTTCACATTTTCAGAACAGAGATAAGTTCTGTGCTTAACGTTACATGAAGATAGTTTAGAACTTTCTATTAATCAAGAATCCAGAAAATAATACAGGTCCTTCTCAAAAAATTTGCATATTGTGATAAAGTTCATTATTTTCCATAATGTAATGATAAAAAATTAACTTTCATATATTTTAGATTCATTGCACACCAACTGAAATATTTCAGGTCTTTTATTGTTTTAATACTGATGATTTTGGCATACAGCTCATGAAAACCCAAAATTCCTATCTAAAAAAATTAGCATATCATGAAAAGGTTCTCTAAACGAGCTATTAACCTAATCATCTGAATCAACTAAATAACTCTAAACACCTGCAAAAGATTCCTGAGGCTTTTAAAAACTCCCAGCCTCTTTCATTACTCAAAACCGCAATCATGGGTAAGACTGCCGACCTGACTGCTGTCCAGAAGGCCATCATTGACACCCTCAAGCAAGAGGGTAAGACACAGAAAGAAATTTCTGAACAAATAGGCTGTTCCCAGAGTGCTGTATCAAGGCACCTCAGTGGGAAGTCTGTGGGAAGGAAAAAGTGTGGCAAAAAACGCTGCACAACGAGAAGAGGTGACCGGACCCTGAGGAAGATTGTGGAGAAGGACCGATTCCAGACCTTGGGGGACCTGCGGAAGCAGTGGACTGAGTCTGGAGTAGAAACATCCAGAGCCACCGTGCACAGGCGTGTGCAGGAAATGGGCTACAGGTGCCGCATTCCCCAGGTCAAGCCACTTTTGAACCAGAAACAGCGGCAGAAGCGCCTGACCTGGGCTACAGAGAAGCAGCATTGGACTGTTGCTCAGTGGTCCAAAGTACTTTTTTCGGATGAAAGCAAATTTTGCATGTCATTCGGAAATCAAGGTGCCAGAGTCTGGAGGAAGACTGAGGAGAAGGAAATGCCAAAATGCCTGAAGTCCAGTGTCAAGTACCCACAGTCAGTGATGGTCTGGGGTGCCATGTCAGCTGCTGGTGTTGGTCCACTGTGTTTTATCAAGGGCAGGGTCAATGCAGCTAGCTATCAGGAGATTTTGGAGCACTTCATGCTTCCATCTGCTGAAAAGCTTTATGGAGATGAAGATTTAATTTTTCAGCACGACCTGGCACCTGCTCACAGTGCCAAAACCACTGGTAAATGGTTTACTGTGCTCAATTGGCCTGCCAACTCTCCTGACCTGAACCCCATAGAGAATCTGTGGGATATTGTGAAGAGAAAGTTGAGAGACGCAAGACCCAACACTCTGGATGAGCTTAAGGCCGCTATCGAAGCATCCTGGGCCTCCATAACACCTCAGCAGTGCCACAGGCTGATTGCCTCCATGCCACACCGCATTGAAGCAGTCATTTCTGCAAAAGGATTCCCGACCAAGTATTGAGTGCATAACTGTACATAATTATTTGAAGGTTGACTTTTTTTGTATTAAAAACACTTCTTTTATTGGTCGGATGAAATATGCTAATTTTTTGAGATAGGAATTTTGGGTTTCATGAGCTGTATGCCAAAATCATCAGTATTAAAACAATAAAAGACCTGAAATATTTCAGTTGGTGTGCAATGAATCTAAAATATATGAAAGTTTAATTTTTATCATTACATTATGGAAAATAATGAACTTTATCACAATATGCTAATTTTTTTAGAAGGACCTGTATATAATGGTTTTCACAAAAATATTAAGCTCCACAACTGTTTTCAACATTGCTATTAAGATCCAAATACAAGCACCAAATCAGCATATTAGAATGAGTTCTGAAGGATCATGTGACACTGAAGACTGGGGTAATGATGCTGAAAATTCTGCTTTGCATCACAGGAATAAATTACATTTTAAAATATATTAAAATAGTTATTCTAAATTGTAACGTCACAATATTACTATATTTACTATATTTTTGATCAAATAAATGCAGCCTCATTGAGCATTTATTTCAGTGACTTCTTTTCAAACTTTTGAATGGTAGTGTCCAGTACCTCAAACTTGAACTTTGAAGCTGTTGAATGCTTTAAAAATTTACGTTTCTAACAAGTTGCTACATAAGGACTACAACACTTGTCAGCCATGGTTAATTTATTCCACAACTGAAAGTGTCCAGTAATGGGGGGAAACCGGGATGAAACAAATAGCATTTGCCTGGTAATGTGATGTCGACCCCCACAAAACAGTTTTTATTAGGCTTCTGATTTGACAGGAGCCTTCATGGGAGCCACATAATTGAATACATATTTTTCACAATTACTATTGATTTATTTATGTGAAACATTTTTTAATGAGGAAAAATGAGTGCACCTGTAATGGCAG
Organism: Semotilus atromaculatus; assembly: GCA_031834385.1. NCBI lineage: Eukaryota > Metazoa > Chordata > Actinopteri > Cypriniformes > Leuciscidae > Semotilus > Semotilus atromaculatus. Next base: position 5,565,147 of record JAULUF010000003.1, read on the forward strand.
TTTGCCTGCAACACCTGCTCCAGGTTTGTGTGCCAGCAGTGTACAGCGGTTTCCCGCCCTCAGCCGGTCCCAGCTTGCTTGAACTTGGACTTTCAATGGCTCAATGTGGGTCATAAACAGAGCTGATGATGCAGACAGCTTAGGCAAACTCAGATTTTGGAGGAAAACTGATTACTTAGTGGTCCAATTGTTGCAGACTCTGGCTTACAGGGTCCTGCCACCCACTGATCTGCTACTGTAGGCTTTTCCTAAACCGGAGAACCGTGCATCTGGATCACAGCAGGCGTTTCTAATACCAGATCACTCCAGACTTTCCTGCAGCAACATACAACATTTTCTGAAAGTCAGGCCATTTTAAATATGTATTCGCCAGAGCGCTTTATTCATAGTGACAGTATTGCTGCCCATTTAATGCTTAAAATTTGAGGCATTAATATAGAATTAGCTTTTATTGAATGCTTTATGTACACTTATAATGTATCATTAGGAATAATACATTGTCAAAAAATCATTCTAGTATTGTTGATCATTTACTGTAGTTAATGTTTCAGGTGAGTGTTATTGATGAAACATCATTAGACAGTTAGATGCTAATGATTTAACAACCTTTGCTGTGATTGATTTCAGGTTAATGGAATCGATCTGCGAGGTGCCACTCATGAACAAGCTGCAGCTGCACTGAAAGGAGCGGGGCAGACGGTAACCATCATCGCCCAATACCGGCCCGAGGGTAAGTGTCCGTCAGCTTCTCCTGACCAAACACTGTCGATGAAGGTCACATGATTCTTACTCATGGAGCCAATCAGGGTGCAGAGGTCACCTTTAGCTGCAGGCAGGACAGAAACACAACTCACCCAGACGTTTTTGGGCCAAGCACAACCCGGTGCACACATTATTCCTCCTGACTGTTACAGAATAGTGCATGTGCCCTCGGAGTGTTGAGGTGCCATGTTTGATAAGTGTCAATTAGGGGGTTTGGCTGCTCTGGACTCCAGTGACCCATTCAGATGGGGATGGATGCATCACCATAGTCTCGGATCTGAGAATGTTTTCACTGGCTTATCTTACTTATAGGTGAAGTGTGTTGTTGTTTTTTCCAATGTAACAATACTTCCTTCAATGCTAATTTAATGTGCTTAGACAACTACGAAACTAAAACCTTTGTATGGTTCACAAATTCCACGAAAACAATTTCACGGTTTCCACAAAAATAGAATACAACACAACCGATTTCACTGTGATAATAAGAAATATTTTTTTGAGCAGCAAATCAGCATATTACAATAATTATTTATGGAGGACCATGTAACACTGAAATTTAAATTGTTAAATTACAGTTATTAACTGATTAATAAAAATATCACCAAAAAAATGCTGTTTTTATGTAGTTTCAATCAAAGAAATGCCTTGGTGAGCATTAGACTTTTTTCCAAATAATTCTTTTTTTTAAAAACAGTTACTTTTAAAAACACTTTTAAACAGTAGTGTAAGTCATTTTCCCTCTTCAAAAAAAGACTCGGACACAAAAAAACTCTATTATAAACGATTCAATAGTAGCGTTATGTATGTTACTTGCAAAATGTTTTATTTTTATTCTTTTTTGGAATATACTAATTTAAAAAAATATATATTAATAGAGAAAAAGGCTTTATAGAAGCAGATGGTGTACTGTAGTTGTGTCACCAACCAGCAGAGGCCAACTGAAACATACGGAGCCCCTAAAGGGACATGGTGTTTGAAAAAATATGAGATGGGAGGAAAATTATAATTCAATGCTTTTGCGTTCCCCCGAGAAACTTTGTGTTCACTCGTAAAACATTTGCGTTCCCCTGAGAAACTGAGCGTTCACTCGCATAAATGTGAAAATATTTTGATCTTTGTTAACCACAGACCTCATTTCAGTCATTTAACCAAAAAATGTATCTCATTGACTTTGGGATGATAGAACTTAAAGTGCAAAAATGCTCTGTGTTTTAGGACTCCTAATTCCTGCAGCACAATTCCCAATTCCAATTGTTGCCACTAGGGGCACAAGAAATGACACATTCCATCTTTAAATTGTGGCTATACAAAAATACAAGTTATCATATTCTCCATGATATAGGAATCGGTATGTGAGGTGAGCATAGCATGAGCTACAGGTGTGTGCTCGTACAGTCTGTGATAAGGTGAGAGAGACAGATGTGGCAGTGTGGTCAGGTGTGTACTGATATGTCCTCTCTTTTCTCACCCGTCAGAACTTGCCCTGTGCTCCCCACGCCAGGCCCCGCCTCCAACTGCAGGTTTGTGCCATGTGATCAGCACCTGGGTCAAAAGCAGTACCACACAGACAGATTGCACAGAGCTAGACTACAACAAAAATGCAGATTTTACAGTTCCTTTGTTTTGCCTTCCCATGAGGCTTTGGGAACTCCGGGATGGTTGTAGCGCTTAGATCTGATGGTCTGGGTTCAGAGCTCAGGTTCTGTCTAACTCTCTGCAGTCTAGCTGAAGAATGTGGTCTCATTCTTGCCCCAGCGGTGGCTCTGACCATGGGCCTCTCATTCAGGGGAAGGGACAGAGAGAGACCTTGCTCTCCTGATAATCCTGTGTGCATCCTGTGTTACCCCTGCCTGCTGCCTCTCTTGATAAACTCCTCGGCTCCTGTTGTGTTTGTTCTTGGCTCTAACCCGCCCGTCCATCACAGACGGCTGCTATACACTACATACACATCTAGATTTTAATACTCAGAGATCAAGACATTTTAGAACTTTTACATTTTAATAATATTGTGGAAACCATGATAGATTTTTAGGATTCCCTGATGAACAGAAAGTTGAAAAGAACAGCATTGTCTTTAAAATAGTAACAAATATTTTATAATGTTACAAAAGATCTCTGTCACTTTTGATCGTAAAAAATAGTCAAATTTCTTGGACGGTTGTTTAGTGATTATAACCAAGCAAAGCAGGGGCTGATTCATATGAATTACACGATTCAATATGAAACACTGAGTATTATCATTTTACACAGTTACTAGAAGATGTAGTTGCATTATTATTTTATTTTATTGTTGACATATTGCGTATTGAAGTTATATTTTATCATATATTTATGCAAATCACATGGGCACACATGATACTTAAAGCCTCAAAATTGGGTATTTTACATGAAGTTATATAGGCTTTACCAGAAGCTAAACGAACAGCTCAGGGTCAGGGTTTGGGTTCGGGTCAGCAGCCATGCTTGTTTACAGCTCTGCTCACTGTCTCTACTCCTCTCCTCCTCTTCCTCATTTGACCTTTTCCTCTCCCAAACTACCTGTTGCCCCCTGCTGAAGCCAACACATCCTTTCCACAACACACAGATCATGCTCACAGAATGGCGGCTTGTAAGCCCACTTACAAACACAAACTACTATGGCAATTTTCTACACTAATATGTTTCAGCATATTAGTACAGATTCGTAGTCTATTCCATCAATTGTCACACAACTGTGGCACCAAAATTATTTGGACACTTATGCCACACTTGAAAATAAAAGAATGTATACAAAATTAAGTATTTTGTATTTAATGCAATAACATTTATTTTTAAGTGTGACTTAATTGTCTAGATACTTTTTGGGGCCAAGGTATGTATTAATGCATGTATTATTAAATGAGAAGGAATGATTGCTACACATGATTGAGTGTCCTGTTACATAAAAAAAATGAACACACGGCAAATCAGACATCAGACGCCAACTATAATCATACTGAAGACTGATAATACATTATTTGTGTTAAGATTCCTGTCATTCTGATGACTGTAGGGAATCTGGCTAATGGCATTCTAGCATCTGACACCCATCCATCATGTATCACTGAATGAGATCCTATGTAGAGCAGTTAAATATGTGAAGGAGAGATAGTTAAGGTGACGATCTCTGTCTGCCAAGAGCTTAGAGGGGCGGAAGTGCTCTGGGGCAATCAGTTTGGCAAGTGCATAGGATTCCCCATTCATAAATTAGGACTTGAGAACAACTTTAGCAGATGGAGGAGGTGAGGATGCTTTTTTATTCAAATGGCAGCAAGACAGAGTCATCAGAGGTTTCTAGAGCAGCGTTCTAGTCACAGCAACTATTGACATTTTATTCCTGAACTCCCAACAAGCCCCTTTGCATTATTTCCTGAAATTTGGCTGAGTGGGATAATGTTGATCTTTTGCAGACCAAGCCTTTGTGAATCAACAAGAATTGATTCTCTTGCCATTAATATTTTATTCTAATGGCAATTTCCTCCGTTTGCAATATAGCCATGCTCTAAGCAAAACTGTTTAGTATAGACGTTGTGTGGGCTTTCACAATAAGATTCGGGGGTGCTTTCACAAGTTCTAGATAGTCAGCATTCTAATTATTTAGTCATAGAGCCGTGGTTCCAACTAGGCTGATCTTTTCTCCGTAGCTCGATCTAATTCCCCGGATGCTCTTGGGATCGATTCTGGGGAGGTAGAGCTCATTAAGGTGCAGTGGTAAATGCAAGCTTGCACTTTCTGCAGGGGTGTTGTGGGACTGCTGAGATGGGCTTTCCAAGGGTCCTTTTCATCAACAACTCCCCAAGCCATTGCAATATGACATACTCGCTGTGTAGCTACACACAAAAAAACAGACAGTTCCAAGAATACTGAATATGGATTGATAATCAAGCAAAATCAAAGTCAAGCTGAGATTGAGGTTCTTAGTCTGTCAAATCAAAACATGAAGTAGACTCTTATTCCAGAAACTTTTGCTTAGATAAGCCGTAAAATGAAGAAAATCTTAGCCTGAATTGCTCTTAATTTAGGAATCTATGTATGGTCAGGGGACATGATTAAATGTGTTTGATTTTTACAACATTATTTTGTATTTAATTGAAGTAAATGAACCTGTTAAATAATCTTTTTTTTTTTCGTTCTTTTTTTTGCTGCGCTGCTTTCAAGACTTTTATGTAAAAATTACTTTTTTATGTTTTGCAGAGCCACATATGCTTTGTATTTTTATATTTTATATTTATTTTGATATTTAATAAATCAAACACTTTTTATTTGTTCTACAATACAGTTTAGGAACATTTTAATTTTGATATGACCTCAGATACAAGGGTTACAGTATATATCCTCCATAAAATTAGACAAAACGACTAGAGAGATGGTAGGCAGATCATTTAAGCGTGGTCAGACAGCATTAGCTTGTGTACCATCTGTGGGAAACATATAATTACATGTGATTTTATGAAAGTGCTCTCAGGTACAGCAAGCACTCCCCTGCACCTTGGTAATTTGAGGTCAGAGTGCACTAATAGGTTACTGAAACTCACACACAGATCCACATACTGACTGACAGACCATCTTCTTCCATCAGAGAATGAATGGATTGTGGTATTTTGTTTCTACCTTTTCACACCATCACTACAGAAATAATTTAATGGGTGTCCCTCAGTGCTAGCTGACTGAAAAACATAGACATGCTCTCAGAACACACTGCAGGTTTTAGCTGGCATTTTGAAACCGAGAACAATAGGCCCTGAAAAGGTTTTTTAGAACTGACATTTTCATTTGTTGTGTGTGTGTGTGTGTGTGTGTGTGTGTGTGTGTGTGTGTGTGTGTGTGTGTGTGTGTGTGTGTGTGTTATGTGATTTATGAGGACACAATTTTTTGTATAATGACATGTGTATTACACTGGTATTACAACTTAAATGTGGTTTATGAGGACATTTCATGAGTCCTCATAATTCAAATAGCTTAAAAAACATAAAAAAACAATGTATTATTAAAAATGTAAAAATGCTGAATGTTTCCTGTGATGGTAGGTTTAGGGATGGGGCAGTGTAAGGGGATAGAGTATACACTTTGTACAGTATAAAAACCATTACACCTATGGAGAGTCCTCCTAATGTAGTTGCACCAACGTGTGTGTGTGTGTGGCATTCTGGGAGACAGGATTGATGCCACTTTTTGTGACATACTGACATCACCAGCCAATGTGCTAAACTCAACAGACAGCCAATGACAAGCCAAGAACACCTGAGGGAACTCTGGACACACACACACGTATACCTAGCTGTCTAAATTGGGAAATAGACTTAGACTTCTGTTGTTTTTATATAAACCAAATTAGACATTTTTTTCTTAAGTCAGTATGTTTTCCCAATACAAATATGAATGAATGAAGTATATTGTTCTTAGCACATTAGCAAATAGTTTTTAAGTATATCGTGTTTTATAAACCACACAAAATTTTCTTTCTTTAGCTGGATAGCTAAAGCTCTATGAATGAGTATTTTACCGTAATATTGTGTGTCCTGTCTGATTTATGACTAACCTCTGCTCTCCTCCATCTCATTCTTTCTAACGAAGCCCAAGCATCTAAGGAACTTCCACAGAGAATGAATCTTCCACATAACTATAATTTTTTTATCATTGTACTGACAGATTGTAATACAGTAGAACAAGATTGGTGCTACTAATTCAAAGGGCAACATTCAGAGAGAAGAATGTTGTGCCCCAACATGATTTATAATATTTATAAGCAGATTCTGGTTGTTTTGCCATCCATGGACTGTAAAAAAAAAAAAAAAAAAAATTAATTAGTTTAACCTTCTGAGAAGCATTTAAGGTCAAACAAGGTTATCTCTCCTCCCGTGAGGAATATTCTTAATTGTGTTGTCAGTCATTTTATGGCAATGTCCATTATCTTCAGTTCGTAACTCGTCTCGGACATGAATTATACAATTATACACATTGTGCAGCAGTGTGTTTCTAAGTAATCAGGCTTACAATTTTTTTGCGAAAAAATGTATCCCAAAGACTTTGAAGGGGGAATCCGAGCCATAAATAAAGACCAAAATATCATATAGAGAACCACGTATGTTTTTTCAAACACCCTAGCAGGCTCATGAGTAACACACTAACACCACTCAGAACACCCTAGCAACCACATAGCAATGTTTTGGCAACCACCCAGAACACCCTTTCATTGTTTTGCACGGATAAGCATCAATAACATTTCTGTCAGAAAATACAAAAATCTAATTTTAAATGTTCTTGTTGGGGGTTTTTGTCCGACTTTTTTGTTTTTGGACTGATTTTCAGATCTCCCTTTGGATTGTTTGCAAATATATATTTCTGTAATGGGCTGTGAGGTGGACATTTGCCAGCGTTTAGCCACTGCTTGGCCCTGATCCCAGATATCCTGTGGCTTAGTTTCTTTGGCTGAGCTGATATATTGGCAGATTCTCAGGAGGACGTGCACAGTTTTTGCATTTAAACGTTCATGACTGCTGTTTAAACTCACTCATGTCTGCATAGACCACACCTTCATACCACTCTATCACTCTTAAGGGACAGTCACATTTACCAGTGCTCGGCGATACGCCCACCTGGAGGGCTTTCCTCCATTGACAGTTTTTTTTTACCAGGTTTGTACTAAGTACTAATGTGGTAAGGGAGTCATATTAAAAGACCAAATTCAGTATACATCTTATGTATATGATGATGCATACTATGTTCAGGCAAGCAGATGAACCTAGAATATAATCGCAATGCACAATTTCTCGTTAAGCGTCTTTCCATATAAAACCATTATAAAGAAAGCGCTTAACCATTTAGTCACTGCATTCATAATCAAATATTTTTTCCCTCCGGGTCTGATTTTTTTTATTATTAATTGGAATCTGCATGATCAAGAGTTCACCAAAATTCATGATTTGGTCATGTGAAATTGCCGCGCTGACCAACAGAAAGCTGCTTGGTTTGAAAATAACTTTCTGTGAGTAGTGATTTCTATGGTATTGACAATGGACTGTCATAATTACAAGCATCACTCACCATTGTCTTCTTCCTATCTCTGCACTGCAGTTTGTAGATACAGTAGAATTATTTGAGCTAAAAGCGTGTTCACAGATGTGTGCTGACATTACACATATAAAGTTGGCTTAATTTACAGTCTCTACTTCCCTGAAACGTCACACTGCCAGTTTTGCAGCTCACACATTGTGATTGTACCTGCTGGCACAGTGATGCTCTTTTCCCCTGCTGCGGGTGGAGCTGTATTTGGCATGTTGGAGTCACTGCACAGCAGCTAATGGGACTACACAAGCTGTCCTCTATTAGCTGAAAGCACCTCACTCAAGACTGACACAAACATGTATGTATGAGTGATGCACAAGGGCGGCTGCCAGCCTGGATGTGTCTGACTGCATACAAGCTTATCTGGAGCCAACGCTCATAATAGTAAACACAGTAATATGAGCAGAATCAAGACAGATGTTTTGAATGCACCTGTTTGAAACGGTTTTAACATGCATGTTTGATTATATCCGTGCTATGCTCAGAATCTCTGAATTTATGTCTGCTGTACAGTGTCTTATCTCTGTCTCTGGACATGTGGTTATCCATCATCGCAAACAGCCTGTAATCTTCCTCGGATTTCTCAGCTTGAAAGGTCTGAGACAGACAGAGGTAGAAATCTTTTCATCTGTCTAGAAGGTTTGATGTGCAGCAGGATCCTTGTTGCTTTTCTAGGGGAAGGTGCCATTTTTGTGTATTACAGTAGAATCCGACTGCGAACAGAAGCTCAAAGATTTAGATTTAGCCCACATGAAAAACTAAAAACTAAGGACATCTCCTTGAAAGAAATGAGATTGAATGAGACTTTTGCTTAGATCTGCTTCCTCCTGAGGAAAAAAATACAAAAAATATAAATAAATACAAAATTAAATAAATGAAATAATATTACATATACATTTTAGCTGAAAAGTTTGTTAAAAAAGTAGTGTCTTGGTGAGAAGAGATTTTCTGGAGATTTTTTTAATTTATGAAAAAATATCACCACCCCAACCTTTTGAATGGTAGTATATTTTTTGACAATATTTTACTTTTAAAATTATTTAATTTTGTAGATCTATCATATAGCTCTATATAATAGTTTGTCTATTTGTCTCATTTGTTACTTTTTATTTCTTATTAGGAAAACATTGAAAAGAAACATTCTTCATCTAAGCTATGGAAGAGTTATTTTCCTGTGAAATTCTCCCTTCACATCTGTGTACTGTAAATGTGTTTGTATCCTGCTGTAATATCTTTCCATCTGACCCCGGTCAGCAGTCAGTAATCATTTGATTTCTTAATTCACATGTGCTTTTCACAAGCCTGCTGCTTATGTGCACAAATTCCTTTCATATGCTTGTGGAATCCGCACGTTTTGAAGGACAGTTAAAGCTGAAATATTTGCTGGATTTGTGGCTTGTTTACCTTTAAGCGAGCTAATACGCTGCAGATTGAAAACACAAAGCCGACATCAAGAGAGAAAATCCAGCATGGCTTTTGATCTGGACTGCTTTAGGGGGAGGAAGGGCTCTAAGACACTCAACCCCACCCACTCTCGAGTTCTAGCCAATAGGAATGGATCTGGAGGAGAGAGTGTGTGTGAGAGAGAGAGAGGGAGAAGGGGGAGAGGAGGTGGTAGAGTGGCAGTCTTTGCTTGTGTGTAGGGAGCGGTCAATCTCTCACAGTGCTGCAGTCTGCGAGCATCCTCAAGAGTGAGACTCTCTTTTTATTCTCTCATTCATTCATTCATTCTTTCATTTATCCTTTATCCATCCTCTCTTCCAGCCACTCACCTTTTCAGTTTCTCCACTGTGTTGCTGATTTCGTTCAGTTTAAGTGAGAGTTTACTTGCAAGCACATGTGTGTGTGTGTGTGTGTTTGTTAAGCGTGTTTGTGTGGGGTATTTGGGGTTTGATTTGGTTTAGATGAGGTTATATGTATGTTATACTTTTGAAAAGTGCAAAAAAAATTTAAACCGTGCATGCAAGTGCATATTTTGCCATAGTCCTGCCTAAAGCGACAACTTCCCTGGCGAATAGTTCTCAAGGTATGAACTTTTTTCAATCTTTTTATATAAAAAAAAATCTAATATTTCTAACTGTGTTCCAAAAACATCTCCTGAAGGTTTGTGTGCTCAGCAGTCTCTTTTCATTTGAGTGGATTTGTTCGGGATGAGTGATCCCTCACTGCGGGATTGTTTTGGGTTCTCTACTTTATCCTTCGTCTGAGCTTTGCACCACTCCGAGACTCTTTAATCTGTTTCTCTCTCTTTCCTTCTGCATTTTTCTCTGGAGAAGAAGCATCTCTTTGTGTCATTTTTATTGTTTAGAGGATTCTCTGTCCTAAGGTAGAAAAGAGGTAGAGCTTAGTTTCCAAAGGTGGGAGTTTGAATGTGAATAAATCCTGTATATTTCATTGGGAGGGAATGTGGAAATATGTAAGTGCATGTCTTTTTTTTTAACCGCTTTTACGGCACATCATCGATTGTATCATCACCATAATTGTCCTTGATCTTCCTCTGCTAGCCCGCAGACTAATGACAAAATTTGCTTGTCATTTGACCTTTGAGTTCCTGCAAGGACAGACAGGCTCTCAAAACAGCCTTATTCCTCGGGTGAACCTTCGAAGACCCTAATGCTCATTTAAAACATCAGAAGCTGCTCAAATCACCTTGTTGATTAGTGGGTTAGTTTGGTTTTTTAGACCAATTAAATGGCTTAAAAACTTAGATAAAACGAAAGGTACTGGATGAAAAAGGAAGCAAAATAGACACCAAATGAGCTGTAACATGATCCTCAGGTGTAGTAGGTACTCTGTCGTGCTGGTCTGGTTGCTCTAATGGTGTTCAGGCTGGGCTTTGGGGCATTGCTGAGTTCTCAGGTTCAGCACGTGTGTGTGTGTGCATTGGTCTCAGCAGCAGCAGCTAGACCAGATGTAGTTCTCTGCTGAAACAGGGCTGAGGTGTGCAGCACCATGCCATGCACTAGATTATCTGCTGAATGAGCTTTAGTCTTTGTTAGGAGGGAAAATCTGTGTTTTAAAGCTCATGAGTCTGTGCCTTCCTAAAAAAAAAAAATCTCTCTGAAATATTATTTTGGTAACACTTTGCAATAAGGTTTCATTTGTTAGCATTAGTTGATCTATTAACTAACATGAACTAACCTTGAGCTTTTACTGTATTTGTTAATCTCTGTAAACGTTAGTTAATAAAAATACAGCTGTTCATTGTTCGTGCATGTTTCTTCACAGTGCATTAACTAATGTTAACAAATATAAGTAAATGTTGAAATTAACTTTATCAAAGATTAACAAATGCTGTAGAAGTGCAGTTTATTATTAGTTAATATTACCTTGTTGTAAAGTACCATCATTTGTTATGCACTACCGTTTTAAGGTTTGTGGTCGGCTCATTTTTTTAAAATGTTTTTGACGTCTCTTATGCTTACCATAGATGCATTTATTTGATCAAAATACAAATAGTATATTGTGAAATATTATTATAATTTAAGATTGCTTAAGATAGGTAAAGATAACTATTGTAATATATTTTGAAATGTCATTTATTTCTAAGATGGCACGGGTGAATTTTCAGGGGCATATACTCATGTCACATCATGTGTCAAATGATTCTTCAGAAATCATTATTTGGAACATTTCTTAACATTTCTTAATATTATTAATGTTGAAATCCGTTTTGCGGCTTAAATATTTTTTTGTGCACACATTTTTCTGGATTCTTAAATTAATAGAAATTTCAAAAGAACAGCTTTCATTTAAAATACAACTATTTAGTAATATTCAATTTCTTTACTGTCACTTTTAATAAAAATAAAAATAATTCATTACATTTATGGAGTGTTTTTTTCGGCACTCAAAGCGCTTTACATAGAAGGGGGAATCTCCTCAACCACCACCAATGTGCAGTATCCACCTGGATGATGCGACGGCAGCCATATTGCGCCAGTACGCCCACCACACACCAGCTTACTGGTGGAGAGGAGACAGTGATGAAGCCAATCAGTATATGGGGATGATTGGGACATGATGGACAGAGGCCAAGGGGCAAATTTGGCCAGGATGCTGAGGTTACACCCCTACTCTTTCGAAAGACATCCTGGGATTTTTTGTGACCATAGAGAGTCAGGACCTCGGTTTAACGTCTCATCCGAAGGACAGTGCTTTTTAAAAAAAATCAGTTTAATGTAGCCCTGCTGTTTAAAGTTGTAATTTTTTTTAAGCAAATACATTTTTTATCATCTGTACTAGTGTTTTAGGAGGATTTTTGCTTAGTTTATTATCATATATTTTTAAAGTTGAGTGGGACCTTATTATAGCTTTTTTTATTTGTGCTTTTGTGTTTAGATAAGGCTTGAATGCCCAAAAGAATAGGGGGTCTTAAAAAAGTACATAAATATGGAATAACATACAGTCAACTGGATATTATCTTGCAGAATGATAAATGTTTCAGTTCTGCAGAAATCTGTGGAGATTCAGTATCAGCCTGCATGTAACAAAGAGACTGAAGTGGGATGTTATCGGATATCATACATTTGCACCACAGAAGATACATATGACATTACCATCTCTCTCTCTCTATCTCTCTTACTATTTATTCTACCTATCCTATATTGACTGTGTGACCTTGTGCTAGAAGTCAGCACAGAACAACAGTAGCTGCTCGTATCGATCGGAGCTTTCATCTCAGACACTAAGACAGCATTTCCCTCCAGATAACTTTTTATGAATTCTTTGGTTTGAGACTGTTTTTTTGCATGTGCTACGTTCTGTTCTAGATTTTAGAATTCCCATTGCATAGTGTGATGTTTGGTTAAAAAAAAAAAGATTTTTGCATCATGTTTATGCTTGCTTGGTTATGTTTGTGTTTACAGAATACGGGCGTTTCGAGGCCAAAATTCATGACTTACGAGAGCAGATGATGAACCACAGCATGAGTTCTGGATCCGGATCCCTCAGAACCAATCAGAAACGCTCACTCTATGTCAGGTAGACCTCATCTATTTAAACATAAATTCACACACTTACTCAGAACTGCAAGAATTCATTTTCTTAGTATGTTTTTCAGCAAATTATCTAAAAAATCAAAAGTGCTAATTTTCCTTAACCCATAGGCATTTTTTCTGTTTTAAAGCAAAAAATCTATAGGAAACATTTATACCTAAAACCATAACATTTAACATTTTAATTACAATTATTTCAAGGTATTATTTTTGAAAACAAGTCTTATCTCACACCATTTATCTTCTTATCTTTTATGTATTTTTACTGAAAAACAAGATCAGAAATCAAGAAACAGATCAAGAAAATGTTTTTGTTGCAAATGTCTGTTTCTGTCATTACAGATGGGATACTGATATCCCAACAGCCCCCTGATAATGTAAAAGTGGCATTAACTGTTTCTCCATGGCACTCTTGTTATGTTGGACTGATGTAGGATTGATGTGAACATCAGTGTTGTATCTCTGGGCGATGAGACATGTTTCTAGCCTGAAGCAAGATATTTGTTAGACACACACACTTCAGGGGTTTGTGTGTGAACCAGCAGGGTATCTGAGTGAGTTGAGTCAGAATTCATCAGCGTCCACATTTCTTCTTACATACACACACTCTCAAAGTCTCATGTGTCTGATCCTAGATCCACCAGGATTGGGGATCATGTGTTCACTACACAGGAAGTCATACTGTTTTACATGACATTTAGAAGAGCTATTGATATTTAAAATCAGTAGGAAAGTGAGCAACAGTGATCCATTATAGAAACCTCTCTTTGCTCATGTCTTCTCTCTTCTTAATTTAACGTGTGTGTGTGCGCGCATGCGTGCGTGTGTGGTTGATGAGCTTTGTGACATCAACTGAAAAAGAAAGCTATTAGTTTTTAGTTAGATAGTTTGTTAGTCAGTTTGATATTTTTGATTACAGTATAAAAGTAAATTGGTTGCATTTTTAATATTATGTTGATGTAAATAATTTAACTTGATTTTGTTCTTCTATATTTCTGCATTATGCATTTCTCGTTTGCAGATTTTATTTTCATAAATTAATCTTATTGTAGTAGCAGTAGTTATTGTTCAATAATGTTTGTCCAATATTAATGATGTTTTTATATTTTAATATTTTATAATCAAAAATGGTGATATATGATATTTCATATTTATTTCCTGGGGCTACTAAACATTTTACCTCCTCCATAATACTGACTTCAGCTCAAGAAATTATTAAGAAGATAACCAGTATAATCTAAAGAGCTGCATGATATATTCCAGCCTCCAGGTTCACTCCAAACGTCCCACACGTCAGCACTCTTTGGCTAGTCTGCCAAACAGCTGCTATGGTTCTCCCAGATATGTTTCAAAATACAATCAGCAGAGCAGAGATTAGTTCTTCATTAGCTGGTAGCGACAAGCAGCTGTAGATCCCCGATTTGGCTTTGTTATTGTGTGTTAGCTGGAAAATTTCAGCGCACCTGTGGAGATCCATTGTGATAAATAGCTGTCCTGTCAGCAATTATACACACACACCTCCTCTCCTCATGAGGTACAGCATGCACCACTCCCACAGCATTAAAAGATGCTCAATATCTCCTTCCCAGCTGCAGTCTAATGCCGCAGGCCCCCTCTGTGGGTGCTGGATAATTGTATTGTGCCGTAGCCAGTCATTTGGGCCGTGGAGCTGGCCGTGTTTGCAGAACACGGATGTTGGGAAGAGCTGAAACACCTTATAAGGAGTCATTTTTTTGCTGCAGCACAGATCAGCTCACTAAAGTCACCTGTTTTTTTTAAGTATGTGATTTTACTAATGCTGTACTTAGAGCTTGTATTATGGGTGTCATATGGAAAACTGGATTTTGTTAACTATTTTATCTAATCAAGTTATTGGCATTACAACCATGAGCATACAGTTGCAGGATTAAATATGTGAGCCATTGGATTTAACATAGATTTCTGCATAAATTTACTTACAATTACTGGCAAAACAGGCTTAAATAGCAACCAAACAATGGTGTTTTCATGTGGGGGTTTTTAACACACACTTTGAGCATTCATAGTATATGGTGGAAAACGTATGCGAGTTCTATCTTTAGGACAGTGGATTTATCCATATTGCCAAATTCAGCAATATTTATTTATTTATTAATATTTGTTCATTTGTATTTAACGATATATCTGTTATAATGTGTTTTCTGGACTCCCTGTATAATTATCATCAGAATACATAGTTGCAATAATGTTTTGTTTTCTAAAGTGAAATACTACTTTTAGTGCATGTTAGTGTTTGTGGTGGATTGTAGTGTATATTCAGTTACCATTATTGTATTGTTTATGGGTTTTTTTTCGTGCTGTCCTGTCCATGCTGTCTAAATTTCCCCTTGGGGATAAATAACTATATCTTATCTTATCTAAACAGTGAGACAAGATTTAAGGTGGTATATTTTTTATATATATATATATATATATATAGCTTTTTTATATATTTTTGTCATTTTGTTATGCTAATGTCATTAATTTTATAATAATAATAAGGCAACGTTTAAAAGTTTGAATATTTTAATTTAGTGTCACCTTCTTAAAAAATATCAAGCGTAGCGCTAGTTCTGGCTGGTCACGTTAGTCAAGCTCGCATCAGCCGATCCACGTCTACCTATAGGAATACAACACCTATCACTGTATACATATGTAAGCTCCTTCAGTATTATCAGAAGCTAATTACCCTCCTCCATCCCCAGCTCCTCTCGTCAGTCAGTATTTGGCATTCTGATTCCCCTTGAATCAAAATAAATTCTCGAATGATGTTGTTCTATAAAATCTTGAATTAATGATATCTGCAATACATTCATGTTGGTTCTTTTCTGTTTACCCTAAGGGGGGTTATTGCTGCTCTTATCCATGCTAGGCTGTATGGATGTGCAGGGAGTTCTTGCCCAGAACAGAACCATAACGCCAATCTAAATTGTATGCTAATTGTCAATCGTATTTGACGATAGTGGTCCTGACGTATATTTTTGTGAACAATAACAACACTATTGCTGTTAAGCACCCATATTTACATTTGGCAATTTGGCTCATCCAGTAGTAATTTACATAATAGAAAACAGCCTGCTAATCTGAGGGTCAGACATAGGATTGAAAAAAATGTTGGTGTACAAAGACTAATACATACTAGTATACTGTATGCCTTTAGAATTCTGCAGTGAAGGAAGGAGAGGGGAAAAGAAAATTATGACAAAAGTATCATTTCCAGTTTGCCTTCGCTGAGCATTGAGATGCATTAAAGTTCATCTGAGATGAATGCAGAGGTGTGATCGCTGTTGGCTGTGTACTATGAATAGAAAGCACATGGCAATGTAAAAGCAATGCATGCATGATTCCATTCACACACTGACTCAGATGAGTTACGATCAGATGAGTCAGTTATTGAGTGATTTTCCTCAATCAGCATGTTTCAGTGTTTCTGTCACAATGAATCAACATCACAATTTCGCTAACGTGGAAATGTGTTGTGTGTGTGTGTGTGCACTGCTTATTTCTCTGCAAAGTGTTCTCTGTGTCCCTCTGCGGTAGCATTTACATGTAACCATAACAACACCCTACCTTTCTGTGATCAGAGAAAGAAATATACATCGCCTCATCCCGTTCATTATGCAAAAAAAAAAGTCCAGTGTGTGTGTGGGATTTGTCCAGTGCAAAGTTGTCGTGGTTTGATTTATTTTGTGAGAAGTTGGCTGTGTTGTGTCTATGGACTGCGACAGTGAGAGAGCTATATAGATTTTTTCATTCATTTCTTTTTTAAAACACTGCAAATAATACCATGAATATTGATGTTATGTTCATGTGGTGGTGTTGTTTTTAGTTTAGTTATCCAGATTATGTTTAGCAGGAAAGTATGCCCAGGTTCTTGTCCTGGCCTAATATGTATGTTTTTTTTGTTTTTTTTTTATAAACCAAGATTGCAAATGATCAGTTCTGAATTTTAGAAACTACTCAGTACACTTTAACAATCACATAGCAAGACCCTGACAACCACCATGAAGGTGTACTCTTTTGACTTTGACCAGTAAGTGTCCATCCTAACATTGTGACGGAGACTTTTGCACTAACAAACACCTCTCCCATTTCCTTAAGAAATTGTAAAAATGTAGTTATCACATAAAATCCCCAGTTGTTGCAGTGTATGTAATTCATTGCAAATGTCAGCTAGGCTCCTGTTATTTCACTAGCCCAAGCTCTTATTGTCATGAGGCCGCTGATCTACACATACAGATAGCACTCTACTTTACTCTCAGGGGGCTTTTAAACCACATTTCTCAGTAACAAGCAAAAGCACCACATTATCTGCACCTTTGCCAGCACTCTGACACTTCCTGCTGGTTTGTGTGTTGTAGATGTAATGCTTTTTTTCCCCTTTTGCCATGCTGATGGCTTCAGCTTTTATCTCACTGCTTAGCAAATACTACACATAAAAAATGTTTCAATGACTGAGGCAGCACTTACCCTTAACAAATTATATTACAGACATTTTCTGGTGTGAAAAAATGCTGTCCATGAGGTTCACCACCCATGGATGTATCCTTTTCTGCTGAGCACTGACTATTACACACATACCTGGACTTTTTCTTTTGCTATTGCACAGAGATTCAGCCCTGCAGCTCTACTGCAAGACCCACACAATAAATCACAAGGCAAAACACTCGGGGGCGAATTCGGTTAACTAAACAGTTTTGCATGCAATATTTCAGTGCACTAAGCCGGACTCAAACCAGTGTAGCTATTGTTAACTAAACTAAAATCTTTTTCTTTATCTGAAATAAAATATAAATATTAGGTTAAAAACTTTTTTTTTAAGTGCGTGTGTGTGGTTCTGGTAAACCAAATGTCCCCATAAAGATAGTAATAACAGTAATGTGATTCTTGTGGGGGCATTTTTTAGTCCCCATGAGGAAAACCGGTTATGTGATGTTTTTTTGAAAAAGTAAAATTGCAGAAAGTTTTCTGTGAGGGTTTTGTTTAGGGTTAGGTGATAGAATATACAGTTTGTACAGTATAAAAATAATTGTCATGGAAACCTGTGTGTGCGTGCGTGCGTGCGTGCGTGCGTGTGTGTGAATACAAAAGGGTAAATAGAAATAGAAAATACAACAGACAAAAAACAGCGCAACTCAAAATGACTAAAACTAAAGTTAAAATGAAAACTGAAAATATAAAAATAAAAGCTTGTTCAAAATATTAATAAATACTATACTATATAAATAATACTAAAATGTCATTGACTTGAGCATCATCCAACATAAATGAGCATTAAGCCTCAACTCTGGTAGTAATACAGAATGTTTTAGTTCTTTCATTAGGTAGTTTATAAATCCATTTCATCGCTGTTTCAATTCTTTACAGACATGATTTTGTTCCATTTATTATCGTGAGGGCACATAATGCTCCGCAGTGAGCATTACTCAGTATGTGTAATGTGACAGTGAATTTGAATTTTTGTCTGCAGACTGTGCAAGTGTCTTGAGAAGCATCATTGCCGTAATGATGCCATGGAGGGATGGATTCACTGTAATGGGCTGAGAACCTGCCACCATACAAACATATACAAATATTATTTATCTGCACTGTACGTAGCTTGCAGTTTCCATAACAACCGCAATGTCTATTTTGGCCGATGATAGGGAACATGTGCTTTTTTCCCTAGGCATGTGTTCCAATGTGTGTGTGTGTGTTTATGTTTTATCCTTAATGAAACAGGGGTTAACGAGGACATTGAATATAATACTTTGTCCGTGAGCAGTGCGGATGATTTCTTTGCTCTCATTACAGTTTGTCTTTTGTAATGGATCCGTAATGGTGACTTGCCGCCATTACACTGTGCATTATTGCTTGCTTTTAGAAATAATGTTGCACAGTGACTGTAGTGACTCTAACAGACATATTTGCAACATCACATGACTTTTAGAGCGGTTTGAGTTAAAATACAGCTGGAAGTGCAAATCAATTGTCTGTGGAATAATGCATACTTAATAAATTATATCTGTGAGCCTAAATGTCCCATCCATTAGAGTAGCATATATGCCAAACCATCCATTTTGGCATGCAGTTATCTGCTCACAGCAGTGCAGTATGGGTAGCTGGTGTACTTTTTCATTGATTTCATCCTTGGGATGATATTGATCACAAGATGCAGAGAAATTATATATGTTTCTTTAGAAATTATTTATTATTTCGTTTTAGAATGACCTTTATTTTACTAACTGGAACTCCTAACAGTCTACTAATACTCTAATGAGAGTTAGATAACATGTAGTTGCACAGTTACTTATATTTAGTACAATGTCTAAAGTGGACCATCAAAATAAAGTGTAACAGAATGTTCTCTGGCAGCTGTGGATTTTGCAGGGAAAATGTCACCCAACGGAAGTGACATCATTAGTCCCTCTTTTGATTTCATAACAGTTTTGTCTACATCTCATTTCTGGCATCTGTATTATAGGCTTCCAAAACAGATTTTGACAGTATTGTCATGGTTACAAAAGCCAGTATAAAGGATAGGTGAAGTGACTGCTGGCAGTGAACAGAGACGACCAGGGCTAGTGTACTAGTATTACTTGTTTTTTTGTCTTTTTATGTGAGAGCTTTTATCATGGCTGAATATGCAGTAGTGCTGTTTAGTGGGTGGTATCATTGCAGCATTTAATTTAGGAACAGCGTGTTCTAAAAGGCAAAATGGCTTGAATAAATGCCCCTTTTTTGTTGTTATCAGACATACACTTTATGTATTGTGCTTACATTTTCATCAAGGGGTCAACGTTTGGTTTTGTTTAGTTACCCCCTGCTATTAGATGCTGTAACTACACCATCAGTATTATGTTTTATTGATTGCCGTTCAGTAGCTGTAATTTTGTGGAAAAAAATACAAATGTTATAAGCATTTGGAGTTAGGAAGAAATGCTAATGCTAACATAGTTTTCTCCAGGTATCATACATTGTTTCCTTGGTTTTCACCTTCGTTCTCATTGACCCAAACTGAATAAGAATGCTGGTCTGCATTTCTACTAGGCTTGCAGTGACTAAATGCACCTGAAGGAACAAGTTAAATGGCCATTATTGCGGTTATCTCTTGTATTGTGTACTGAGCGGGGCAGGCCTATAGGACACTGTGACAGCCTGTCTGGTCTTTTGTGTACACATGTGCCTGAGCTATAGTGCTTCCTTTTACTGTTTCATTGCTTGATCATCCACACTGCCCTGCTGGAGAGAGATAAGCAAAACAGGAACATTTTCGCAGGTGAATTTTGAGAATGTAATCGAAAGCACAAAAATAAAACAAAACAAATATTGCATTTCCTCCTAATTTTTGAAGTGCATACTAAAGATCAGTAGGTGACTCCAGTTCGCATGCTTCCCTCCTTTTATCTGGTCTTTGAGCCTGGATCATCAGTGTCAAATCTGCTCCTTAAATAGAGTGGATTGTGTTTGTCTCTTCCTAAGGATGAGTACATCCATGATGTTTTTTTTTTGTTTGTTTTTAACGCTAGCCTGTCTCTCCAGATAGTGCTCCTTCATATGAAGATGAATGAGAGGTTTCTTCTTTCGCCGCACAGTGATTCACCCACTTAAGATGGCAAGGGCGCATAGTAAACTGTGATCGCCTTTGAAAGGGCTTTATATATCTGTGCTTTTCTCTTAGGGTTTCTGTTTTAAGTAGCTGAGATTTCTCAGTCAAAATAATGTGAAAAATAAGGTTTGTGGCATCTGAGAAAGACCTAAATTTCATATAAATGCTCTACCATTCAAAAGTTTAGGGTTGGTAAGATGTTTTAATGTTTTTTGAGAGAAGTCTCTTATGCTCACCATGATTGCATTCATTTGATCAAAATACAGTAAAAACAGTAATATTGTAAAATATTATTACAATTTATAAAATAGTTTATCCCTGTGATGGCAAAGCTGAATTTCCAGCATCATTACTTCAGAAATCATTAGAACATGCTGATGTGGTATGCTAAAGAATTTGCTCAAGAAACATTTAAGTTATTATCATCAATGTTGAAAACAGTTGTGATGCTTGATGTCTTTAAAAAAAAAAAACATACTGACCACAAACTTTGAAATGGTAGTATATATTTTTGTGATTTTATGTAATTTTTGTCTTTTTGTAACAAAGGAAGTGGAGTTATATGTAGAAAGGGCAGACATTTTCTAAATTCATTATTTGTTCAACTTTCATTAAACATTTTTTTTTTTAAAAGACACTACTAGTCGTACCCCACAGAAATTTTTATATAATATGATGTTGGCTGTAATATGATATGATGCAAGCCCTTCCAGGCTTGGCAAGAAAAGTGACTGCAGCCGCTTGTAGATTTATATGTCGATGGAACGGAGCATTCGGCTGTTGTTTTAATCCGTCATATCTTACCATAATTCTACACAAACCCACACAACGCTACCGTGGCTAGTGTCACTTATTGTACCCCTCACAGCCGTATCTGCACATTTCACGCACGCTGTTTTCCAAGGAGTCAGCCGTTGCTACTTTAGTGACAGATTTGAGTTACTGTCTTAGTGGCAGATGGATGTGAAATGTTGCGCAAATTTGTCAGGTCTGTAAAACTGGCTTTATGTGTGTGTCTCTCCAGGGCTCTGTTTGACTACGAGAGAGCGAAGGATAGTGGTCTGCCCAGTCAGGGTCTGAGTTTCCGATATGGAGACATTCTCCATGTCATCAATGCATCTGATGATGAGTGGTGGCAGGCCAGGAGAGTGATGCTAGAAGGGGACAGTGAAGAGATGGGTGTCATCCCCAGCAAGAGGAGGTGAGTTTCATGATGAATCACCTTCACAAACTAAGACTAAACCTGTGGCATATGCTCATTTATTACCACATCATTACTACCAAACATTTTGTGGTCCCATTAACCACAAATCGCAAACAATCTTACCTTTTTAATTAGAGCTGTCAATAATAAAGTTATTTTTGATATGCCAATTTACCAAATCGCACACACATATACACTCACCGGCCACTTTATTAGGTACCCCATGCTAGTAACGGGTTGGACCCCCTTTTGCCTTCAGAACTGCCTCAATTCTTCGTGGCATAGATTCAACAAGGTGCTGGAAGCATTCCTCAGGGAGTTTGGTCCATATTGACATGATGGCATCACACAGTTGCCGCAGATTTGTCGGCTGCACATCCATGATGCGAATCTCCCGTTCCACCACATCCCAAAGATGCTCTATTGGATTGAGATCTGGTGACTGTGGAGGCCATTTGAGTACAGCGAACTCATTGTCATGTTCAAGAAACCAGTCTGAGATGATTCCAGCTTTAAGACATGGCGCATTATCCTGCTGAAAGTAGCCATCAGAAGTTGGGTACATTGTGGTCATAAAGGGATGGACATGGTCAGCAACAATACTCAGGTAGGCTGTGGCGTTGCAACGATGCTCAATTGGTACCAAGGGGCCCAAAGAGTGCCAAGAAAATATTCCCCACACCATGACACCACCACCACCAGCCTGAACCGTTGATACAAGGCAGGATGGATCCATGCTTTCATGTTGTAGACGCCAAATTCTGACCCTACCATCCGAATGTCGCAGCAGAAATCGAGACTAATCAGACCAGGCAACGTTTTTCCAATCTTCTATTGTCCAATTTCGATGAGCTTGTGCAAATTGTAGCCTCAGTTTCCTGTTCTTAGCTGAAAGGAGTGGCACCCGGTGTGGTCTTCTGCTGCTGTAGCCCATCTGCCTCAAAGTTCGACGTACTGTGCGTTCAGAGATGCTCTTCTGCCCACCTTGGTTGTAACGGGTGGTTATTTGAGTCACTGTTGCCCTTCTATCAGCTCGAACCAGTCTGGCCATTCTCCTCTGACCTCTGGCATCAACAAGGCATTTCCGCCCACAGAACTGCCGCTCACTGGATGTTTTTTCTTTTTCGGACCATTCTCTGTAAACCCTAGAGATGGTTGTGCGTGAAAATCCCAGTAGATTAGCAGTTTCTGAAATACTCAGACCAGCCCTTCTGGCACCAACAATCATGCCACGTTCAAAGTCACTCAAATCACCTTTCTTCCCCATACTGATGCTCGGTTTGAACTGCAGGAGATTGTCTTGACCATGTCTACATGCCTAAATGCACTGAGTTGCCGCCATGTGATTTGCTGCTTAGAAATTAAGTGTTAAGGAGCAGTTGGACAGGTGTACCTAATAAAGTGGCCGGTGAGTGTATATATATATATCCATTTAATATTTATATTGCATTGTTTTTTATAATTAATTGTACTAAATTAACATGTGACAGGCCTAGTTCTAATTGTTACCCTACTGCCCTATATTTAAGTTGGCTCTTTAAAGGGAACATACAATGGAAGAAAGAATTTTTCTTTCTTCTCACATATAAAAGAGTTCAATACACTATGTGCATAATAAGCAGTAAAAATGGATCATTAATGTACCACATTCTTGCCTATCAATTTGTTATCTGTTACATACAAATGTCTTAAAGGTACAGCAGCAAAGTCTGTTTGGTTTGAAAGATCAGGGGGAAATTATCATGTAAAACTAAATTAGAAGTGTTTTGGTTGTTTCAGATTGTATGTACACTACTGTTCAAACATTTAGATTTGGTAAGATTTTTAATGATTTGTTTCAATGCTCATCAAGAGCAAATAACTTTTTAAATAACAAAACCGTAAAAACAGAAATATGACGATTACTACCATTTCAGTTGACAGTTTTCTGTTTTAATATTTCAAGATGTATTTTATTCCTGTGAAGCAATGCTGAATTTTCAGCATCATTACTCCAGTCTTCAGTGTCACATGATCCTTCAGAAATCATTCTAATATGCTGATTTGATACTCAGTTATTACCATGTTGGAAACAGTCGTGCTGCTTAATATTTTTTTGGAACCTGTGATACTTTTTCAGGATTTAGTGAAGAATAAAAAGTTCAAAAGAACAGCATTTATCCAAATTTATTCATTTTCTAACTATTTAAATCTTTAAATCACTTTTTATCAGAAATCATTCTAATAATATCTGCTGATTTGGTGCTCAATAAACATTTCTAATAATTGTTAGTGTTGAAAACAGTTTCTATGTCTCTATTCCTGTGGCAGGGTGGAGAGAAAAGAGAGAGCTCGTCTGAAGACGGTTAAATTCAACGCAAAACCCGGTAGCCTCGATTCTAAAGGGGTGAGTGTTCTATTCGACTTTAAGTCAGTGCCAACATCCGAAATTCTGTTCGCCCCAGTTTTCAGGTATTAACGGGAAGGGCCCAGCGATTTATTGACAGTTTAGACACAGTTCACCTGCAGCCCCTGGCGTGTCTCTTCACTCATCTCTCTTCAGTCTATCCGGTTTAGTTTTTTTCGTCCCCTGTCATCTTCAATTTACTTTTCCATTTCAAGTTGTGCTGGTGGGTTATTGAGTCAGTCAGTCAGAATGGAAGTGTGTGTGAGAGACTGTCCTCGTGCCGCAGTGTGACAGCTCACTCTGAGCTCTCAGCATCAGTACTGCAGCACAACCCAACAGGCGCTCACTGAAACACACACATAGATGCGTCTCTTCATCTTTTATGAGATCGGTATGGTAAGGTCATCTGTAGTAAATATGTCTTGTGTGTGTATTTGAGAGAGGTAAATTGATAAAACTGAAGGACGTATTTTTAGTTCGGCACCCAACCGCAGAGCCGTTCAGGGTTTTAGCCTTATGATTCCAACTTGTATCCATAGCAACATCGCAGCCAGGCCTGCAAATTTCAGTTTCTTCCTTGTCTTTGTTTCTTTTCTTTTTTCCCTCTCCCTCTGTCTTTTAAAGATGAGGAGAGGGGTGGGGATGTTGGCACTGATGGATTACTTGAGGATTTTGTCGTGTGGTTTTGTCTTTGTGTTCAGTTGCACCAACTTGTGTATGTATCATTTCAGGTTTATGACTCATAGGATTTCAGTGTTGATTGAACATGCATTTATTAGAAGTGTTTATATGCCTTATAATAGGGAGAATTAGTTGGGTGAAAGTTATGAATATTCCCTTTAATCACTATCAGGGGTACAATTGGTTTCTTTCGTACACTGTACTGATATTAATATAGGTAAAAAATAATACATACAAAAGCATTCAAATTAAAATTATATTTATTGCCAAACATTTAAGTAGGAATCTCATTAAGAAATGTCTAGGTTATGTTTCACCCACAGATCATTAAAAAATTATTTGCATAAACCTATATTGAAACCTATTTTAGAACCATTGCAATTAATAATAATTAAGCATAATACTCCTGATTGTATTGCTGTAATAAATCTAATTCTCATTAATGTATCACATCCTCACAATTATTTCTATTAAAGCATTATTAAATTCTGGATAATTTTTTTATTTTATTATGGTATTACATACTAAAAATAGTAATATGGCATTAAAGTATTATGGTTACGTTCTTTATACCTTAAATATCTACTGTTTTTCTTTATTTGTTTCTTATTGAGTTTTGCATCACATGATTATATTATTAAGAATTTAATTACATTATTCAAGGGAGTTTAAAATTGCAATAACATTTTAAATTGTAATGTTCTAAAATAGACTTGATGTAATATAAGTATATATACTTATATAATATAATTTTGGGGTGAAAGATGATGTGGACATATCCTTGATGGGTTCCAACATTATAGATTAATCAGGAAAATTATGTTCATATCAGGCAGCATATTGAGCTCAGGTTCACCGATTAGGTTACATAAAAAAAGTCACATTTAGAATCACCCCAGGCACACATATGTTACCTCATTTATTTTTCTCTGCATTTTACAGCCATTTTAAAAACAATTCACCTTCAGAAAATCATAATACTACACACAAGCAGCACAAATTTTGCCCCTTTGATGAGCATGTCAACCTGTCAGGAGTCCTGCATGCTTAATATTTTAATAGGAGTTTTTTTTTAAGTCCCCTTTGCCTTTGCATGGCACTAAACCAGCTTCAGTTGGCCTTTTGTTTATCATTGTTTACCTCCCTTGTATGTTCATTTCTACTGATCATGTTTTGATTTGAATACATTTGAGCTGTCTAAGAATAGCTCAGGTGCTGGGACGTCATGGACAGCAGGGTTTGGATCAGCCTTCACAACAAACAAAAACCCCTATTCAGGATCATCCAAGTGCTCTCAGCTCTAGCCAAAAATAATGCAATTACTTTGGTACAAATAAAAACCGATTTCAAATGTGCAAATTACTCATTTGATTTGATGAACGATCCTGACCATGAAAACAGAATGATACAATTTGATATTTGGTTGTTTCCTGGCTGCTGTCCCTCACGTCTAGCTCCGGTCGTTGTGTTGTTTTTGTCAGCATGTTTGTGACAGCGTTTAGAGCCCCCTGTTTGCACCATGCTCTCTCTCCGCACAGTCATTCAGTGAAAAACGTAGAAAGAACTTCATCTTTTCACGCAAGTTCCCTTTCTACAAGAACAAGGACGCCGACGAGCAAGACGGCAGCGACTCGGAAAGTAAGTAGCCACAACAGCACGTGCACTCTGACACGTAGGTACATAAAAACAGCACACGCTCACACAAACGCATCCTTGGGGTGAGGTGAAAGGTCTAGGTGTGTGTAGGTAGCTCCAGGAAGCCCATGCCCTCCTTCTTCTGCTGGCGTTTCTCCCCGCCCCACCAACAACCTTACTGTCTCTCTCTCCCTCTGTCTCTCTGTCTCCCATTCTTTCATCTCTCTTCGTCTCTCTCTTTCTCCGCCCCCCTGATCGGCTGTGTGCTGTAGGACATCTCTGGAATAGGGGAGGACGGGTACGGAGCAAAGACACTGAGTAAGTGTGTTAAGGAATGGACCCCAATACCCCTCTCCCAACCACACATGTAACATTTCAGTTCAGATTTGTTCTTTTCTGTTTCGTCAACGACAGACCTGTCTGCATGTCAGAATACTAATGTATGTCGGTCTACAGGTCCTGATGTTTCAGGGATTCCTGCATTATCATCCTTAGGTTCATGTGGTAGCTAAAATGTTGCATGAACGTAACACGTGTGAGAATAGTTTGTCAAATGTTGTTCATTTAGTTTGTATGTATGTCAAGACTGTTGTGCTGTTTTCTGATGTTTAGTCTCGCATAGCTGGAAAAAGTTTATTCTGGCCAAAAATTGTGAAATGTAAATTGAATAGTTTTGTTTTGATTGTATGTCTTGTTTAGGGTGGGTTTGTCAAATAAAAATGCTACAATAAAAGACAGAAGTAATACATTCTGATTATCTTACAGACATGATTCAAAACAAATCAGAATATGCAGTTCTGTTCATAGATATCTAGGCTACTTTCTAGTCCTTTGTCTTTGTCTTTTATGATGTCTCTGCAGTGCTGTGCCAGATGTTGTCTTGTGTTTTTGACAGTGTTTAATGTTCACATCAGGAGCATTTAGCTCAAACAGTTATTAAAATATCGTTTTCAGGGAATAAGGAAATCCACATCAGTCAAACAGAATATTTAGCATTTATTAATTAATTAATTCATAATTACTTGTGCCAAGATATAATCCATAGAGAGGGGAAGAGAATGTTGTTCACAGCTTATGTATATAAATACAGCTTGATCAGAATAGAGGATATTTCTTTTGGGTTGAACGTGTTCGTCTCTCTTCTCTCTCTGTACTGGCTCCCTAATTTAATCTTCTGTGTATAATTTTATTTTATGCTTGAAACTCAAGTCTAATTTTGTCCAATACAACCAACTTAGACTGTCAGAGTTTATAGCGAGCGCCTGATAATGATCTTCTAGACTCTTAAAAACTAGAGCGTACTGTTATAAGAAAGTTAGTGAGAAAACATGATGAGTTAGGTCAGGTTGTTGGAGATATAGTACTGTAGTCCAGCTCCAAAACATTAGCTGTCAGGTTTTGAAGTCATCTTGAGAATGGCAGGTTTCTAGACCGAGTGTGTATTCAGAGCCTGGATGGATGAGCTTGTCACATTGGACAGATTAGGTTTTGCCATATAATTGTCATATTGCATATTGCTCTTCTAGACAGCCATAGAGTGCCATCGTCAACATAATGAAATATGACATGTTTGTTTCCCCTTGGCCGGTAAACAGGATTTGTGGCTTTTATTTAATTTATTTTGGAAATGGACTCACTTGATAACGTGCTGATGAAAAATGATATGTGCTGTCAGAAATAATCTTTTCCAGTTTGTTTCATTTTAGAAAGATATCAGTTTTAGCCATAGCAATTCAGAGTTACGTTTCAACAAACATTTTATTTTTTTTAAAGAAAGAAAGACAGACATATTTTATTTTGCAAGGACGCATTAAATTCATTCAATTTGACTGTAAAGACAGCATTGTATTCATCAAAGAATGCTGGAGAAAAAAATATGTATCACAGTTTCCACAACAATAGCAGCACATTTTGATAATTATAGTAAATGGTTCCTGAGCATCAAATCATCATATTAGAATGATTTCTGAAGGATCACGTGAAACTGAAGACTGGAGTAATGATGCTGAAAATTCTGTTTTTCATCACAGGAATAAATATATTAAAAAAGAAAACATTTTATAATATTATAATATTTTTACATTTTACTGCATTTGATCAAATAAATGCATCCTTTGTGAGCATAAGGGACTGTGTTTCAATGTTTTTTCTACATTGATTACCACTTAGTCACCATGTCACATACAAGCATAATTATTAAGTCAACCTTATTTTGCAACACAGAAGTAAACTACTTTCTGTGACTGTACGAGACTTTAGATTAATTTGCCACTGTAAGGTAAAAAAAAAAATAACTAGAAAAATAACAAAGTGCAGTAAACGATAAAACTATTTGTGATACAAACCAGTGGGTTTATGACAAAACATTAAAATAATATAATAAGAAATATCAGTTTGCAACAACAAGCAGCATAACAAGCTGTTTGTACAGTTAAAAATAACTTAACCCTTGTGCATCCTTGTGGACATTATGGGCTTTTTAAGTTTTTTTTAAGTTTTTTTATCACTTTGCCTGTGTTAATGCTAACTGCATAAATGTGTGTATTTTGTGTAATTTGGCACAGGTGTGTATTTTTATTGGAATTTTACTATTTCACAGCCATTTCCTTTAAAAAATCAATTTTGCACTAGGTACACAAAATACTCCCTCTCAGCCCCTTTTGGACAAAAATAGCAAATACTCGCTTTATTCCTTTTTTCTGCTTTGGCATATTATAGAGCCAATTGGATAAATTGTGCAACGATAATTGTGTGGGTGTGTTGGTATGGATGTCTGAGTGTGGTTTGTATGCAGTGTTGGGAAAGTTCACTTTCTACATGAACTAGTTCAAAGTTCAGTTCACACATTTTAAAATGAACTAGTTCAGTTCATAGTTCACAATTAAAAAAATGAATTAGTTCATAGTTCTTTTTTTTCCATAAATTTGTTGCGAGCTATTTTTTTAAATTATTGCCACAGCCCACAACAACAGACAGCAATTATTTTATCGGCGGGCAAAGTTTGCTCAGAAATGTAAGATTTTTCCCATCCTCACCGACCTTGTCATAAAACTCGTTTAAATGATCATACTGTAACGAGTGGAAATAAGGTGTGGCCCCTTTAAGAGCTGCGCGCGCGCCCTGTTAAACTGTCTACTCTATCTGTATGGTATTGTACCGTTGCCTCGATGTATGCGGGTAATGGTGCGCATTTTATTTGATCTGTTTATGTTTTGTTTGGTAACGCTGTGGACGGAGCGTGGGACAAACAGTTTCCCCAAGTTTGATTGGGGAAATAAAGAGCGAGCTGTTGTGCTATGCCAATCGCCTCCGTGAGTTTATCTGGCCTAGTGGCTTAATTCGGCTGTGAGCTATCCCGGCGTTACAATACGACGCATCCAGTCCTCGCTGCTTTGTCGACTACATTCTGCTTTTTGTTTTGATGACGCATGCGGCGGTGCAACACTGGTGGCTGGTGTTGCCAGATTGGGTGTTTTTTTCGCTACATATTAAGGCCTGTTTATGGTGTGTTTTAGCCGGGTTTTGCCTGGAAGGCTTTATAGAAATATGGCACCCAATTGAACGAAGTTAAACTAAGAGAGCGTTCGTTCACAGACACCAGAATGAACGAGTTCACAGTAGGGCTGGTCCGAATACCATTTTTTGAGCTTCGAAACTTCGGTAGTAATGAACATCGAATAATCGAAGCTTCGGAATCTCATTCACATATAGCCTAGCGCCTAAAAACCCGTAGAAAACGCTAGGCGCGCCGTGTTCTCCTTTTCCAAAGCGCTAGAGCGGTTGCGCTCCGGAGGAGTCTGTCGTTGCTAAGCAATCAAAGCGCTTGCGGCATTCTGAAAAGTTTAGATGTTTTTATCTCGATGCGGCGCGGACGCGCTTGGAAAAAACGAACGCGTCGCTTCCATTATGAGCGCGCATACCGCGCGCCTACATTTGAAATAACGAACTTGAGCGCGCAAAAGACGCAATATGTGAATGTCTGTCTGTCCGTTTGCATTTTGATTATTTCGAGAACCGTTCATCCAAACGACTTCACAAGGGAGTGCAGTGTCATATTTGGTGCAATATAGATAGACAGGCGAGACGCGACACGTTCAGAATGAATAAACTTTTAATAAACTACAGAACAGCGGGAGCGGGAAGCGCGCGCGCCTCACGCGAGCAGAGCTTACATATGCTCCGAGAACGGACACTGCACTAGTGATATAAAACACACACAGGTCTGTTAACTTAAGCAATATTTTTAATAAGGTATAGTCTAATATTGTTCTCACTAACAAATTACTGACAAAGTAGGGTAGATTTAAATAAAGAAGCTGCGCGCCTCACGCGAGCAGAGCTTATATGCTCCGAGAACGGACACTGCACTAGTGATATAAAACACACACACATACACATAGATCTTTTCACTTAAGCAATATTTTTAATAAGGTATAGTCTTATATTTTTCTCACTGACAAAGTAGATTTAAATAAAGAAAAACGAAATTTAAATAAAGAAAAACGAAATTTAAATAAATGAAAACGAAATTTAAATATAGAAAAACGAAATTTAAATAAAGAAAAACGAAATTGTGACGTCCCAGTAAAATCTCAAAGTCTCCTATATTTCGCAGTAGATTCATTTAGATTGATAATAACGGGTAAAAAGGATAATACATTTTGTTTCTATTTTTCTATTTTCCACAATGTCAAAGCAACGCAGCTCAACCCAAAATACAAGCTCGGGCGTGCACTTCTGTCCATACACACACTCCGCTGTTCTGCGCTCTAGCCAGAGAATACTCCCGTTGCAGGAACAAGAAGTAGTCCAAGAAGAAGCAAATATTAAGTTATAACGAAGTTATGTTAAAGTCGGCATGAAATCAAATTTGACAAATCTTCTTTTTATATGTAATATTGTAGTGTTTATTATAAATGATTTATCTGTGCACTTCATTATTTTTTTTAAAATTCATGTACCCTTATAATCTTTAATCAAATACATGACCCTTCCCTCCCCCCTCGAAACGACCGCTCTTCTCTTTCGGTCACGTGCAATGGCGAAAGGGTGCGGCCAGAGCCGATGAGGGTGTGGCTATCGGTGCGCCGCCGCCTCTCAGAGAACCTGTCAGTGTCAGTCATCGATCGCAGCCAGCAACATGGTGGTCAGGTGTATTTTTGGTTGCGCTCTTCCTCACGTCCTCTTTTCTATCCCTAAAGAACCAATACTGCGTGCCCGGTGGCTCGAGAAATCCTCCACAATTGAATGTAAGCTGGCATTCAAATCTGCCTCCATTTTGTTTGCAACGCCCAACCTCCAACGATCCAATCAATTCCCGAAGGACGAAATCAAGCCCCGCCCTACATTTTTTTCTAATTTCAGAAGCCGTTTCACTCGGAAATACGTCACAACAAGGAAAAAAATGACAATCTCAACTTCCGTTTCATGCCGACTTTAAGTATTATATTTTACCAGATTTTAGAGTGTAAAACATATTTAAGCGCGAATGAAAACCGTTTCAAGGGGGATGCCAGGTGGTGTAAAAAAAAAAAAAAAAGACGAATATTCGAATGTCACATTTTCAAATCGAATACCAACCCACCGAACGAATATTCGAATATTCGGATATTCGGGTCCAGCCCTAGTTCACAGTAACGTTCATCAGGCATTAATACAGTACGTTCAGTTCACCTTCGCCTAAAATATGAACGAGTTCATGAACTATCCTTCAATGAACGCGTTCAGGCACAACACTGTTTGTATGTGTGTAATAAAAAAATGTGTGTGTGTGTGTGTTTGTGTGCTTGTAATATTTGAGAGAGTCTTCTTTAGAATGATACCAAACTTAAGTCTGTGCTTCCAAGATTCACATTTTTTGACATGGACATTTTTGTCCTCTATGTAGCTATGTGTAACCATTTTTTTTACTTGATGCACAAGGGTTAAAGTGGATCCTTATTTAAAATCCTCACAGATGCTGTCCTCTTAGCTTGACTGCTGTTTAATGCATATAACTCGTTCTTTCTTTTCCTGCCTACATAGGCAGCTGCCTTCTAACCACCATGACTGATCTTAAGTTCTCTACATAACCAACCATGTGAGACTCAACTTGAAATAGTATTTGATATATACCATATTTACCAAATTTTAAAAGCAAAATTAAGTTGCCTACCTTTCAGAACGGCCTTTGTGTTGTGAGTCTACATTTGATGCCTTAAAATTCTGCCTCTGTAGGCAGCTCATTAGGTTGTTGAACAGAGCTTTAGAGTGTGCTTTGTGTTTGTAAGGCTTTATATA
Source organism: Semotilus atromaculatus (assembly GCA_031834385.1). Classification (NCBI taxonomy): domain Eukaryota; kingdom Metazoa; phylum Chordata; class Actinopteri; order Cypriniformes; family Leuciscidae; genus Semotilus; species Semotilus atromaculatus. The sequence goes on from JAULUF010000003.1 coordinate 5,597,780, forward strand.
GACATAATCCATTCTCTTTATGGCAATAGCTACAACATAGAGGCCATCTAGCTTTTCCACAGCATCTAAATTGTTTAGGGTAAGAGTGGAGGACTACACAGCAGCTGATTCATGCGTGATTCATTCTGTATAGTTTAATGTTACCACTTCCAATGAGAGAAATTAAGCTCTGGCTTTGAATAACACCCGATCCTATCTGGGTTTGAATCGATGGATAATAACCATATTGTGTTCCTGCGGCAGCCTGCTTCTGTTCGTCCCAGGGCTAAAAATAAACTACTCTGGCAACTTGAAGTCCCTGTGTGCGCAGACTACCTCAAAACTAGCGTCACATTGGACCTGCGTTCCCATAATTGGACTTATATATTCAATTAGTATTGTCACTGTCTGAAACGTCAGTCTCATCCGTGATTAAATTGCTTTTTTGTTGTCCATTATCATCCCAAAGCCTTTCTGCCGATCCCTTTAATCTTCCAAATGAGCGCTAACTCAATTTGGCCACTGTTTTTCATTTTTCTCTTTTTTTTTTTTTTTAAAGCAAATGTCCTTGTCAACAAGTACGTAATGACATTACATGCTCAGTAACTCATTTACACATCCACTCGAGCTGCACTCTGAGAGGCGAGACCTTGGTGAAGGGCACATCAAATGTGTCTCGATCACTGGCGTTCTACGGAAAGCAAGCTGAGAGTCCCATCACAACCACCCACCCCACTGAGTGTGTTTCTCTGTTCTGTTTCCAGGGAGTCAAGAGGAACTGATCCTCTCGTATGAGCCTGTCATCAGACAAGAGAGTAAGTGCTTCTCCACTGTCTCTCATGCTTGGACTGTATGAAGTTCTGTATAAGTGTAAATATATTACGTGATTGATGTTCAATTAGTTTGTTCTTTCTGTATTATCTGTTTGAACAGTTAATTACGCAAGACCAGTTATAATTTTGGGGCCCATGAAGGACAGAGTCAACGATGACCTCATCTCCGAGTTCCCTGACAAGTTTGGGTCATGTGTGCCACGTAAGTACCCTACAGAGATCTTGTGGTTATTGCCCAGGTGGTTAGATTATCGGATCAACTAATCTCCTAGTGGATCTTTCATTAATTTTTCATCTTTAAAATGCACAAATTAACCTTCAATAGAGGCTGACTCAACCACGGTCTCAATTGAGCAATAGTGTACCGTGTTATTCTCACTGGTGCCTTTATACATTTCAACTGGAGTGTTAAAAAAAACCTCTGGCCAAGGTAGTTTGTAATTATATTCAGTAGGCCTGGGGTTTTTTAAGCCTTTATGCTGATAGCGGTACTGGTGGGATTCATCAAAATGAGATGGTAAGGTAAGTGACCTGACCATATGAGTCCGTGGTGTTCCCTACTGCCCCACCGTGCTCATAACTATTGCTGTGCAGTTCCTGAAACTCATTTCATTGTGCTGTGACTATGAAATCACTTACTTCAAGGTCTGCTGATTAACACATTTCAACTAGGTCACTCTATTGTGATGTTTTCAGAGGTTGTAATTGGTCTAAGTGAATAAAAGTTCTTCGAGCAAACTTTGAAAGTAACACTTCGTAACCCACACTTTGTAAGATTTCATTTGTTTTATAATTTTCCTGTGTTTTATAATGTTTTTGGAAAAGAGCTTTGTTGGCTTGTGCTATCCATATTAAGCAAAATATTGCCAATATTGTGGAGGTTTTCATCTCAGACCCAAAAGGGAATAAAGATCCTATATCATTCTCATAGTTTGCTGATGAGTGCCACAGAGCTCTTTCATGTTTTCTATCTTGAACATTTTATTTATTGTTTGTTTTTCAGTTTTCAAACTTTTATTTAACCGGTTTTGTTTATGTTCATAATTTTTAAAAAGCGGCTAACAGTTCTGATCAAGAAGGTAAGTGAGATTATTAGTCTGCAGTGAGCAAGATATAAGTAGAAAATGTAACAGCATCAGTCATCCCCTGTAGTATACAGTTGATCCAGTCAGTGGGATCTACGGGTATTTCTGCTTAGCTTACTTCTGCTGTTCTATCTCTTAGTATGTCACCCCAATAGCTAGAGATATCATTTTTTATTTGTGAAAGTAGATTTGCAAAGACAGTTTATGGTATTTCTCATGAACGTATATGTAGATAATAAAGTTGATTATTTCCCATTTTTATGTGTTGTAGAACCGAGTACCCAAGTATTATAAAACTAAAGCCTGGATTTGTTTTAAATCAATCTCAGATACTACCAGATCAAAGCGGGATTATGAAGTGGACGGGAGAGATTATCACTTTGTGAACTCACGAGAGCAGATGGAGAAAGACATCCAAGAGCACAAGTTCATCGAGGCTGGACAATACAACGACAATCTGTACGGAACCAGCGTCCAGTCTGTCAAATATGTGGCTGAGAGGGTCAGTAGTTGCTATGGTTTTACAACCACAACATTGCCATGAAGTCTGCTTACTAATGTGGATTTTACCATTTGGGATGCCTAGCTAGTTTAACATGTTCCAGAGATGTACAGTACTCATGAGTACTTTGGTAGACTTGGACTTTGGTACTTTGGTGTCTTGATATGTTAGGGGACATTTCCTTGCTGAACTTCTTATAACTTGACATCTCAAAGGCCAACTCTTGTCCTTGTGTCGTTGAATGTGTTCTTTGTGAACGGACCCTTGCTCTACTGTTCAGCTTCCCATCATTTAGCAAGTCTTTATTGCTTTTCTAGGGAAAGCACTGCATACTTGACGTGTCTGGGAATGCCATAAAACGACTACAAGTAGCACAACTCTACCCCATTGCCATCTTTATAAAGCCTAGATCCATGGAGTCCTTAATGTAAGATTACCACACAGCTCTATGATGGTGTATTAATTCAATAAATGATACAAATTCCATTGTGTTCAGACTCAAATGATTGATACATTTCTAAACCCTTTGCGTTTCAGGGAGATGAATAAGAGGTTGACGGAGGAACAGGCCAAAAAGACATTTGACCGTGCCATGAAATTGGAGCAGGAGTTTGGCGAGTACTTCACAGGTAACAATAAAGTTCCTAATCCATCGAGAGGGCCTGAGCGGCGCCTTCACGCTCAGAGGCTGTCCAATATCACCTCATTTGCATATTCTGATAGTCTGTTGCATATGCATTACCTCAGAGGCCAACCATTGCAGCTTGTTACATCCATCATATTTGACAGCAGAGCCACGGAGCTGACGCTTTCCCCTGAGTGAAACACATCAACTTTCTCTTGAAATATGCATTAGCCTGACCCCTGTGAGTGTATGGAGGAATATCAAAAAGAGCTTAGCGACATAATGATTCATTTGAGGACATTTTGAACCCGTTGTGACAATGCTTTTGCTTTATTTTTTAATTGCGTTAATCTGCACCTGAGATTTAAAGAGTGTGTTGCTTTGCTAATAATTCTGTTTACTGTTTTCTTATGATAAAAATGTAATGTTATTTTTAAATGAAAAGCTGCAGAGTTCTCTCTGCTTTGGTAGAGATTCTGTTGCTGGGTAAAATTGCTATTCTTACCGTTCAAACAAGAAGAATTCATGAGCGATAAAGTGGCTAATGATCCATTAAGTTCAAAAACGATCATTATGAAACTGTCATCGACGTTTCTTACTTCTTGTGGTGCAAAATGATAAAGGCGTTGCTCCGTAAAGTGCATTATAATCTATTAACGTCAGCTCTTTCTCTCTCTCTCTCTCTCTCTCTCTTTCTCTTTCTCTCTCTCTCAGCTCTGGTTCAAGGGGAAACACTAGAGGACATTTATAACCAGTGTAAGATGGTGATAGAGGAACAGTCTGGACCTTACATCTGGATTCCTTCAAAAGAAAAACTATAAAAAATCACCTTACCCTGGCAGGGACCTTGGACTGCAAAAAACAAAACAAAAACATAGGAATAATTTGTAATATAATATAAATTATTATTATGGCAATGTTTATTGTTAACTCTTACAGTGATTTTTTTTCTCTTGTTTGTTTGTTTATTTTATGTTGCATTTTTTCACTTTCAATATGAATGTTCCTGAATGTACACCACAAAGTGTTAGAAGCATCTTTGTTTGCATATTTATTGGTTAGCGTTTTGATTTAAGGAAAAAAAAGGAAACATAATTTAGCGCTGAGTGTTCTTCAAACAATCTTCAGTTCAGAAGGACAAAGAAGTAGGTCAGGTCATCACAGATGATTTCCACACACCATCACCACCTCCAAGAAGAAAAACAAAATCAATGTTGATATCAGCTCTTGTCACTTTTCACCCGATCGGTCGGTTTCACACACCTCTCAGACTCATTTCACAAACTCGGCATCTATGCACTCCTGTGGCTAACAACACGCACATTGATTGTGTTCTTTTTTTTGTATTTGTATTATTTTGTTCATTTTGTTTTGTAAAGACATCCATTTTGTTTGAGTATATTACTTCAAAGATTTAGTTCAAATTGTACATTCATTCTTACGGATCCTTTCGAGAAAGGTTTCTTGTGATTAAAAGATTGCTTTAGTTAGTGTAAACGGCTGAGGGGATTCAACTAGCTGTAGGAAATATGACACTATATTTTGCTATTTATATTGATAGAGGACACAACAGCACAGAAAATATTTATAAAGATGATATATAACTTTGTCTAAAGAATCGTTTTGGAAAAGAGATTTTACTGGTACTGAAGTATCATATTGTGCCGTTGCTGTTATGCTGGTGAGAATGAAAGGTAATACTAATGAGTGCGTGTTTTCCCTGAACAAAACGCCCCCTTATCCGTCCAATTCCGGAATCTGCCCATTCTAAACTGACCGAGAGTTCTGAAATCCCCGGAGCTCAGAACTTTAATTGGTTGAGAATGTGAATTGTGTTTCAGCTTTGTTCAGTCTGGATAACAGGAAGGAGCTTGATGTTTGTGAATCATTCATTGAACGGTTGTTCAGTTGCGGCCTCCCTCAAGCACCCTCTAAAGTGTTTACAGTTCCTCGACTACGGAGAAATTGAGGGCCAAAGGGACAAGGTCTGCAAGCGGTCCTGTCTTAAAAGCTTTTACGTAAATGTAGTATAAAGATCTCTGAATCATTTTAGTTCCGTTTTTTTTTTCCATTTTGGCATGCTTTACACTTGTGGACATGACCTTGGCTTATTGCCCACTCATTCACAGTGCATACTTCGGTCATTCTTGCCCTTTACATGTCTAGTTGAGAGAGATTCCCGTCCTTCTACATTAATAGTAAAGCTCTCGCCATTTTTGGAAACTACAAATGCCAAAAGCCATTAACTCGTTTCAAATGTGGGGGGAATTATTTGTTGCAATATTTATTGGGAGATGTTACAGCACGGTTCTGTGGCAAGAGTCTTTTGACCTACTGGTCACCACTTGCCTTAAAAAAGGGAAGAGGCTTTTCGGGCCAGATAGACGTTTTTTACGCTTTCTTGAAGACTGAGCACTTTTGTATATTTGAGAAATTATTCACAGATCGTGTTCAACCAGATAGTGGACACAGAGGGGGATTTTCAGAAGAGAGGGACTGAATATCACAGTGAAGCTCTTCAGGTTGTAATATGAAATTTCTTTGAATAACAATAGATAATGTATATGTTATTATGACAATGTAAACCATGGATGGCATCGGTGACTATCAGAATATAAATTGAACATTTTAAATGCTGTGAAATATTTTTTTTTTCTCTTCTACACGTGTACATCTTTTCTTCCCCCCTTATTCAATGTGATTGTTCTATCATCTGTAGCATATCATCTTCTAAATTTAATTCTTAATGCACACAATGGATCATGAAAGCATCTCACAGGATTTTGGGTACTCTTCACGTCAAATATTTGCTTTTAAATGAATTGGTATGATTATTAGGTAATCAAAAGTGCATCTCAATTACTGATGCAGTGGCTTTAATGAAAATCAAAACCCTGCAGATTGTACGCACTTGAACGAGGCTCTCCGAAGCCTTATGGTGCTCATAGTCTGATTTGGTCCATTTATTCCAAGTGAATGTTCAGCTTAATCAAACGTGCTGAAACGGGCTTGTTTTTGTCTCAGGGTTGCCAGATAGGGCTTAATAACTGATATTAAACCTTCAGATCAAAGTGCATCTGTTTATCACACAAATCTCAAATGTTTTGTTCCTGATACCTGCGTTGCATTTAGTCGGATTCTTTTGGTTCGCTTTGTGATTTATTTATCGCCAAATGGGCCATGCAAAATATTTTCCACATATTGTTTATTTTTTCCCCCTGAAACCCAAATGATATGTGCAATTTTGTATATAAATATCTGTTTGCACTTATTGTAGTTGTATAGGAGATCTTTAATTGACACAGTCCCAAAACCTCTTTGTTTTTTCTATTTATATCACAGGAGATTAAAGTTAAATCATTAAAGACTTACATCCCCCTTCTGTTTGTAGGTATCATTTCCCAGCATTCCATGGGTGCGACAATCTAAGCACATTTAGAAAAAGTGAGACTGTACAGTTATCTACACGTCTGTTAAAAATATATATTTTTTTGTTTCACTCTTTTCTTCCTTTTGGCTTTTCTGAACGAAAAACATAGAAAGGAACCTATCCTGTTGCAGTGTGTATCCCTGGTATCTCAATAAAGACATTGCTTTAGGTATACATCAAGGTGCTCTACTCTAACTGTAAATGAATGATGTGGTGAGAATTTTTATACTCAAATTGACAGCTGTCTCTAAAATGCTGTTTTGGTCTTTTTGTGCACTGTGAGAGTTTGCACTTCTTTACTGACATCTAGATTTGCCTTTTAACGTCAATGAATCTGCCGCCGACTCCATGACATGCCTTTTAATTGATATACAGAACCTTTAACAGAGTTTGTCATGCAAGACAACACATTTGTGCTCTCCCAATAGCTCTCAAAGTCATTTATCTATCTAATCACTATGTATGACAGTCACTAATGGGTAGGGTGGAAACTTACGACCTCTCACAGTGTGTCACTTCAAATATATCCTTGACATTATTGCAGAGGCACTGGAGTTTTCAATGAAGTCCTTTTATGTATTTATCAAGTTTTTATAGTGTATCCATACAAGAAAGGAAACACGTATTTTTCTGTTCTTTTTCAGAATGATGCTTATTGAATGTAATTGAAACGATTATTCCAAAGACGCATTGGCCATCTGGAGAAATTCTTGCTCTTTGTGTGTTTTTAAGGATCAGAATTATGGTTGTACATGGTCGAACTGCTATGGTTTCATCTGTTTTTGCTGCCATCTGGTGGTTGATCAGGATGTAAACATGGATTTTTTCCCCCCGGAAAAATCTATATGAAAGTGTATTAGTATTTGCTGTTTAAACTCCAAACATGTTTTGTAGTCTCTTATATTAGCGGTGTCATTCATCTCCAGCCTCAGGTGGTCTGTTCATCATCACTGAACATCTGTTTCTGCATCCGCACTCACTGCATGTGTGGGTCCAACCTCAGAGTAACCAAAGTCCTCGAAGTGTTGCGCTGTAGCAGAGGCCTGGTTGGGCTCTTTCGGCTTAATGAAGTCTGTGTAGACGTACGACAAAAGAGTCACTTCTACCGTGTCTGGTACTTCCTGTGAGACAAGAGCGGCCAGAGCAAACCATATAGAGAAGGTATTAAAAAGATGATCATTAAAATAATTACAGATAGGCCATTAGGCCTACTGTTAAAAAAACCCAATAATAAACTTATAAAAGGCCTACATTTATAATTTACAGCATTCCTCTGGAAGAGTTTTTCATGACCTAAAGAGCCCATAAAATGACATAATTGCTTCAGAATTTACTAGAGTCAGTGGCCACGGCAACTTCCGGTGCGGCGCAGTGTATGGAAATTGAAAAAAAAAGCACAAAAGTAAATGTTGAAGTGTCACACTCACACAACAGGACAAAAATATTGCCAATATCAGCCTTCACGTAAAGTTGGGTTGTATAAAATATAACACACTATGTGAATGATAAACAGCTATCAGAAATATGACAGTTTGCTACCAGTTGGGAAACTTGCCTTTCGCATTAGCCATGCATTTAGGCTACTTTTTGGGTTGGACATATTTGTCCCATTTTTAGTGTAAATGGGTGCAAGATTAGACTGTAAAATTGCAAATGTGTATATCTGCTAAAAGCCCAATTAACCTCCATTAACATTATGGCCTTAATGCTATAAGCGTGGAAGTGTTACACCTCGGGTGATTGTGTATTATTTTCTAATCAACGGCCCGGAGACAATAATTAATAACTTTTTTTATTTTCATAGGGATAAGGAAAATATCAATAATTTTATTGTCCATGTAGCCATATCTACTGAAATTATTATTATGTTTGTTTATTAATTATTTGGATTGCCCATTAGCCTACCTGATAAATTGCAAGGACATTATCTGCATCCCCTGTAAAGTATATTTCATAGATATTATATGACAATGCAATTGGTTGTATAATAATATACAATATATATGTACACACACACACATACACTCATTGGTATATTTTCAATACCTTCATCTGTAGTTCTGCCATTTTCAACTCTTTGCCCTAAAAAAAATATAATCACAGTGAAACATTCTGTACAAAATAGAATCATTTAAAAACAGTAGTTGCTGTAATTGTATTTCAGGTTTTATGTTGCTTGCAAAGTATCCGGGGGAGATTTTTAAAGCAGAAAATGTGTCTGTGATTCTGTCTGATGTTTTTGAGAACATTTGCTGAGATTACGTTGTATTTACATTCATGATCTGAGTCACACAGTAAACCTAAACCACAAATGCTGTGGGTTTTATAAGCATTCAGTTATTATTTTGCTGAAGCAACACATTGTTCATGTAGGCTACTGGGTGAAAGTCTTACTGTGATGGTATTTGCAAAGGCCGTAGAACATGATGCACAATCCAAAAACACCCATGAGTGTAAATCCACTTGAACGCAGAATCTGACCAGACTGAGTTTTACCACTAGAACCATTTCCGTGGTTAACAGTTGAGTTCTCATCTTAAAAGAAAACCAGAAAATTACATATACAATGCTGCTTTCTTTTCACAATCGTGATGGTTTAATTTCTGGTCCTGAATATAATATTACAATCTGACATGAGAGGATTTAAATAAGGTGCACAATGGATGCTCAACTGCTCACCAGTAATATGTATGTGCTGTTCTGATTCTCCATATGCATTTGAAACAATACAGCTGTACGTCCCGTAATCTGAGCTGGTTATGTTTCTGATGTGAAGAGTTTGGTTTCTGTCACTGAATGAGTGTCTGTGTTTCTCTAGAATGGGGACTCTTTCTCTCTTCCACATCAGCTGCAGAAAATACCCACTCACTTCACATTTGAGAGTCACAGATGTGCTGGACGTCTGTGAGACCACAATTTCTGTTGCATTTGGTGGGTCTTGGAATAAAATGTGTATAATGAGCAGACATAGATAAAAAAGACGAATTACATATGAATAATTAAGATTCTGATATGTCTTCTTGACTTACTTAATGTAGTAAAGTAGACTTACTTAATGTAAAGTTTTGGGATTGTGTAGTTCCGTTTCTTCTAACTATTTTTTCCATGAAGACTCCTTCATCCTGTGCTGTCACGTTCTCCAGAATGAGGGTGTTATTGTTAAAATGGAAATGAGCCTTTCTACAGCAGTCACTGAAGCATTTGGTAGTACCATTGGTACTATTGTTTTCATATTTAATACAGACTTGCGTTGTAGTTAGTTTTAGTTTGCTCCATTCCACTGACTTAACAGTCTCTTTCTGAAGTGGCATTCCAGTGAGTTCAACGCGACTATATAAGCTTGTCTTCACTTCAAGAATTTCTTCTGCTGTTAAATCAATATGTATAGTCATTACAATCCATAAACAGATTTAAACATTTGACTGAAAGACATTATGAAAGAAGCGCATTCAACAATTTATCCAAAATTACTTAACGGGTACTTAAATTAAAAACAGGTCTCTAATGTATACTCTCATGTATATACATGGAGAATTTTCAAATGAATATATACATTGGTGCGTTAATAGCACACAAAAAAAGCAGACAGCAAAAGAGAAATGACCAGACACACTTACCAAACAGAAACAGCCACACATAAATGTAACATCCAGGCATCGTAAGTCAGCAGTTAGACTTTTTGAAGCTAAATTAGCATTTATTATCGTTTATAACCATTAATAAAACTGTTCTAATCTGTATGTGCCTTATATGATGCACTTCAATGCACTCAGAACGGTTACCACTGAGTAAAAAATAGCCACAGTAAACCACGACAGGAAAAAAAAACAACAAGTTAGAACAAGGAAGAAGGCAGGGCTGCTCGAATTCAGATTATTTTGTAGATGTAGGCTACATTTCACACAGTATTTCGGATCAATATCTCAAAGATTAACTTGCTGATTCAGTTTATCATTCAAATGTAAAAAAATTAAATAATAAAAAAAAGGAAATATATATATATATGGTTAAGATGTCATCCTGCTTTGTTAAATCTCCAGATGACTGGGTGTTTAGTGTTGATTTGGTTTAATTCAGTATTATTTTTATTGGATATTTACAGTAAATAACTGTACTTTCTGTTATTTAACGGTATATGTCCTGTCCTATACTGAGTTTGAATCAGCTGTTAGTGTGTAAAGTTATTGAAAACATCTATTTATATAAATGGAAGGAAGTGTTACCCTTCAACAAGAAAAGACCAATTCATTGTAAACTGTCAAATAATTAGGCAATGGTGTAGAAAAGGAGTAGATTTAATTATTTTGAAGACACATTTCCAGTCTACAGTTTGAGGAAATAAGTTTTATTAAAGTACAATTGTACTGATTATAGTCCCTGTTGTGAGAACACAATCATATGAAGAATTCATAGTGTAATGAATAAAATAGCACATAACAAAGCCCAGTTGGTGACATCTTAGAACAAAACAGGATGTAATAAAATAGGCCATGATGGGGACCTCAATCCAAAGTGAGTCTTTCTAATTCAGCAGTAGCTGTTCGTGAAGCAGGCGGTGTGTCAGATTTCTGGCGCTCCGCTACAGATTTAAAGTGCTGATCACAGGGGGGAAAAATTAGGTTATCAAAAGTACAACCTCCCAAAAAAATGCAGCAACCATTAAAAAAAACACACACACTAAACATTCAAAATCTTATATAGATAAAACTAATCTATATGAATTTAGCGGTTTCTTCATTTTTTTGAAGAAACGATCGCTTTATAAAGAACAGATTAAATTTAGGCTTTTGACAAACACTGATCAGCGAACATAAACAGAAGCTCAACTGAACCTGCGTGACGCACGAGAACAAACCTCATTGGTTCTTGCGGACGCTCAAACGTGCTGCGTAACACGAGAATGAACCTCATTTGTTCCCTCACTTCAAGCGAACATGCTTGAGCTTCCGTTTACCTGATGTGTGAGTTGATAAATGTTTATGTGAATAAAAGCCTAAATTTAATCTGTTCATCATATTAAGCGATCGTGTCTCTTCAGAAAATTTGGACTAAACCACTTAATTTATGTGGATTCGTTTTACAATCTCTTTATGAACTTTATGAAGCATAAAATTGTCAGTCGTGAAGCTGTCAATGGAGGGAAAGGAAGCTCTAAGATTTCTTCAAAAAGATCTTCATTTGTGTTACGAAGATGAACGAAAGTCTTACGGGTTTGGAACGAAATGAGGGTGAATAATTAACTAACCCTATAATATTGTAGAGTAAAACTAACCTGTGAGTTTTTGAATTCAGAGTAGAGTGTGAACAGGACGTGAAGTGAGTGAATTCGGTTCTTGTACACAGGGATGTCCAGGATTCCTGAGGGTACACGAACAGTCATTACAATAACCAACAAAAGCATCAAAGATGAGAATACAAGACACATGCAATGGACCAACTTACCACAAATAATGTCAACATAATCTGCCAAATCACAGTCAATGTCTGCTGTGGGGAGATTCACCTGGTGAACAGACCAGAAAGTGAACACGGTTTGATGAAGGATCATATAGCAGAACATATTTTAATCAAAAGCTAACCTTCCCCAAAAGCTCCTCAAATTCAGCTGGCCACTCTTGCATCAGGCTGTCGATGTCTGGCATGGGTCTGAAGAAATATACAAGACTGGTGTCAAGGACATTTTTAAGTAATCATAACGTACATTTCTGTTTCTTTCATGATTAACATTTATATGCCAAAGTGTGTCTGCATATGTGTCCAAATCAGAGATTTGATCCGAGATTCTCCCGGCCATGATTAAAGCATATTCAAACGCAGCAGACTAGACTGTCAGGTGTCGTTTAGCTTAAGTCAGGTGCCTGGGGGGATTTCCACCACACTGGTTCCAAAATAACAGATGTTCTGCTCTGTAGATGTTCGTGGATGATTCATGTCCGTTCTTGCCTCGTGTAGTGTACGGTAGCTGGAGGTTTGGACCGATGCAGCTCAGTAATGCTCTCGATCCAGTTGTCTATGGCTTTGGGGTTCTTCTCTGGGTTTTCGATGCTCTTAACTTTCACTTCCTGTGAAAGGCATCACATTCTCATTTTACTTGCCAAGCCACAATCATCAAAGCTCTTAATCAGTCTTTCAGTGTGTGTGGACTCACAGCGACATTGTGTTGTTTGCTGTTCTCTGACAGCCACAATGAAAGCACTGTTGGGTCTGACTGTTTAACGCATGGCTCATCTAAAACGAGGAGACCCAGATTGTCAGCCTTCCCATCCGCCCGTGGTACCTGCAGAACGCAGATAGTATAAAAAAAAGCATATAAAGAAATTGTCAGTTGACACTTTCAGATCAGAACCACACCTGAATGTTCACTCACTTTGAGGAAAGCATCAATGTCCCCCACAGCTGGGATGAAATCAGGGATAAAGGGCTTCAGTTTGTGGTCAAGCTCTATCGTCTGAGGAGTGTATCTGAAGGAAACAGTCATTCAATTAATACCAGGAAGAATCCATGAGATAGACAACTCAAATAAGTGTGTTTCTTCAACTACAAGCACAGATTTTTTGTTATACGAAGGTCACGTTATTATTGTGTCTTATTTTAATATTACTTTATATGTATATATAATTAATTTTATTTTATACTATTCTTTTGAAGTTAACTAAATATCATTAACTGTGCATCAAGCTATAAATGTATCAAATTAAATATTATAGTGTTTGGTTATAAAAATAGTGCCCGGGCAATATATATATATATATATATATATATATATATATATATATATATTGTATATATAATATATATATTAAAATTAGGGTTGTTAAACGATTAATCACGATTAATCGCATCCAAAATAAAAGTTTGTGTTTACATAATAAATGTGTTTGTACTGTGTAAAATTATTTTGTATATATAAATACACACACATGCAAAATATTTATATTTATATATAATATAAATTATATATTAATCTATATATAATATATACATGCAAATATTTCTTAAATATATACAAGCATGTGTATGTATTTATATATATATATATATATATATATATATATATATATAAAAATAATTATACACCGTACACACACATTTATTATGTAAACACAAACTTTTATTTTGGATGCGATTAATCACGATTAATCGTTTAAAAGCCCTAATTAAAATTTAAACGTTGTAATTATATGTTTATATATAATATAATTGTATGTATATTATAATTAATTATATTTTATAAACTATATTAAAGTTATATAAATATCATTCCCTGGCCTGTGCATCAATTCCAATCAAGCTGTAATTTTATCAAATTAAAAAGTTTGAAAATAATATTTTATTGTTTAATTAGCCCAGGTAAAGAAAAAGAGTTTGTCATTTTCATAAAAACAAAAATGTAACTGTAATTTTCATCATCATTTCCACCAGAGAATGCCATCGAACAATACATATTTTGAGATCTTCATGGAAGTCTAGAAAAAAATAAAAGAATGCCTTTGTGTTGCATGTATATTCACTATTAGACATTGTTTAGCTGGGATTTTTTTTTTTTTAAAGAAATTAGCGTTTGTTTTTCTTTTTAATATCCACAGGGCCAAAAGTACTATCTAAAGAAACATTAATTTGTATTAGAGGGTTAAGGGTCAGTTTCTCTTTGCTAATTTCTTTCTCTTCATTTTGTATGTCAGATTCGTGTGCAGACCAGACCAAAAGGTGTGAAGGTGTTGCACGCTCACCGAGTGATGTACTGAAATAGCTCTTTGATCTCGGCTGTGACAGGAAGATGTTCATAATCGGCAGGGTCATATGCACTGTGAGGAGTCACACACACACATCCTTATTTTAAAATAAAATAGCTTGTTGTTTTGAGTAAGTACTGTAACTATAATGCTTTTAGTACTTTTGTTAAACACTGAAATTTTACATTTGCATCATCTTACGCACAACTAGCCCACTTCCTTACTGTATATCTGATTTTGGCCTATCTTTATATTTCCCCTTGATATATTTTCTCACTAGCTAAAAGTAAATAAAACATTAATGTCAATCAATCTTGGGCAGTAGACAGTATGCAAGTTTACGGCCCTACCCTTCTGGAGCAGATCCAGGCTCCCCTTCCTCCTCATCAGACTCTGTGTCATCAGAATCATCATCGTCATCATCATCATCATCTTCTTCCTCCTCCTCATCCTCTTCATCATTCTCATTAGTACTGTGAGCACCAGGTGGCGGCTCTTTCTTTCTCTGTGGTCAGATGAAAGGTCAGGTCAATAAAACCTCACTTTAAGCACTGATGAAAATGAGCCAGTTCACTTTAATCTTACTTTAGTGTCCTCTAGTTTCTCACCAGCATAACTGGTCATGGCGCTGAGCTTCTGCCTGCCTGCCCTCCTGGAAACTGTCATGAGGAAAAACAGTTGGTGAATGGGAAGGTAAAATATAAAGAAGTGGTTAAGATGGCTCACCTCTCTGTCGTGGGGATGGTGTGTGAACGCTGGCGGCCTCGTCTGCGTTCACCTCAAAACTCTCGTCGTATGGCTGGTTGGTTGTGAGTTGAATCTGATTGAAGAGTTATTTGAACTTTAGTTTGTACTAAAACTGGGTCTCTAGGAACCTATAGATCTGCCTACCCAAGGCAAGGCAAGTTTATTTATTTAGCACATTTCATACACAATGGTAATTCAAAGTGCTTTACATAGAATAAATTAAAATAATCAAACGAAATAAGAATAATTAAAACAGTTTAGAATAAAGACATTTATTCTAGTATTAATTTATTAGAATGAATAAATTATTAATTTATTAAAAAGTTATTAGTTTATAATACCTAGAATTCATTTTGAGGAGTCATAATGATACACTAAAAATGCTGTCTAGGTAACGTTAGGCAGCAAGAGAAAGTTACCTTTTTTAGAGATAGAGCATATAAAGTAGGCCGGGCTTTTCCAGCGGGTTTAACGTTAAGTTTTCTGTTTCGCTTATGATGGGTCTTATAATAGTTTTAGGAAGCAACCATTTCGTAACTTCATGACATGCGATGACATATTTAGACAAAATGTGACAAACATTCTGGAATAACAATGTTTTACTGCAGCTCAGTGTTTAGCTCTCGCGCTACATTGATTCAGTCAGTGCCCACGTATCATTATTGAGGCAGAAAATAAATCACAATGATATGGTGTATACATTCTTACATATGTACTATATAACGACTAAAGTAATGAGATTTGCGCTATAATAACAAACCTTTTGTCGCTCAGACCTCTCCATTAAAACACCGTGTATTGTTGCCAAGGAAACTTGTTCTCGCGAGATGTTCAGCGGAAGTGCGTGAAAACAGTTTGTCAGACGCACTGATCTTTTTATATCAGATTTGGATTTTAGACGCATTTTATTTTAATTCTATTCCAGAAGAGTCGCAGTATTAACAACTTTAGCTGCCAGAATAATAACATAAATGTCCGTGTTTTTTAAATATTACATGGTTTCCGCTCGTTTTGTTTTTAGTTTGTTCCAAAAAATCAATTTACAGTAATTTATAAAATATAGGAAATTTGGTTTGCTACGAGACCGCTTTTTTTGTGTGTATTGCATTTCCCTAATAAAATAAATAATTGCATAATGCCACTCTGAAAGAAAAAAACATCAACTAGACAGATTCTAAATCCTTCCAAAATAATGTTGAGTAAATGCAATGATAAAACAAATGCACAATTGTTTTTTTTTCCCCACTCGACAATAATGAATAATCAGATTAATAACTGATGCAGTGCAGACTGAAAGATGGTAAAAACAGGAAGCAATGTCTGTAAAAGTGCACAAACTAGCCCTAAATGATTACTGATAAACCTGAAAAGCTTGCATGCGTTTCTTCTGAATAAGAGACTCTGTGCCACCATTAGGTTTTCACAGTCTGCTGAGATGGGAAAAAGAACAGAAAAACTAAAAAGCATTATGTACTGTAGTAGCAAGGAGGACATAATATGGACTTTTTCAGTAACCTATTCTCTTCATGCTTGTTTTTCTCTGTAACACTGACATGAAATTGGCTGAGATTCATGATTTGAGTCACAGAGTTAAGCAGAACGGTCATTAGTTTCATAAATATACTAAAATAATATATCATCCATCAACAATGCTGATAATAGGGGAACTCTTCACTAGCTAGGGGACAGCATTTCCAAAGTTTAGCCTGTTTCGACAAATCAAGCCATGGTGCTTTTGCGGGTGAAACATCTTCAAGTTGCAAAAATGTGATTTGGTTTTAATAATCAATAATCAGAGTTGTAAGGAATTCAGACATATAGCAGTTGTATGTGCCATGGATCAGCTCTTGAGAACAGGATGTGGTTCTTAGCTTCTTCTCTGGCTGGTTCAGCTGTTTAAAGTAGCATATTCCTTCTAACCCCCCCCCCCCCCCCCCCCCCCCCAAAAAAAAATTTGCTTAGTTTTTTTATATGCATCTTTTACTCATATTTTTGCATGCTGTGGCACATCCAATGTAAAATGCTGTGTAAATATTTAATTTGTATTAATTCATGACAAATCTCAGACATCTGAGATGTGTAAAAACAACAAAATCAATGATAATGTTTTACATTTATTAAAGACTCTTTCACAGGCATTTGATTATTGTTGATTAATTGCTTTATCTGCAGTAATGAGTGGCTGAAATACTGATTAAATATTATACATAAATTATCATGGGATGCAAAATAAAGCTGTGCAAGTTGTCTTCTACAGTGCACCCGTGGAAAGGTCACGGTCTTGAAGCGCGAGTTCTTGTCAACCACAGCGGTTATGATATTTTCCTCTTTATGCTCATCTGATCTAGCAGACTACACAGATGGAGAGATTCTGCACAAGCTGTGAGTTGCAAAGTTTAATCTGAATTTGTTCCAAGGATGTCAAAGTAGTGTGGAGCTGTTTCTGGAGCAAACCAAGAGTCAGATATCAGACCCTAGATCAGCAATTAGTTTAAAGTGTACTCCAGTCCAGCTCTCAAACATTCCTCTTGGTGTTAATGAGCAGATCTCTGTTGAATTCAGCCTCCAGATTCCCAGCTCCACTCTTTCCTCCAGGAGGATCCGTTATCAGAGTGAGTTTGTTAAACACTCCACGGCCAAAATAATCAGCGATGACTGAGAAGCCATCATTAGAGCCTTTCAACTAAAAGAGAGAGAGAGAGAGAGAAAAAAAGAGACCATTTAATTCTATCCAGTTTTCATTTGCATTGTTTTTTGATCAATTCAAAACTGCAGGGGAAAAATCAGCACCTGTCTGTGGAAATGGTCGTGCAGGTCTCGTTTCTGATCTTGGGCGCGCAACATGTCCATCACCTTCCTGTTCTCAGGGGTGCAGGTGGGACACTCGGCCTCACTCTCAGCGAAGCTCTCTAAGCAGTGCTGGTGGAAAGAGTGACCACACAGGAAGTGCACAGATGGCAGCTCTAGCGGGCTGTTACACATGCTGCACTTGGTCTTCTGGAAGATCTTTGCACTGAAAAAACAATGTGAGGAGCTTACTCCGCATGCTCCGATACTTGATTCTGACTGATCAATTGTGGCATACATTTTTTATGCCATTCAGAAAATAATGAATCAACAGGTGTGTCCAAATTCACGTACTTATGCATAATTCTATGCCATTTTGTAGTATAAATGGTGTGTTCACACTGAAAATTTCAAAAAGAAAAAGTGCATTTTAAATACCCGGATGATGCACTTCATTAACTGAAACAGTGTTATTCAAAGTTCATGTTCTCAACTGTCGCGCTTTTCCATTACCAGTACCAGCTCAACTCGGCTCGGCTCGACTCGCCTCGGCTCGCTTTTCGCTCCGTTTTCCATTGCAGATAGTACCTCCAGAATAGTACCTGGTCGTCATAGCGACGCTGCAGGAAACTGCCGTGAAGTAATCTTCTGCGCGAGCCGCGAGTCGCGACACAACCGCGACACACACTCCTCGTTTGACCACGGCGTATTCTTCCGAGTTGCCATAAAAATAGTAGTAATGGGGATCTCACGCAATCTGGCCAAACTATTTAAAAATAGCGGGGTTATTCAGGATACTCCGTCTGGCGCGTGCAATGATGACGCAGTGAATAGTGATGATTCTCTCTGACCAATCAGCAGTCTGCTGTGTTTACACGTCACATTTTAGTATCGCCTCAGCTCGCTTAGAACCTCGCCGGAGGTGGTACGAAAAAAAGTACCCGAAAGCAGGTACAGGTACAACTTTTACACAGTGGAAAACCAAACAAAGGCGAGGCGAGTCGAGTCGAGTCGAGCCGAGGCGAGCTGGTACTGTGTAGTGGAAAAGCGCCATTAAGAGTCTGATGTTGAATGACAAAATAAAACCTCATGGTTTGTCATTTGGCAGAGTTCTGGTTTCACTCGCCTGGTTTTGAGTTCCTGTATCTCAGCACGTAGATTGGTTGTCTCCTCTCTATACTGTTGAATCTTCCTTTCGTCTTCCTCAATCTGCGAGGTCTCCCTCTCAAGTTTATTTATCAGGTAGTCTTTTATGACTGACAGAGATGCTGTGGAATTATGGGCCAAAGTCTGCACCACTGCAACACAGACACTCTCATAAGGTCCAAATGATAATGAACAATATTGCAAACGCTACAATTATATGATCTGGAGTTCATCAAAAGGTTAAGAGTCGGTCAAGAACATTCTATCATCATGACCTACTTCTGCCTTTTACTCACCCAGAAGAGGAGGCATCAGGTTATTTTCATCAATGTGCTGCAGGACTTCACTAATGTAGGCCTTGCAGTTCTCTTCTTTACGTGCAAAATAGCCTAGCGCCTGTTCCCACAAACACACCTCGTTGTCACCATAGCGCTTACAGGCTTCCACAACTTTCCCATACTCTTCATTCTGCATGTGGTAATGCATGATCTGTTGGTACCTGCAGAAACGAACAGGTCTGTCACTATTAATCCTGTGCTTTTATTAGATTAAAAGTAAATGTAATGTAAGTTTGCACTAGAGCTGCATAAATAACAGTTAAAAGATTGCAATCTCGATTCAAACACCCATGTGATCATATTCCTTAATGATAACGATTCGTCTGTCTATTAAACCTCAAATCTGTATTGGCGCTGCCGCTGAGCCAGAGAAAGCAGTAATAATGTACAGGCTGAGGCTACAACAACTTTGCATAGTCTTTCAATATCACAAATATGTCTATTACAAATACTAATCACAGACTGGGATAAAAGTTTGTAGTTCAGATATAAACACTGATGTCTACAGTAGCGATCAAATAGAGCAAATCACCTTTTGAAAGTAACTTGCAGCTTCAAATAAAGATTGTTTCATTTACACCGTTATACCTGTAGGTGGCGACAAGTGACTTAAAAAAATTATTGTCATTGAATCATTCATTCAAGACATTGTCATTGAAAATGAAAATTAATTAAACATTTTTAAATAGACTGCAGCAATTAACATTTTGTCATAATCTCTAGTAAATGGCATGTTATTTTGTAGGGTTTTTTTGTGCAGAATCGTGGAAGAATCGTGATCTCTATTTGAAACAACAACAAAAAAAATAATCAATCTCAATTTATCCGGAACCATGCAGCTCTAGTTTGCAGACATTAAAGAGTTCAGTTTGTAATTTTGGTCTGTTGTCACAAAGCTGTCCACCTTATTTTTAACGCAAGAATGGTCACAGCAATTTGTAACTTGAATGTGCGAGGCTTTTGGTGTCATTTGCTTCCAGTTATTTTAGCTGTACAAAACAGTTTATTATGCTGCTTTATATAGCAGACTGGTGTTTATCATAACATTTTAATTCTTTATCATAAACACACTGCTTTGTAGCACAAGTTTTATGCACAAGTTAAATGGTAAATAGTTTTACCATTTACTTGACTTTGCTATTTTTCAAGTTATTGATATACAGGTCCTTTTGAAAAATTTACATATTGTGATAAAGTTCATTATTTTCCATAATGTAATGATAAAAATTTAACTTTCATATATTTTAGATTCATTGCACACCAACTGAAATATTTCAGGTCTTTTATTGTTTTAATACTGATGATTTTGGCATACAGCTCATGAAAACCCAAAATTCCTATCTAAAAAAATTAGCATATTTTATCCGACCAATAAAATAAGTGTTTTTAATACAAAAAAAGTCAACCTTCAAATAATTATGTTCAGTTATGCACTCAATACTTGGTCGGGAATCCTTTTGCAGAAATGACTGCTTCAGTGCGGTGTGGCATGGAGGCAATCAGCCTGTGGCACTGCTGAGGTGTTATGGAGGCCCAGGATGCTTCGATAGCGGCCTTAAGCTCATCCAGAGTGTTGGGTCTTGCGTCTCTCAACTTTCTCTTCACAATATCCCACAGATTCTCTATGGGGTTCAGGTCAGGAGAGTTGGCAGGCCAATTGAGCACAGTAAACCATTTACCAGTGGTTTTGGCACTGTGAGCAGGTGCCAGGTCGTGCTGAAAAATGAAATCTTCATCTCCATAAAGCTTTTCAGCAGATGGAAGCATGAAGTGCTCCAAAATCTCCTGATAGCTAGCTGCATTGACCCTGCCCTTGATAAAACACAGTGGACCAACACCAGCAGCTGACATGGCACCCCAGACCATCACTGACTGTGGGTACTTGACACTGGACTTCAGGCATTTTGGCATTTCCTTCTCCCCAGTCTTCCTCCAGACTCTGGCACCTTGATTTCCGAATGACATGCAAAATTTGCTTTCATCCGAAAAAAGTACTTTGGACCACTGAGCAACAGTCCAGTGCTGCTTCTCTGTAGCCCAGGTCAGGCGCTTCTGCCACTGTTTCTGGTTCAAAAGTGGCTTGACCTGGGGAATGCGGCACCTGTAGCCCATTTTCTGCACACGCCTGTGCACGGTGGCTCTGGATGTTTCTACTCCAGACTCAGTCCACTGCTTCCGCAGGTCCCCCAAGGTCTGGAATCGGTCCTTCTCCACAATCTTCCTCAGGGTCCGGTCACCTCTTCTCGTTGTGCAGCGTTTTTTGCCACACTTTTTCCTTCCCACAGACTTCCCACTGAGGTGCCTTGATACAGCACTCTGGGAACAGCCTATTTGTTCAGAAATTTCTTTCTGCGTCTTACCCTCTTGCTTGAGGGTGTCAATGATGGCCTTCTGGACAGCAGTCAGGTCGGCAGTCTTACCCATGATTGCGGTTTTGAGTAATGAAACAGGCTGGGAGTTTTTAAAAGCCTCAGGAATCTTTTGCAGGTGTTTAGAGTTAATTAGTTGATTCAGATGATTAGGTTAATAGCTCGTTTAGAGAACCTTTTCATGATATGCTAATTGTTTTGAGATAGGAATTTTGGGTTTTCATGAGCTGTATGACAAAATCATCAGTATTAAAACAATAAAAGACCTGAAATATTTCAGTTGGTGTGCAATGAATCTAAAATATATGAAAGTTTAATTTTTATCATTACATTATGGAAAATATGAAAACTTTATCACAATATGCAAATTTTTTTAGAAGGACCTGTACATCAGCTTATGAATCGGAAGTCTCGAACATTACACAAAGTAGCTCACTTCCATGTTGCAAATTAAGGTGGCCTTAGAAAACTTGTAGAAGTCATGTAGATAACTTTCATAGAACTTTCTGAGTAAGTGAGATTGACAGTGATAAGACATGAGAAAAATCGCTTACAGTTTGCCCTTTTCATACAGATACAGCACTCCTTCCTTGAAGTTGTGCATCTGGCAGAGCACCAGGGCCTTGTCAAACACAGTGTTGTCACTCCTCAGAAGGGACAGTGCTGCCTCCTGCAGGACCTTCTTCTTCTGTCACACAAAAGACAGAAAAAAAGATGAGTTTCCTACAGTATATGCCTTCACAACAGCATGTGTACAATCAATCAGAACTGAATACTTTTTTCTAGGGATGCAATGATTCTGTGGGATGGACTTGGTCAAATATTGTAAAAAAATATAAAATGGTGCTGAGAGTACTGCACAGATTAGTTGCAAAAATCATTCGATATTTTTGCTAATTTATAAGTAAACATTAAAGGAGAACTCCGGTCAATTTTAACATTGACCTAATTTTTTGTAAATTTGGAGTGCTGTCAGTACAGAGACCAACGCCAAAAATCGGCGTTGCCTACACCGTTTTTTCTCTTTTTAAAATTTGCACCCTGTTGACTTAAAAGGGGAACGTTTTAAACCTGCTTTTAGCGTCTTAACATCCTTGATGTGTCATTACAAGTGCACAGCCATGTGAGTGATTGTATTCAGAGTGAATAAGTTACCAATGATCACGCGCGCGAACTCGACAATCGACTACTGTGGACTTCGACCAAAAACAGGAAATAAATACAGGTATGTGAGCTGGCTGAATTAACATCACTTTTATTAATATCTTTCACATCTACTGCAGTCAGATTGACCGTGTTCACTCTGAATAAAGTCACTCACATGGCTGTGCACTTGTAATGACACATCAAGGATGTTATGAGGCTAAAAGCAGGTTTAAAACTTGCCCCATTTAAGTCAACAGGGTGCAAATTTTAAAAAGAGGATAACACTGTCACTGTGTAGGCAACACCGATTTTTGTCGTTGTTCTCTGTACTGACAGCACTCCAAATTTACCTTTTTTTTTTTTTATTGACCGGAGTTCTCCTTTAAATTTGGGGGGTGATGAGTCAATTTCTTCAAAAATCTTTAGAGCTGCAGATGCCTTCTATAATAACATAATATAACATGAGGTATGTGTATCAATTGTATAAAGCATGTGTTTACCCCTGGGTCCTGCTCATGTGCCCAGTCCTGTAGTCTGAGCTCTAGTAGAGTGTCATAAACTCCCTCAGGAGAGAACGGATCCACCTGAATCATGTGTTCCAGGAACGCTCGCAGCTCTCTTGGGTTATTGGCAAACACTGGGATGAACTCCTCTGGATTGGCCTGTCAAAAGAACATTTTGAGATAAAAGGTCATCTGGTGTAACTCATTGTCCTTCAGAATTTCATATTATTTGCGATTGCTAATCTAAATTAATTACCTTGTTTTCCACAGGCCTATCCAGACTGTCCCGGTCAGTTGAGTCTTTGCTGGGGTGATAGTCGGTGCAGAGACGTTTTAAGAGGATAGTAGTGCTCTCAGGCACATGGTGCATTAGTGTTTTACCATAACGCTTCATATTACTCTCTGCCTGATCAAATGGCAACCTTCCTATGTAGCGCAAAGCCTCCTGATAATTCTGAAAGTGTAACAAAAAAATTATTTTTCAGTCAAGAAAAACAGGGCTGATTTTTTTGTGGACAAAATTAAAAAGTATTGGCTTACATAAACTCACTGAAAAGCATTAGTTATGTGTCATAATTCATATCATAGCCCAAAAAAAATGCTGTATTCACCTTCAAATCCTCTAGCTGGATCTTCAGATACCATTCATGGTGCATGTGTCTCTCTGCCAGAAACACAGCGTGACTGTGATAACCGGCCTGACGTAACACCTTGATGGCGATTTCAACATCGAAATGCACCTCGCTTTCATTGCTCTACATTCAGAGGAGGGGTGCAGAGTATAAAAAAAATTGTTAGTGGTCAAGGTTTTGTTTAAAAAGCCTGAATGCACATTCAGAGCAAAGGAGCAAATGCACATTAAAAAAAAAGGTTGTTTTTTTCTAGAGACCTTTATGAACTCTTCCAGCTTGGAGCTGTCCTTCAGTTTGGTGTAACAGTTCAGCAGTAGAGTAGTGTGGTCAGCGTTGGCCAGGGACTGCCTGTGGAGCGCCTGTAGGTACGCCGTCAGGTTATGTATCCTCTGTGCATCCAAAAACTTACGAATTACGTACGAGGGTTCGAGCTTCCCAATGGTGCTGAGAAAGACAGAAGGTCATGATGTAACCATGAGAAACAGCTTTCTTGTTAACCGTTTTAAATGAAATGTACAAGTAGAAATCTGAACTGTGTGCACACCTACCGAATATACTGTTGAATGGCTCCATCATGATCCCCTTTGGTATAGAGATGGTCTCCATAATGTCTGAATATCTCAGACAGACCATCATTGTCCAGGTGTTGACTTTTAGCCAAATTAATGGCCATCACAAACAGGTTCTTCTTAAACAGCATCTAAGTAACACAACACATATAAGCTTTTATTATAAATAAATATAAGAAATGATTCTTGAGCAGCAAATCAGCATATTAGAATGATTTCTGAAGGATCATGTGAGACTGAAGACTTGAGTAATAATGCAGAAAATTAAGCATTACCATCACGGAAATATAAATTACACTTTAAAATATTTATTAAAATACAAAACCTTTATTTTAAATTGTAATAATAATATTTCACAATATTACCGTTCTAATGTGTGGGTTTTTTTATCAAAGGAATGCAGCTTCTTTCATTAATCTTACCCAGCCCAAACTTTTGTACGGTAGTGTATATACGGTAACATTTTACTTCCGGTAACAAAAAAAAAGATTTCTTTAATGATAATAACACCGTACTAACCTCTAGCTTGGTCTGTGTGTCTTTTTCTTGCAGCATATACATTGTTTTATCCCTTGTTAGGACATAGAACGACCCCCATTCTGCCAGAACGTCAATGACATCATCAAACGCCGCACTGTAAGCGATGAACTTGTTGTCCAGGTCGTAAATGGTCAGGATGTGCTTTTCTGTAGGGGATGTCTGTCTGCTACCATAATCAGATCTGTGTAAATGAAATGTAATAAATATGAATGCATATTAAAGTAAAAATCTTAAAAAAGAAAAAGAAACGATATTCCATGCCATAAAAAAGAGTCATACTTGCTAGGTGACTTGTTATTGTGTGTGAGCAGCAGCAGGTATCCTCTGTGCCACTGAGTTAGCAGCTTGTGCCCATCAAATGCGAAACAGGGTCCTCTCTCATCAGGCTGGTACAAATACACGCAGTCATCTCCAGCCACTATGAACTGTGAGTCCTGCGAGGGGTCTGTGAGCGCCGAGCAGCGCAGCGCACAGCCGTGAGTGTCCAGGTCTATACGAGGGTACTCTTTCACTGACAATGTGTAACACTGTCAACGTAAAAAATATTCCTGCTTTCAGTTCTGTATAATTTACATCTGCTTTCATTAAGGTAGGATTTCACATTCCATACAACTAAAACGTACCTGCACTTTTTCTAAAGTGGCGACAAACAGGTGTGTGACTTTGCCAGCCTGTCGGAAAGCCAGGCCTGTGATTGGACAGCTGCCCTCGTGGAGGCTGAGAGTTTTACTGTGTCTGTCTCTGGTGATGTCACCCTTTGTCAGCACAACACTGCCATCTGTAAAACCTGAGCATTTAACACAGATATTAAAAGCAACATAAAATATAATTTGGTATTTGGGCATGTAACGCCCACTTTTCACAATCCAATCAATTATTGATGGATACACTCCCAACCAACACTTTTTACCCTACTAAATGTTCTGTTTCACTCTGAAAAGCATCATATTACAGAAAGAAATGGGTTGCAAATGCCATTTAGTGTTAAATTTAATCATAAACCAAAATCAGATAAATGTAACTGATTAATTAGTAAACAATTGTTTACTTTTGCAACATTAAAGTGCAGTGTTTAATTTGCTTTATTATTAGCTGCCCTCTAAAACAAACTTTTTTCAAACAGTATATAAATACAGATACTCAGTTCAATTACATTTTTAAAGAAACGTGGACTAACAATTGTGATGTGTTATTTTAGTATAATCGAAACACTATTATAGTTTGATTCATATATTTAGATTTAGTAAGCAATTTTGGTGTTTTTTTTTTAATGTCTTTAGTTTGTTTGTTATTATAGTGCATCAAGTTAGACAAAATAAAAAGGTAACATATCTTATTTTAATTTAAAGTAATGAAAATGGTTTGTTACTATAACAACTGTTATTTAACCCTGATATAGAATTATAAACTCCTACCTATAGCCATGAAATTAAGATTTTCATGTACACTGAGACAAGACACTTCAGTGGGTTTGTTTCCAGGTATGGCAGGGAATATCCGGGTACACAGAGGACTCCCACTGTCCTTCTTATCAAGGTTCCACACCTTCACCTGATGAGCAGACACACACTCTCTAAATCAGCTTACATTTCAAAAACACACAGAGACCTACACTTGCATTGACATGTAGCTTCAGCAGTGAATCTTACCAGAGGATTGATGCCATGCTCATCCTGGCCCACTGACACCAGGATGTTGTGTTGTTTCAGCTGGTACAGGTGTGTCACACGCAGTTTATAAGCCTGAAAGCTAGACAGCTGCAGGGAGCGGGTCAAAAACCAGATCTGTCCATCCATATGTGCAATACATGAGTTAAAGAAAACACCCACATATGGCACACCTGAAATCGCCATATATAATCAGCTAGAAATTGACTGTTGGACTTATGAATAAATTCAAGGAAACACGTAGCACTACGTCAAGCATTAGCGATCACCCGCTTTACAAAGCAGGGTTGCCACAGCCTAAATAATACGATGAATTAGACGACTATAATTATGAAATATACACTTGGTATTATTGTTTAACAGAACCATAATTGCTAGCTAGCCACAAGCATGACTTCAGCATTATAAGGATATCTCCAAGCACAATGTGTCCTCGACCTGAATCACAGGCTGATATACCCATCGGTAGTTGGAAATTTTTCCCATTTTCACTCGGATCTTTCACCGTTTCTTTATCGAAAAACACAAATCGTCTCCACTGTAAGAACGCTGCCATTTTCCAAGCAGTTCTTGTTTAGCAAAATCATGTGACTCAGATATCACGGTCATGTGACTAGTGTCAGGATATTTTTGTTTCTGTTATTTATCTGTATTCGCACTCATATTTTAAGATTTGAGTCTTTGACACAGCACGCCATAAATCAGCTTGATTTAAGTAGTATACATTTTAATTAAATTTTAAATTTAAATGTAAATTAAATAATTGATGGGTTTTAAACCAAAATACACACTAAACAGAATTACATATTTAAGTGGGCTCTTTTGAAAGTTAGAATAAAAAACGACGTAACAAAACGATACAAGCGATGCCCGGTCCGTGAACGAACCGGTCTTCTTCTTCCTCCTTTTCTTTGAAATTTTTTATTGGCGGTTTTGGAAAGAACCGTTATTTTGATTCAGATCTTCTCAATGAATCGTATGAACAATTCGTGAACAAATCCGGTTCTTGGGCCAACAATGCATGAATGAGCCGGTTTAACAATTAATCTAGTTGAACCGAGAACCGTCCCTTTCTTATCGTGATGGGGCGAAAATTCAGTGTCCTGTAAATAGGATATGTAACAAGCAAACCGCACATACGAGGTTTAATACATGTCATTTTATTTTTACCTTAATTGAAACGTAATAAACATAAATATGTCCTACATATAGCTTTATTGGACCGTTTTACAACATGTAATATAAGCAACGAATGAAAGAATCGGTGTTTTGTATCTTTAAAAGGAAATGTTCAAAATAAAACATTTTTCTCGGAAATGATATGGACTCACATCGCCTAGCACCAAAAACTACAAGCTGTCGCTCCTCGCACAGCCGTTATGTTCTCCTATTTAACGTGGACCAATCAGATCTATACTTACTTACACGACTAACCACTCGCATGCACTGGTTGGCACGTGGACCAATCAGCGCTCTTCATTCAAGGAAAAATGGGTGGGGCTTTCGGTCATGGCGATCAGCGCTTTACTCGGCGAGCAGCGAGTTGTGTGGATCCAATGAGATCACGCCGCGTTCCGGCCCGGGCCCAATGTGTTAGAACAAGCCGGTGATTGCAAGAGCAAAATCAAGCAAGCGAGGTGGTGTGGTCACAGAGCATTGCTGGGTAACGCGATCATATTGCCATCTGTAAGGAATTAGATATTACGGATCAAGACAGGAAACTTTTGGTTTAAAATTAGGGCAGGATAGGCGTTTCTATATATTGTTGTTCAGGTGTCAAGAGAGATTTATCAGTCAACGAGAATCAATATAAAACTTGATCTGACAGAAGGTAAGTGCCATGCCATCACTTTCTTTGTTGGAGATGTTTGGGATCATCTGGGTGTTTGTATGTGTTCGTAGATTAGTCTACTATGTAGGCTACATTTAGCAGATCATCAGCTGCGTTTACTTATGTTTGAGCCTTTTGAAAAGAAGGTGTCATGTTTACTGCACATTATTAAGCAGTGCAATGACAGTGTGACATGATGCTTAGCACCCTTAGGATCAGACAGCCTCAATAAGGCTTACGTCACACAGGCTGTGCAACTGGAAGTTTCCTCTGCATTTTTGAATCGGTATTTAAAATAGCCAATCGAGAGAGACCTGTGACTGTAAAAATGAAGTAAAATGAAGACAATCCAACTTTAGAACATATTTGCCTAAGTAATGTTCCCATGGTATTCTGTACGCACCTGGGCCCCCAGTGTCTCTTTATTAAGCTGGGAAGCTCTACAAAAGTGGTTTCCAATGTTGTTCCTTGAGGCCTCTCAAAACATTTCAGGTTGTGTGGTTCTCTACTACATAGATAACTACTATTGGTTGAATCAGGTGTGTTTGATTAGGATGACATCCAAAATGTACTGTTGGGGGCCTCCAGGAACAGGTTTAAGAGCCACTGCTCTACACTACAGTATTGAGATCCATGTGCTCTCAGGCTTTGTCTCAGACTTGTGGGTGGGATCCCATCAAATCAGCATGTACCTATCTATCTATACCTGTCACTGGCTGACTGTTTCCACCTACACATCGATCCATATATGGTGCTTGGGCAGTTTATCATATCAGGATTGTGATGCAGTACTGTCCATTTTAGCAATAGTCTTGAACATGGTGATTTGAGGGAACTTTTGATATACTTTATGGTACAAACCTGTCACAGTTGCAGATGTGTCTTTTTAGTTTAAATTTAAACTGTATGCTTTAAACCAGTTTTTGAATCGTCTCTGCAGGTCACAATGAGGGAAAGGCTGTCATTATGGGCTGTTTTTTGCCTAATAGTAGCATTCCTGCCTTCTCAAACAGGTAAGCACCATATAAAATTGATCATATTCTTATATTTGCTGTACGTTTCCAGTGCTGATGTCCATCAGGATGAATTTAAAGACTTCAAACCAAGAATGAAATTTATAAATATAAATATAACTATAACAATATCTATATTATTGTCCACACTAGTGTACAAAATCGTTCTGTCTATTATATGCATGTGCTGCAGTTATGTGGTGCGCTGCTTTAAAAGGTCAAACTCTTAAAGGGATAGTTCACCCAAAAATGAAAATTCTGTCAATATTTCATTCAAAAACCCGTAAGACTCTTCATAACACAAATGAAGATGTTTTTTTTCCAGAGGCTTTCTGTCCCTCCTTTGACAAGCTACGTAACAACCACATTTTGAAGCTTCAAAAGTTTCTCAGAGATCGTAAAACTAATCCATATTAATTGAGCGGTTTAGCCCAAATTTTCTGAAGAGACTCGATTGCCTTATGATGAACACATTTATTTTAGGCTTTTATTCACATATAAACATTCATCAACTAACTGCATTTTTATTTAAACGGAAGCTCAAGCATGTTCGCTTGAAGTGCGAGAACCAATGAGGTTCGTTCTCGTTTTACGCAGCACGTTTGAGCTTTAGCAAGAACCAATGAGGTTTGTTCTCGCGTGTCGAGTTGGTTCGCTTGAGCTTCTGTTTATGTTCGCTGATGAATAATTATATGTGAATAAAAGATTAAATTCAACCTGTTCATATAAAGCGATTGACTCTTCAGAAAATTTGGACTAAACCACTCAATTCAAATGGATTAGATTTATGATCTCTTTATGAACTTTTTGAAGCGTCAAAGTGGTAGTTGCGTAGCTCTCTATGGAGGGACAGAAATTCATCTGATTTCATCAAAAAGACCTTAATTTGTGCTCCGACAATGAACGAGAGTCTTGCGGGTTTGGAATGACATATGGGTGAGTAATTAATGACAATTTTTATTTTTAGGTGAACCTATCCCTTTAAAAGGAGGATAAATTATTTTACATGTAAAACAATTCTTAAAACTAGCCCTATGTCTTTATCATTTTAGTTATCGTCTTTGGTGTGAACATGCCTTGAATCTATCAAGATGCATATAAACATGCATTTTCTCTTTATTATGGGTTTCTTTACTTATCCCTGATCATATCATTTCAGCTCTCTGATATTTTTGTGTTGCAGAATCCGTGGCTGTGATGTCTGTGGACTTGGGCAGTGAATGGATGAAAATTGCTATAGTGAAACCCGGTGTGCCAATGGAGATTGTATTAAACAAGTATGTGTTGGAACAGAGTGAAACTTTGTGCACCAAAATCAACCAATCTTGTCAAGTGATTTAGATTTATTCGTTTCAGACAGCGGTTTACTCCGTTGTGACATTTAGCTTCTTTGTGCAGGGAGTCCCGGCGGAAAACACCAGTCGCTGTGTGCTTAAAGGAAAACGAGAGGCTTTTTGGAGACAGTGCTTTAGGAGTGGTAAGTCTTTGTACTCTATAATACCTTCTGTAAAAGTCAACATGAAGTGGCAGTTGCAATGTATTTAACATGACTTATAATGTGACATTTAAAAATTAAACATGAAATTCAATAAGAAAACAATGTAGGGTGTTACTTGATGGTAATTCTGGAATGAAATTTCCACTTTAAATTCCTGATTTATCAAATAATTTTCATCACCATGCCCTCCTTTTGATGTCAGCTAGGAAGAAAAGTTATTGCGTACAAACTATTTTACTACTTTTTTTTTTTTAAGGTTACATTGATAAACAGGGACTCTCCTGCTTATACACTACCACTTATATACACCACTAGCATTTCAGCATTTATTTGATCACAAATACAGTGGAAACAGTAATATTGTGAAATATTATTACAATTTGAAATGACTTATTTCTGTTATAAATAATCTATAATAAAATGTAATTAATTTCCTTAATTAAATAAGATGTAATTTTCAGCATTATACTCCAGTCTTCAGTCACATGATCCTTCAGAAGTCATTCTAATATGTTGATTTGATGTTCAAGAAAAATTTATTATTGATGTTGTAAACTTCCTGGATTTCAAAAGAACAGCATTTATTTGAGATCAAAATATTTAATAAAATAAGTGTCTTTACTATCATTAAATAAAATGATAAATTTCTTTAAAAAAAATAATTACTGACCCCGAACTTTTTAACGAGAGTGCATGACTCAAAATAAGACCAGGCCAGTAAATAGATTTTATAAGTCAACGTATTCAAACTGGACTGAGTTGCGTGAAAAAAATTCCTTCACATTTTCTTAATCTCTAAAACCTTGTTGCAGCATTTGTGACATGCTTTGACTCTAGCATACTTAAATCATGACAGGCTGTGAAGAACCCCAAGGTGGTTTACAGATTCCTCCAGAGCATTTTGGGAAAGACAGCGGACAACCCACAGGTGGTGCAGTATCTGAAGCACTTCCCTGAGCACCAGCTGGAGAGAGATGAGAAAAGAGGAACCGTTTATTTCAAATTCTCTGAGTAAGTAATGAAGCACTTGCTTGGTGCGTTAGCTGTAACCAATGGGTTTTATATAATTTCTTGGAA
Organism: Semotilus atromaculatus; assembly: GCA_031834385.1. Taxonomy (NCBI): domain Eukaryota; kingdom Metazoa; phylum Chordata; class Actinopteri; order Cypriniformes; family Leuciscidae; genus Semotilus; species Semotilus atromaculatus. The sequence goes on from JAULUF010000003.1 coordinate 5,629,830, forward strand.
TATATATTTCATTTAGAGAGATGCAGTATACTCCAGAGGAGCTTTTGGGTATGATGTTGAACTACTCTCGGGTTCTGGCTCAAGACTTTGCAGGTTTGATAATGAGTGTTTTGATTAGTTCAGCTGTCTTGGTTTTTGCAGGTTAGGATATTTGAACGGGCCGATAAAATGTTATTTGTTTTTCTCCTAACAGAGCAGCCCATAAAAGATGCAGTGATCACAGTGCCAGCCTATTTTAATCAGGCAGAACGCAGGGCTGTCTTGCAGGCTGCCCATATAGCAGGTCTAAAGGTCCTTCAGCTTATCAATGATAATACTGCTGTGGCTTTGAACTATGGAGTGTTCCGGAGAAAAGACATCAATTCGACTGCACAGGTACTACTGGGAAGATTTAAGTGAATTTTATTTATTTATTTGGTCAACCAATGGTGTAAGTATGTGGGTGGGACTATCTGTTTGGCCAGCCAATAGCAGACTGGGGAACCAGAAATAATGATTTTAAAAATCAATAAATTAAAGGTATAGTTCACTTAAAATTCTGTCATTTACTCACCCTCAAGTTGTTTCAAACCTTTATGAATTTCTTTCTTCTGCTGAACACAAAAGAATATATTTTGAAGAATGTTGGTAATCAAACAGTTGATGGACCCCATTGACTTCCATAGTATTTTTGTTTCCTACTATGGAAGTCAACAGGGCCCATCAACTGTCTGGTTACTGACATTCTTCAAAATATCATCTTTTGTGTTCAGAAGAAATAAATTCATACAGGTTTAAAACATCTTGAGGTGAGTAAATGACAGAATTTTCACTTTTAAGGGAATTATCCATTTAAGTGGGATTTATGACAGATTTTTGATATTTCTTTTCTGTGTCTTATAGAATGTCTTGTTTTACGATATGGGATCGGGCAGCACAACAGCCACGATTGTCACATATCAGACAATAAAGACTAAAGAATCTGGCACTCAGCCACAGCTTCAGATCCGTGGAGTTGGGTTAGTCATGGTTGTCATGTTTTGGCCTCCTTTGGTGGCCATTTCGGTACATTTCATATGTGTATATATTACGCAAACATTTGACTATCACTTTTTTTTATATATTCAGCTTTGACAGAACACTCGGTGGCTTTGAGATTGAGTTGAGGCTCAGAGATCATCTCGCCAAGCTCTTCAACGAACAGAAGAAATCAAAGAAGGACGTGAGGGAGAATCTGCGTGCCATGGCCAAACTCCTTAAAGAGGCTCAGAGACTCAAGACTGTGCTGAGTGCCAATGCTGATCATACAGCACAGGTACTGAAATTGTTGATCTTTTCTTTCTTTTTTTTTACACAGAATGTTTAGTTAGTCAAAATACAATGTTATCAATTTGCAAAAAGAATCTGTATCAAATGAACATTTTCTAAATATTTGTTATTGATCTTATTGTGGACGATTCATCCATGAATGTGTGTGGGTTTTTTTTTCTTCTCTTGAACCTTCTTATTTTTCATCAAAATATCATAACTGGATCTTCTGATGAAATGAGAATTCTCTCTTGTGATGTATTCCGGACTACTTCTGTCTGCTTAAAACCCACCCCTTTCTTCCAATCAACTGTAACCTCACATTCAGAGTGCAACACCCAAAATTCTAACAACCGATGGATAGAACCAAGTTCATGACCTGTTGTTTTCTTTCTTTAAAAAAAATCCGTTTCACATGGATGACCATCACAAGAAGAAAACTATGTCACTGCTTCCAATTCATAGTGACTAACTCTGTGGAAACATTTCTAGGTTACTATTCAAATGTAAGCAAATTTGTGACATTGGCTATGTGAACTCAGATTTCTTGCTTCCACTGAAGCTTTGGATTGTTCTCAAATGGTGAATCACGTGATCATCAGGAGTTAATGCAGCTTGAGGTCATTAGTCATGAGGAAAAAGCCAAATTCAAATTTATTCATTTTTCAATTTGACTCAAATTATGAGGATAACCTAATTTGTAATAAATAAGATTAATGCAAAATAGGAAACTTTTTTTTTTTTTTTTGAAAGGTTTACTTCTTTTTTTTATATTTGGACCACACTTTTTCAGCTTGGCCTTGGTTAAATGGGTATTATCAAATGATGTCTATTTCCTTGACTGTGTGAGATTTGTTAGACATTCATTGTATGTAAACAGACAAACAATGTCTGTATGTCAGACTTGCTACTTATACAGTTTTAACCTAACTCTGTGTTGTGAAAGACGATTTAGTAAAATCTTGATGTTCTTCTTTCTTCAGATTGAAGGTTTGATGGATGACATTGACTTCAAGGCAAAAGTGACTCGCTCTGAGTTTGAAGCCCTCTGTGAGGATCTGTTTGACAGAGTACCAGGACCTGTGAAGGAAGCTTTAGCTGCTTCTGAGATGAACATGGTGAGGAGCTAAATATCAAGGCATTGACTGTATACATGTTTTCTGCATAGCTATGATTTAAAAAATAATCTGACATCTTTCTTGTCCAACAGGATGAGATTGAACAGGTTATTCTGGTTGGAGGAGCCACCAGAGTGCCTAAAGTGCAGGATGTGCTGCTTAAAGCTGTGGGAAAGTATGTTTTTTTTGCAGTTCTATTTCCTGTTTAATCTATAGTAGATGCATTTGATTGGGTGTCAATGGATGCTATTTGAAGTTGGGTGGTGCAGTTATGATATCAACCTACAGAGACAAACTTGTCTGTGCTAACCAGCCAAAACTTGACACCTTAGTGTGTACTAGTAGTATAGGTTTGGTTCTTTCTTTGCACAAAATAAGAAACGTTTAAAGGGTTTCACACCCTGATAAAGGTTTATTAGCCGCAACACGTTGGTGTGCGGTTGGTTGTAATTGTTTTTAAATTACTTAAGCCATGAACGAACAAAGGCCTTTAGTGACTTCGTTTCATGTTTTTCAACATTTAACTGGTCAGTTAACCCAAATTTTTTAATTCTGTCATCAATTACTGACCTAAAACTCTTGACGCCTCAAAATGTTTATAAAGAGTTCATAAAATCCATGAATCGAGTGGTTTAATCCAAGTCTTCTATAGAGACACGATTGCTTTATATAACAAAGTTTTAATTTAGGCTTTTATTCAAATAAAAATTGATCAGCAAATATATGTAGAGCACTCAAATAGGGTAAACTTAAGCTCAAGCATTTGATGCACAAGAACCAATGAGGTTCCTTCTCACATGTCACGCCAGCACAATTGAGCATTCACATGAAGTAATGAGGGTTTTAACACATCAAGCAAGTACAGAGTACAGTTAAGCTTCTGTTTTTCTGTTTATCTCTATGAATGTTTTGGAGCATTAGAGTTTTGGTTGAATATACTTTCAATGGAGGTACAGAAATCTCTCAGATTTCATTTAAAATATCTTTTGTGTTTCGAAGATGAGATGAAGTCTTGAGAGTTATTGATGACAAATTTCATTTTTGGGTGAACTAACCCTTTTAAAGAACATCTAATAAGATGATTACACTTAGCATTGATTAACATCTTAAGTCAGTAGCTGTTTTGAAATTGGTACAGTGCCAAATAATTCAGCTTTGTTTGTTCACTTTTTGTCTCCAGAGAGGAACTGAGCAAGAACATCAATGCAGATGAAGCTGCAGCGATGGGCGCCGTCTATCAGGCCGCTGCGCTCAGTAAAGCCTTCAAAGTCAAACCTTTCTTGGTACGAGATGCAGCCGTGTTTCCCATACAGGTGAGAATGTGAAGACAAAGTCCTTGTTCTTTTCTAAAATTGGATTTTAGGTCTTTACTCGTCCCTAACTAAAACTACTGAGATGTTTAATTTAACAGATAAGTAGTGTGCAGTTTTATTTGTCATACTACAGTGCTTGTGCATTTAAGAAGTTCTCAGATGTATTGTCACTCTCCTTAGGTCGAGTTCAATCGTGAGACTGAGGAAGAAGATGGCTTGAAGACCGTGAAGCACAACAAGCGCATTCTGTTCCAGAGAATGGCCCCTTATCCCCAGAGGAAAGTCATCACGTTCAATCGTTACACGGATGACTTTGTCTTTTACATAAATTATGGAGACCTCAGCTTTCTCAGTGAACAGGACATGAAGTAAGACACATTTAGTTAATTCTACTCATATTCTGTGTTTTATTTGAGGTTTGATTCAGAAGTTCTATTTTATGATAGTTTTGAAAAAGTATAAACGGTGTCTGTCTGTCTCTCTCTGTTTCTAAGAATATTTGGCTCTCAGAATCTGACAACGGTGAAACTGTCTGGGGTGGGCAGCAGTTTTACGAAGCATTCAGATGCTGAATCTAAGGGCATCAAGGCCCATTTCAACATGGATGAAAGCGGGGTGTTAATTCTGGACCGGGTTAGTACTGCATTTTAGTTTGTATAATAAAATGTGACAAACTAGTGGTAGTATTCTTCCACTATGTTACAATGCAATTGTACTATTTCAGTAGATGCTTAATTAGCCAGAAGATCCTTGATTTTTCAGGTGGAGTCAGTGTTTGAGACCATTGTGGAGGAGAAAGAGGAGGAGTCAACGCTCACAAGTAAGTTTTGTCTTTATACACAAAATCATACACCATTTTTTATATTGTTGTTTGTTGGACAAAAGAAAAAAGTACAGTAAAACGGTAATATGTTGAAATATTGCAATTTAAAAGAACTGTTTTCTATTTGAATATACTTTGTAATGTGTATTTTATTACAATTACATTTTAAAGCGTATTAAAAAACAAACTTAAATAAAAAAGATACTATTTTACACTAATATTTATTTATTATTATATTTACTAGTGTAATATAGTATATCATTTTATTTATTAGTTTTTAATTTAAGTGGAAGAAAGTCTGCTTCACTTCTTTAATTTCTTCCCCCCCAGAGCTTGGAAACACCATTTCTAGCCTGTTTGGGGGTGGCAGCTCAGAGCCAAGTGCAAACGTGTCAGAACCGGTTACGGTAAATCTGCTTAATGTCTGTTTGCACATAAGACCTACATTTTCTCAAACTTGAACTCGACATTTCACTTTTTCATAATGGTCCAGGATGAAGAAGAAGTGACTCCGGAGGCTGGGAAAGATCAGGAACAGTCAGAGAAACAGGAAGAGACTGCCCAGGAGAAACCGGAGATGGAAGAGGGAAAAGACGGAGAGCCTCAGGCTGAAGAGCAGAAAGACGACCAAGAGGATAAAGCGGAAACTCAGGTGAGAGGATTGACAGTTAGGCTTTCAAGAGAATCAAATTCACTTGTTCTGCCCTGTTATTCTCAGGGAGTCTTTTGACTTCCTCTCGTTATCTATGTACAGCATGCAATATTATACTCCTGCAGAAACCCCTCCCTAATTTCCTTGAGCTACAGTAGTTATCCAGGTGTAAAAAAATTATTATTACCCAATATGATGGCCAATATGAAACAAATTATACTTTTATAAGAAAAATATATATTTCTTATTGCCCATTGAAATGGTATTTTCCATTATTATTATTACTATAATAATATATTAACATTACTAGAAAAATATTATTAATGTTTTTATCCCAATTACAATGGGATTATTTTGCTGAATATTATTGACAGGGTTCCCACAGTCAATTTTTGGGCAAAGTCACAATTTCTATAGGAAATCATGATCTAATTTTTTTTTTTTTTTTCTACAAATTATTTATGGTGGGTGCAGAATCAGTGATTTAATTAAAAAAATAAATAAAAACAAATAAATCACTAACACTTTATTTCGACAGTCCACTGTAGACATTCTACTACCTATAAGTAACTTTTCAACTGCATGTCAACTAACTGTCATTAGAGTATTAGTAGACTGTCAGCTTGATATCTGCTAACACTTTATTTTGTTGGTCCTCCAACAGACATTCAACTGACTATAAGTAACTTGGCGACTACAAGTCAACTCATTCTCCTAACCCGAACCCTAACACCTAACAGTCTACTGACAGTCTGCTATAATATACTAATACTCTAATGAGAGTTAGTTGACATGTAGTTGAAAAGTTAGTAGAACATCTAAAGTGACTATCAAAATAAAGTGTAACCAAAAAATCTTATAAAGTCATGGGAAAGGTATGGAAATTCAATGTGAGAGCCCTATAGAGACAAACTATGTTGGACTGTGCCATATACAAATCTCTTGTCTCTATTTAAATTTTTAGCTGTCACAAAAAGAAATGTGAACATTTGAATCACGCACTTTAATCATTAATCAGAGGACGGACTATAATCCATTAAATTTCAGTTTCAACCTTGTATTATATTGCAGTTTCATATAAAATTACCAGCCACTGGGGAGTAGTTCCATGTGATTTAGTTTTGGAATCTGCCTAGAACTGATCTCTCACTTCCATCATGCAGGGAGAGACTGAAGCAGAGAAAGCTGAAAAGCCTGAAGAGAAATCAAATGGTGAGAAAGCAGAAGAGGAGGCAGACAAGAAACCCAAACCACAGAAAAAGAGCAAAATATCAGAAGACATCACAGTGGAGCTCGAGGTGAACGATGTTCTCATTCCCAGCACTGAGGACCTTGAAGTGTCCAAAAAGAAGTAAGTGTCTCTTGCTTCTAAGAATTAATTAACGTGGAGAATGAATTAACGGAGTGTGAAATGGGGCAGACTGTAGTAACTGAAGAATCTCTAAAGAATTACCATGTGTTCCTCCCTCATATCAGGCTGCAGGACCTCACTGACCGTGATTTGGAGAAGCAGGAGAGAGAAAAGACCCTGAACAGCCTGGAGGCTTTTATCTTTGAGACGCAGGTATAATGAGTCTCTTTGCAGCCCTTCCCAGTGTTTAAGCAGTGACTCATAGATCCAGTGGCATGACAATGACGGAACTGTCTTTGTCCAAATCTAAAAAGCTTTATTTGCAGAGCTTGAGGAGAAAACTGTAGTGGGCTTAAGGCTTTTTGATGGAGCATTGCGGAATATGGTTATTACAGCATAATAGTTTAAAAAAAATTGTTTGAACTAATTCTTTGAATTTATTAAACATCTAGTTGATTTTTCCTTTTTCTCCATCTAGGATAAGCTGTATCAGGATGAGTATCTGGCTGTGGTGACTGAGGAGGAGAAGGAGCAGATCACCGGCAAGTTGAGCGAGGCCTCTAACTGGATGGATGAGGAAGGATATTCCGCTGGTACAAAGGAACTGAAGGAAAAGCTGTCTGAACTGAGAAAGCTTTGTAAAGCCATGTTCTTCAGAGTGGAGGAGAGGAAGAAATGGCCCGACAGACTGGCAGCTCTCAACAGCATGCTCAACCACTCCACCATCTTCCTCAAGTGAGTGAGAGCTGCACTATTTTATATATATTATATATCTTTTTTTAAATGAATGCATTTTTAGAAAACTAAAACTTTAGAAAATTATTTTTTTTAAATTTAGTAAAAATAAATGTATAAAAAAAAATATATATATATATATATATATAATTTTATTAACATTTAAAATAAATATTTAGATGTATTTTTAGAAAATATATATTTTTTTAATTTATGTAATGTAGTAACCTATTTAATGTATTTTTAGAAATGTAAATATTTTTAAATCTCTTTAATCTATGTAAATATACATTATACACTTTTATTAAATTATATTTGTTAAATTTAATTCATTTAAAAAATTCAAATATTTCAATTAAATACACAATGTTATATATTAAATTGATGTAAACATATATATTTTTTTAAATAATAAATGTATCTAAATATACAAGTTAAATTTTTTTTAATTTAAATATATTAATTTTGCTTAAACGTACAAAACTAAACAATACATTTACACTTACAAAAAATAAAATATAATTTATATATTTAAACTTTAATTTATTATATCCTCGGACTCTTGTGTGCTGTGCAGTTTTGAGTCCAGTCAGCAACATGTTCAAATAAAAGAAAACAACTTTGTAACTTGCATGGCCCTTTGTTCACAGGAGTGCTAGAATGATTCCTGAGGGTGACCAGATCTTCACAGAGGTTGAACTGAAGACACTAGAGAGGGTCATCACTGAGACAATGGTATGAAATAGCTTTATCTCCCTCTCTCATTCCCAATGATTTATTTCATCCTTCCCTCAACTTCAAGTGAATTCTGCTCAGTAAACCCTTTGGATGCACTCTACACATTGTGATTTTTGTTTTTATTGCAGACATGGAAGAATGAGACTGTTGCTGAACAGGAGAAATTGTCCCCAACAGAGAAACCTGTTCTGCTCTCAAAGGACATCGAAGCTAAGCTAACCCTATTAGACAGGGAGGTCAACTACCTGCTGAACAAAGCAAAGTTTGCCAAACCGAAACCTAAAGATAAGTCTAAAGACAAGAACAACACCTCCACAGAGAACAACAAAGCTAACAGCACGGAAGATGCAGAGAAGGTTATTCCTCCCACCAGCGATGACCGTGAGACACCATTTTATTTTGGCATACATTTATTTAGAAAATTAGATGACCACTTTTTTTCTGTTAATGTGGAGTAAATCTGGTATTTAAATTGTGCTTTTAGCTGAAAAGGTGAAACCAGCAGAGGAGCCTCCAATTGAAGAAAAAGAGAAAGAAACCATACCTGAACTAAATCCAGCGGAAAAAACGGATGATACAGGTAATTCTCAGTCCACTAACTAGAGCTGCATGATAAATTGCTAAAAAATTGCGATCTTGATTCATACACCCTCACGATCTTATTCCTAAATGAGAATGATTCAGCTAGATGTCTATTAAACCTCTGACAAGTAGGATCACAGTGAACATTCAAATCTGTGTTGGTGCTGCGGCTTCACAAACAGTCCTTTCAACCACGCAGTTTCGTTATTTCTGTGTCAGAGTTATTCACATGATCGCTGAAGTACTGGGGGAAAAAGTTCAGATAAAAAGAATATCTATGGTAGCGTTCCAAAGAGTAAATTTTGTAAGTAACTTGATTCTTTAAATAACAATTACATCGTTAGGCCACTAGGTGGTGACAAGTGTCTGTTAAATGTCATTGAATCATTTATTCAAGAGATTAATTAATGGGCAAGTTCGGTATTTTACACTTAAAGCCCTGTTTTAAGATCGTTTCTGATCAAATAGAACGGTTAAGATTGAAATTTGGACACATGCTGCTGGTCCGAGAATTTTCGGTTTCTGTTGTAGCAGCCCCCCCCCCACCCCCCATCATAGGTGCTCTGGAACAATCCTTCATAAAACGCATTCAACTTTTAGTTTACAAAGACGTGAAACTCACAGAGTGGTCTGGGGTGTTCACTGATAAGCTCACTTTACAAAGACGTGAAACTCACAGAGTGGTCTGGGGTGTTCACTGATAAGCTCACAAAAATCGCTACAAAAGATGCTTTCCAACAGGTGTTTTACCATTCGTTGTAAAACTGTGGACCTATTTTTTCCAAATGCCTCACACCCGTTCATTCTTCCGTAAAAAAAATTTGTATAGCGTAGTTGGACAAAAACTGATAAAACCTATCAGGAAAGCATTGGAAAGCATCTTTTGCAACGATTTTTGTGTGAGCTTATCAGTGAACACGAAATTATGATTCTCAATTTATCCAAAATCATGCAGCACAACTACTAAAGGAAATATCTGATGTCATCAATCAGACGCGTATAATACGTCAGTGTACATGCTAAATCATTTCAAAATGCTGCACAACATGCTCTATGACCTAAAATAACAGGATATATTAGGTTTAGTATATTTATGTAAATGTAGTAGGTCATTGTATGCTAATATGCAGATATACTAATGTGTGGTTTTTTTTAATTTTTTTTTATTTTTTTGCAGAATCCGCAAAGAGCAGTAAATCAGAAAACCATGTAGGGGATGAATTATAACATCTGGAGTTCTTAAAGTTTGTTTTTTTATTTATTGACTCCGTTAAATGGTTCAAAATTATTATTGTTTTTCTGCCCCACCCCTCAACAAATTGGAACCGCTTGAAAATGACACTGTACATTTCATAGTTCATGTTCATTGACCCTGAGCCAAAAGAAAATACCAAACCCAACTCAAGGATGTGTGCTCCTTCCATTCACATTTAATTTTGCTTCTTAATCCATGAATTATGAATCTTCTCCCTCTCACAAACATGACCCCCATCTGTTTTGAAAATCAAAAATGGCATGCTTGACCAAAGCGAACACGCTGTCCTTTTTATTATATGTACATGGGAGTAATTTATGAAGCTCGGCTGAAAATGGTCATTTGTCATGCCCTCTGACTCAAGACACCTTTGCGTCCAGATATTGAGGAAATGTGAAGTTCCTGCTGAATTGTCTTGCTTAATTGTCTCATCGTGTTCCTTTTTGCTAGTTTAACTTTTTCCGTTTAGCCCATTCCCAAAACAATCTGTTCGTACCTGTGAGCATCTATGCCAAACATCTCCTGTATTTCTGGACTTGAGTAGGATTAGTCTGCTGCACTGACATCAAAGGAATTTCACTTGGCTGAAAAAGTGGAAATTGTTTTTGTTTTGTTTTTTGCTTGCACGTCTTCACTGGTTTTGTCATTCACATGTTTTCATGTGGAAGTCTGTGTGGAGAGGGAACATATGTGGAAAAGGGAGAAGATTGTTTCTAAAAATGTTAATAAAGTCTCTTTTTTTTAAAAAAGTTCTCTGCACATTGTGTAATATCTTCTCATTGTTTTGACATAACATTTATATAATGCATTATAATCTATTAAAGGGATAGTTCACCCAAAAATGACTATCCTGTAATTTACTTACCCTCAAGTTTTTCCAGACCTGTATAAATTTCTGCCTTCTGCTGAACACAATAAGATATTCTTAAGAATATGGGCAATCAAACTGTTGATGGGCCCCAATGACTTCCAGAGTCTTTTTTCTTCTCCATACTCTGAAGAATATGGTTAACCAAACAGTTGACGGAAGCCATTGACTTCCAGAGTATCTTCTTTTGTTTCTGATTGTAATCTGATTGTAAATGTAGCTACATGAGTCCATGAAAGCCAGTGTTTACAACTGTCACTTAAATTTCTTAGTTTTGCTTTAATCAGACATAAAATTACAACAACATTAGCAAAATACTTTTTTACAAGAATGCTATCATACATAAAACCCAAAAATGCATATATAAATGAAATATAGTTAATATCTAAATGAACCTTGGCATGCAAAAAAAAAAAAAAAAGGTATGATTAATCTAAACCATTCAGGAGACTTACTGTAAGCCAGAGATCTATTTATAATATTGGTTTGCTTAGATTCTTTTTTGTGACATCTACTCATCCTCTTGAACTACATACAGGTCAGTGCAGAAACCATTTCTAGAGTGTCTATGCAAACAGCTTTAACTGTGGCAAGCAAACCCTGCCGGAGTACAGAAATGGGATCTCTGTTTGAGAGCTGTCAGTGAAAAAGGGTTGATTTGTCTACTTTGAACTTGTCCCTGTGGATCTTGTAGACAAGCACAGCCAGCATGATGATGCACAGTGCTCCGAATACCCCCGCTGCCACAGAGATGCCCACCACTGCCTCCGCTGGCTTCTGATCCTGAGATGCTGTACAAACATTAGAACAACTGACCTGAGCAAAAGCACACGGCTAACAGAAGGTTGAATTAAGTCTCTAATTCAAATTTCGGTATCACTTTATATTGGGTGTCTTCTACTACTATGTATTATGCATTTATTGTGTTCATGTTGTATTGCAAAATATTTGCGGCTGTTGTGGTGGGATATGTGTAAGGTTATGGACATATTTGGTGGTATGGTTAGGTTTAAGGGTGGGTTAAAGTGTAAGAAGGATGCAGTTTTTTTATATAGTGTAAAGTACATAAAAAGTGCATTGTATCAAATTATTCATTTAAATCTTAGTACATGGTGGTTAAAGACACAATATAAAGTGGGAACCATATTTCTTTTATAAATGTCAGAAAACATGCATACCTGCTGCAACAGGTGCAAATGGTTCTAAAAGGATCATAAAAAGAAAATTCAAATGAGTTCCAACACATGGCATTATGGTCAAAATACATAAAATAAAATCAATACATATTTTCTCCAATTTATTTATGCATATTGCATTCATGTTATTGAACTGAACTGGACCAACATTGAACTGACTTGAGCTGAGTAATGATTTTATTGTCCTCTGTAGAGCTGCTTATGGCTGAATTGAACTAATTTCTTAAAGGTAGGGTAGGCAATTTTCACAGAGGCTAGCAACAGCGAGCTAGCATTGAAAGCATAAGATCCCACCCTCCTTTCAGAGCATCTCCAAAACCACGCTTCCTTCAAAACGCGTACAGCAGAGAGCAAACAAAAGCGTCATGACGGCATTAAACTACCAAGATGGCATCTAAAAGTTGCGGCTGGTCGTCAGTTTGTGTGTAAATGAAATGTACATTTTTCCACTTAACGGTTTCCACTTATGATGTCATTTCTAGCGAGAGATTACTATTGTAGTCATAAAATATTCACTTAGTTTTCACCAAAGCTCGCTCTCTATTTTGCTGTAGATCATTAAACCATTGCTGCCTCAGAAGTCTGTCTGAAATCAGTTCCGCTGCCTGCAAAGTCATTGCCAGATAGGGCAGCGAGGCAGATGTCAGCTGCCTAAGTTTTCGGACACAGCCAGTGATTGATATCTGGATGTGAAGAGATTTTCAACCAGCATAACAACAACAACAACAACAACAAATCTTGGAACAAATCGCCTACCCTGCATTTAATTGATTAACTTCACAGTTATTGACCTGAACTGATCCAGGAATATACAAAAATTGTATAAAGCGCTATAAAAACAAAGGTGACTTGACTTGTATTTTGAAATTTCTCTCCAACATTTGATTGCTCCTCTTACCATCCACTTTGGTGATGATTGGTCCAGAGCTCACTGTAGCGACGTCACTCACTGAGGTTCCCTGAGCCGACTGGACTTCTCTCCTCTTCCTTGTTGTGCAATTCTGATGCATGTCAAACAATCCATTTGAATACACTTCAGTTAGATAATGGCGTATATGGCCCTCTTGTGAATGACATAATGTATTTTGGTGGTGTATGTTGTGTCATACCTGCCGTAAGGATCTACAGAAAGAGGTCTCGCAGAGCCTGGTGGTACAGTGCAGATAAAAGGTCGAAACTGTCCTGTTTCTGTGCTCTATAAAGCGAAAGGTCTCGAACGAGAAGCGCGCCACTTGCTGTTCTCCATTCACACCCATAATGGTTTGAATATCACGAGTACATCTGAGAATGACCGGAATATTTACAATCAGAATACTGTTAGTTTTTTATTGGTTATATTATTCATAATTTATTGATTTTGATAAAAATGCATACATTTAAGTAATCTAATATTAACTACTTATTTTTTACATTCACAAACATTTTTTACGGAAGCCCTGAACCCCAACGTAAAAAAAAGATTAAAGTCTAAATATTTCGAGAATAAAGTCGTGAAGTCGAACTGCCTCGGACATGGATCTAAACAAAAAAGTAGCTTTTTACTTTTATCTGGGCTTTCAACGAAAGGAGATTCTACAGGTGCTTATCTATAACAACATGGCAGATTCACAGTTCTTCTTATATCAGTTTTTTTAATGATTTAAGTATTATCTTTCCATCATGCCTGCAGTTCCCAGATGTAATGTAATGTTTAATGCACATAATGTTGTTGATAAAGGATATAAGATCATTTTTATATCAAGATTAAATTAAAATTAATGTGATAAAAGTTAAATTACTTTTGACCTTTTCGATTATCAAAAAATAACTCATATTAAATGTTTAATGTCATAGATTACAATTTCCATCAAGTAATCAGTAACGGACTACACTTTGTAAGTAATACGCAGGACTTTTTTCAAATTTGTATCTGAATCATCCTCTTGCAGCCATCTTCCCTTAATTTAATTTAATTTAAAATTAGATTGTCAAACATTAGTTAACATGCATAAATTAAATATTTAAGCCTTCACACTTACCCAACGAACAGGTCAAATGATGTGCTGTTGCCTGGGTAAGGACTAGTGGTTGTATAGCATCGATCCAAAAGAACATTGAACCTTTATGGGGGTACATTTTAAAAAGTGATCTATCAACTTCAAAACTGAATAATAATTATAATAATACTTTTTATATAATGGTTATAAGATTTTCATTCTGGATAACATCAGGGCTATAATTTCCCCCCTGGTCTTAATTTGTAAGACCACCTTAAGATGGATAAGATAATGCATCATCTCAAACTGATCAAAGTACCTCTCTGTGAGATTAGTGGCTCGAACTTCCACAAAAACCCTGGTCTTCAGCGTGAGACCCGATGGAGGAATGAAGAGACGAGTTGTATATGTGTAATCCTTAGAGTCAGTGCAGACAGAGAGTTACGAACAGATGCAGTTGGCCATAATTGTCAATAAAGTGTTATGCTAAATGTCATTGCAATTCTAAGCCAATGGAACATAATACCTCGAAAAGAGCCATGCTCAGAGTGCTGATGAAACTACCATTATTGTCCTTAATTGCCAGACTCACTCCAGATCTGCCCCCAAAACACAGAACAACAGCGGTTTGTGTACCTCATCCTGAAATGTGTGCAATCGAAATTGTATAATAAGACATACAGTGGAGGCCAAAATCTGTGACCACTGAAAACTTTTATTTTGTTTGTTTTTTAATACATTTTTAATTACAAATTCATCAAATGAGGCTTTTTTTGTGTGCAAATTTGATGCCAAAGAGCATCTTATGCTTCAATAAACATCTTAGAACATCTGACCTACAACATTCACATGGTCACAAAGTTGCTTATTTGATTAGTGACCTAGAAGTAGACACTAACCTAAGTAGACCTGGTTCCACAGACAAGACTTAAGCCTAAACTGCATGTTTGATCTGTGCAACTTGCATTGACATATCTTAAAATATGTCACTGACATTGTTTTGTCTCAAGATGCACCAGTAACGTTTTTTTTTTATAAGGTACGTTTAAAAATAGCTGTAAATGTCATAATTGATCTAAGGTTTAATCCTGGCTTAATCAAAACCCTGTCTGTGAAACCAGCTTAAATTTCTTCACTGTATGGCATAAAGACAGTGTCTTTAACTTTTTCTTAAAACTTTGAACCTTAAATCACAGGTTTTCAATGTGGTCTCAGGCTGTTGCACCCCACTGTACACGGTCATCCCACTCACACACTCATCTCCGTGTTGTTGATCA